>JADKLZ010000130.1:16214305-16292572 GCA_021533235.1 Biomphalaria straminea
AAGCCTACAAAATGAAATGCTGTGTTACTATTTGAAGTATTATTCAACATTTAGATTAGAGAAAGCAGGACTTTATGATGTCTTGACAAATAGGGACACCAGTTTGAAACACTGGACTGACTTTGAAGCAATGTTAAGATTCATTTGCAATAGTTTTGGATGGAACAGCTTAAGTTTTTGCAGCTTCATGATTAAATCAGAAAATTGTTAACATACGATTCAAGCCAGTGAACAGTTTTGCAAGACTAGAGACTAAACAAATGAATGAAGAGGGTCTTTCATAGGATAAAAACAGTACATCTCAATGCTTATATGTTCTTTTCTGAGGATTTAGGTATTTGTTTCTCTCACTATAAGTATACAATTACTGAATGTTAATGAGACACAAGAAAAATAACCAGAAAATTTAAATAGCTTTAAAAATAAAAACAAATTTATAATATATATATAAGATATATATATGCAAAGTTAAAGCACCACTGCCAGCAATACAAATAATAGTACTACACAGAGAACATTAAAGCTGATCAAACTACATAGTGAAAAGGGGGAAGGCGACTCTAGCAAGGGAATACTGAAAGTTAAATAAAAACAAAAAAAAATTGCAAAAAAAATATATATACTGATTATGTCAACATAGACTAAAGCTGGTGAATATAGACAGATGCCATGAAAGACCATAGAGAAAAACCATACCCATTAATGATGAGGGTGGATTTTGTTGTGATAGTAGTGCTTGTGCTGGTAGACACGACCCAAACCACAAGATGATCCTAAACCTATGCGATAAGGGGGATGATGGTCCCACTGACCTGGCCCATACGACTGGTCCACTGCTCCATGAGGGCTAAAGTCCTTGCCAGTGTGGGAATGCTCAGCCAGGCTTGGATCACGAAATCCAGTAGGATGCCCTGGAGGACGAAGTGGGTGCCTGGTCTTGTTGAAGCGCGGCAGTCCACCATGGGGGTATGGTGTGTGACCATGAGGGCCCATGGAGTTCCATTGTGGCAGGTGGTGTCCTGAGCGAGGTCCAAATCCTAGCCTACTGGTGTTGGGTGGCTGCAGGCCATGAGAATGAAAGTGATGAGGCATTCCATGGGAGGGGGGTAACTGAGTTCGCTGAACTGGCAAGATCTTAGATGGCTGATGGTGATAAGAAGATTGCAGATGCTGTTGTTGATTGCAAGACTGCTGGGAGAATGAATGAAACTGAGGTTCAATTACATCCACATTTTTCACTTCTTTGATATCCTTTGTGCATAAACTATCCACACCTGAATGCTTGCTGAATGATTTCATGTGAGTCATCACTAATGGAGTTGGCTGTGGGCTGCATGGCTCAACAAATCCAGCTGCAACACTCATTTTTTCACAAGTACTTGCACAAAAGGTGGACTCCACCACAGGACTTATTGTGCTATACTTCCTGTTCTTGACTGAGCATGGCGATAACAAAGCAGTGGTTGTACTTGAGTTGGATATTATTAGGGATGTGTGGTTGGCATTATGATCTTTAACTATAGTCTCAAAATCTCTCACTGCCACATTCTTTACTTTATAGACTGAAGAATGCTCTTCTTTATTAGTACTGGTAACCAAATCCAAAGATTTTGGTCTACACAATGACACATTGGTATTTCTTTTTAAGGAATCATCTGGATTCTCTGAGTGATGATCTGGTTCAAAGTCTGGGTTGTTTTTAGTATCGAGGGTGGTTTTGGTATCATTACTATGGATATTTCCTGAATTAGTTGAATGCACTGTTGATGAGCTTACAGCTGAGTTAGGAGAGAGTAGAGGAGTATGTAAAGAAGGAAACTGCTTCTGAGTACAGCTGCTATTTGGGCTTTTTAACAAGTTAGGACTGCGCATTGTATCACTAGTAACCATCTGATACCCTGAGCTCTGTTGTGTGCAGACTGACAGAGGAGATAATGCACATCCTGGGCCCATCCTGAGTTGGTTGTAATTAAAGCCAGTCACACTTGGACTTGGCATAGGAGAATATTGCACAGTTGCTATAGGTGGAGAACCAATGCTCAAATTAATAGGGGGATTCAATGTAGATAGTTTTCTAGGTGGCGTCTTCTTTACTTTATCCTGGCAACGTCTGCGCTTTCTTTTCTTGGTATCATCAGAGCTACTGTCAGAGTATGAACTACTGCTGCTACTGGAATCATAGCTAGACCCACGAGATGATGAACTGCTGATACTTGGGTACCTTGATCTACTCTGATGGTTGAACAGTGGCGAGCCAGGGGGGGTATGAGGGCCTTTTTTAATATTTTGTGATGGAGGCTCCTCTACAGCTACCTCCATTGCCTTTGTAGTTAGATAACTTTCTTGTTGAGACAATGTTGCATCTTCTGCTATTTTATCAGTTAACACCAAAGAGGCATCTGTAAAAGGAGAATTAGGGCAAGAGTTGGGTGTTTTTTGAGGAGTTAAGGGCAAGGAGAATTGCTCCACATCAGGGAATCTATGAGTAACAACCTCCTTGTTCAAACATGTATCTAAAATATCATCAGAACACTGTTTAGAGCTGCCATCCTCAGAACAGAATGTCATGACATCTGCACTATCAGTGTCCCCATTGGCAGACATTGAATTAGGCGTCAACATGCTATCAGGGCTATCTAAATGGCTTAACTGAATCAAAGGATGATCTATATTTTCCTGCTTTGATTTGATAAACTCTGATGGACATACCTGTTGAGATGAAGACATGCCTGGACTGTGCTCAACTTTTAAAGCCTGACTGTTGTTACACTTCATGGCAGAGATTGGTTTCTCTTTAGAATATGCTGATTCTTCATTATATGAGTCTAATTTTTGGGATTTTTTTTTCTTATCTGTATTGTAGTTCTTAGCATTGGATCTCTTTTTAGAATGAAAGGAACTGCTTGAAGAATGTCTACTGTTAGACTTAATGGCAGTTTTATCAGTTGACTTTGATGAGCGCCTCACTGAATCTGTGGACATATGACTACCTTTATGAAATAATGAGTCTATGGTGTGCCTTTTGTTATGGTTAGGAGACACTGAACCTCTTTCTTTGACTCTGGGAGATCTAGACTTTCTCACTGGGCTGGATGATCTGTGTTTCTTGGAATAAGATCTACTGTTACACCTTTGTATAGAGCGATGGGAATGTTTTTTAGTTTCTTGGTCGTTATGGAAATTTGAGTTGACCTTTTCATTGCTCAAGTCTGCTGTCTTTTCATGTTTGTCAGTAACTGATCTTCTCCTTAAAACTGGAGGAGATACGGCTCGTTCTAGTTTTGGTGGTCCTGGAGATAAATCTCTTTCTTTTGAATGTCTTGCATGACTTTTAGAAACCTTTGATACTGTTTGTTTTTTCACAGGTGTAGAAGACCTTTCAGTAGTTTTGCTTTGTCTTAGTTTAGCTTTTAAATCATTAGCACAAGTTTTATCAAGTTTTTGTGGTTGACTGGAATCTTGATTCATTTTATGGGCACTATCATTTACAGCCCTGGACTTGGAAGGAAATACTCCAGACTTGTGATGCAGAGAGACAGAAGTTGAACTTTTTTTATGCTTGTCATCTTCAAGTAAAGCCTGACTAGTTTGTGACCCTAATGTCTTTTCAATGTTCCCATTCTTAGCATTGACATTACTGTCCACAAGATCATTACGTTGTTCATCTTTTGCATTGTTTTGTGTCTCCATACAAACTACATTTTGTACGCTAGAATCACCTGCATCAACCACATGCTCACACCGTGAAGTTGGTAAAGTCACATCTATCAAACTTGTATTGCACTTTTTAATATTAATACTATTTAAAGAATGGTTCTTTAAAATTTCTAATTCACTCTTGGTTTCTGCCATTTTTTCAAGCTTTGCCTCACGCTTCAATAGCACTGCCAAACATTTCCTAGATTTGTTGGTGCAAACTTCCATTTCCATGTCAGTATGAAGTGAATCAGAATAAGTTAAGTTGTTCTCATCTGTTTTATCTCCCTCCAAAAATGTCAATATTTTAGCATAGGGTTCACATGCTTTACTTGTTGAGGCATGAAAGGATCGAGTCTGTCGTCTCCCCACATAGAGCTCCGAATCTAAAATGTCAACTTCTGACGGGTCCTCATTTAAACACTTAAATGTGCTTGGTGCCAAGCTACATTTCTCGTCCTGTGTCATACCTACATCTACAGCCAATTCAGTAACCACTAGCGAGTTATGCAGCGGTGACTGCAAGCAACCTGAAGGAGAAGAAGGAAAGAAACAAGAAAGAGGAGCTACTATTACAAGACTCCTTACAAAAAAAGGTAGAAAAATAGCCAGGAATTATCATTGGACTTTAAAAAAAATAATGAAAATACATAAGGTTAACATTTTAAAAAAATTTTCTTAAAAAAAAAAAATGATCTAAAATATTTTATATTTTGAGCAAGGTGCATGGAACAGATGTCAGCCATTTGTGAGATGCTGAATGGGGAAAAACTCTAGATGCTGTGTATATTATGTGATATGAAAAGTCAAAGATACCATGGTACATGATTATATATATATACAGGTTTTAATGAATTATTTGTTTGGTTGGAGTAAATAAAATTGGTTGAAAGGGTACATTGTTAATTAATCAGTACATGAATAGAGGAGAAAATCATACAAAAAGTAAATCATTATGTCTGCAAATTATCTCAAAAATAATTGTATCTAATTTTGTGTCTGTCAACAATCAATGTCATCTTGGGATAACTATGGGACAGTTAAAAAAAAAAAAAAGACTTATCTTTTATTAAAAGAAAAAAAACCTACTGATTGATTAGTACTGATAACTAATAATTATTTCAAAGTATAATTTGATCTTACACTAACTTTTAAGTTACATACATCTTTATATAGTTGTTTTTGAAGACAACATACATTGACATCTTCATTAGTATTAAAACGTATTAAAGTAAATATTGCCAATATCATTGCAAGATGACCCAAGATCATTGCTTACATTCAAACTTGAGTAATTGTGTTATTCAACAAATTAAACTAGACGCAAACAAAACTGAAGCTCTAAAAGACTCACCTTTTCCATCCAATAATTTGACAGTATGTCCCAGTGATTCAGAAGAGTTCTGCTGAACTTGGCTTGTTAGAGAGAGTGATGTTCCAGTTACTCCATTTGTAAGGCTGCCATTACTCCCAGCTGAGGGTTTGGGAGGTAATAACAATGGCTGCTGCAAGATTTTAAGCAAAGCAGGCTGTAAGCCATTTGTAGTCTGAGTAGAGGGCACAGCATTCACATGTGGGGACTGAATAGTGACAAATGGAACAGAGCCACCACCACGGGAAACACTGCTCACTATGTGCCCGAGACTTGAGCTCAGGATTGACCCACCAGTGGCTCCACGGCTTTGCTCTGCACTAGTGGTCAATATCTGAGCCAGGCTGGACATTGGGGTCTGCATCGATTGAAAAACTTGGCCCAACTGCAAAGGGGTTGATGACGACGATGTTTTGACATCATTTCTGGAATCAATACTTCGGATTTTTGCTGGTGTGTTAATGGCCACCTCAGAGCTTTTATGCTTAAGGTATCCATTGGCCAATGGCATATTGCACATAACACTCATTTGAGAAACTGCTCTCTCTGAGCTTGTGGTGGCCACATTCAAGCTCTGTTTTAAAAATCCCTGAGTGAGAATGCTACTGCTGGGTGGTTGGCTGGTTCTGGAAGCATTAACCATCGCTTCAGGTGAGGAAGTTATTGCACTCTTTCCAGAGTCATTTACATTGTTACTGCTACTGCTGCTATAGATACTGCTGCCTTTCTTTTGGGTTGAGACTATGATTTCTCTTTGGGAATGTATCCTATGAACTGGAGTTATAACCGTTGCATTGTGATTGAGCGTAGCTTTGTCTTTACTAGGACTAGAAATGCTTTCTTTCAAGGATATCAGGTCCTCAGCTGCTGACTTTTCTATATCAGTGTACAGAGCTGATGTGGAGGATACTGAGTTTGCATGGGCATTACTTTTACTGATGTGAGAGATAATTGACTCGGAGTTTTGTAGCTGAGTGAAGCTTATATTTTCTGTGATTTTACCCCTGAGCAAATTCTTCACCCCATTAGGCTTGGATGCTTTTTTTATATCAATTTTGGTACCAGGGGGAAGAATACGTGAATTACAGTTTGGAACAGAAGCTACCTCCATTGTATCTGGGATCCAGGGAGAGGATACATGTAATGATGTTTTAGATTCATCTGCCATGTCCTTGACAGATGTGCTAGGTTTCTTGAACGGCTGCCCTACACTCTTCTTTGGCTTTGGTTCTATCTCTCTCACACCAACAATTGGCTTTTGTGTTATCTCCACACTTAATGGGAGTTGCAAACAATTGCCTTTGATCAGTCTGTCAGATTCTTGCTTTGGGATTGAATCAATCTTTCCCCTGACAGCTGAGCTTCGGGTCATGCCATTGTGCAAGGCAGTGGTCACTTCTCTCTTTAGTGTGACCAGAACTTCATCAAAAGTATCATAATTCTCTTTCATGTCTTTCTTTTCTTTCATTAAGTGAGTTATGCCAGCAGACTTGCTCACTCCATTAGGAAAAGGCTGCTTGCTGCTGTGATTGAGATTGTGATCTAGTTGAGAATAACCACCAAAATCCATCTTAGAAGTGTATTTCCTATTGACATCCTGTAGAAATTGCAGCTCTGTGTAAAGACGATCCACATCAGCCAGTAGCTTGCGTTGCTCATACTGATCTTTGTCCATCCCCATGTTGGCGTGGCTGGTCAACCCATTCTGGATAATAGAATGTAAGACACAAGACATGAACCTGAGAAATACATACTTTTCTATTAGCTATATTCAAACTACTCTCAAGATAGAAACAGCTGTAAGCAATGAGAATTATTTACAAATCTAGCAACTATAAAGTTCTAAAAGGCTGTTTCAATAAGACTGTAAGTATTAAAAGATTAGCATTGCTGTTATCTCAAAGCCTGATTTGTATCTTGAGGTCTAAAGCAACTTAGAATACATTTCAACTTAATGTAGTCACTTATAACTAATTTCATAATGAACAAATTGAAAGTAATTAACATTATCAGTTTAATTTTTTTTTTTATATTCTCACTTTATTTGGATGCATGCCAGATTTTCTATCCATAACATTTTTATATGCAGTAATCTGTAAAAAAAAATATATTATATGTTAAAATACATTATACTGAGCATTATACAAGTAAAGATAGAAGGAATGCCAAATGATTTAATGTGCATGAAGTGATTCTGAAAACAATATGAATGATTGTTAGCCTTGTTGTAAGTATTAAATGGTTATATGTTAATATAGTTATATGCTTTGTTTTTTATTTACATGTTTAAAATCAACTCCCGGATTAGATTGAAAATCGAACAATAAATTTAAAAAAAAAATGTGCTCATGTCAAAAACAATGTCCTGCAAAATCTTAGTAAAAAAAATAACATTTTTATTACTAGTGTTTGGATTTCTTAGTAATAGTAAACCTCTTTAGAATTTTTTATCTAATTAATTATTTTTAAATCCCAACAGTTCAAATTGTTTCATGCAATGGAGAATTGAAAAGATGGCAAAAAAAAAAAGGTAAAACAAAAAAAAACAAAACAACAAAACAATATTGAACAGGCAAAGACCTTTTGATTATGTTCTGCTTGGAGAGCATTTATCTGTGCCCCAAGCGAGGCAGTCTGGGACTTAAGCTCATGGTGTTGTAACACAATGTCTTTAGCCTGACTGATAAGTTCTCGCGGAGTATCCGCTTTAATCCCCATCTGAACAGAGAAGAAAAAAGTGAGAAACTAAGAAGTGGAAGAGAAAGATCACCCATATGCTTGATCTTCAATTCACAGACAAACATCGCTCTTCTTTCATATTAGATTACAAATTCTTCTTTTAAAATTGAAAATTCAGTTTTAACAGTTAATGCGCTACATGTTTACTACAAACAAATACGCATAATTTAAATAGCTTAAGTTCATCTTGAGAGCGTTTTCCCCCAAAGATAATATTTATACTAAATACCAAATCAGTTTTATCTTCTAGATCTAGTTACTTTGAAAGTTAAAAAATTAAATTGGCTGAAAAATATCTTTTAAGCCAACCTGTCATAAATAATGACAAAGACAATATATAAATAGGAGTTTTAAATTTTTTTTTCTTTTTTTACAAAATTTGACTTCTGCAAATGGATTTCCAGACAAAGTTTGTTGCTAAAGGACCATATTGTAGCACAAATGTGTAAAATTATAACTCAAAGACCAATAATATCTTAAAAAAATTTATAATTTCTTTAGAAAAACATAAGCCATATCTTTGTATGACCACTACATTTGTATGCCTTTTATTTCATTGCTCCTTTGTTACTTCTCCCTAGCAAATAAATTGAGCACAATTAGCTTATCAAAGGACATAACAGAAATAAGGGAATTTAAAAAATAATTAATTTAAACTATTGTATAGAAATTAATAATGACAACATAAAATAGAGTAGGAAGGCTGGTCTGTGAACCTCTTGTAGACCCAGCACTATATTGCTTCTAACTTGCTAAGTCAGAACAGTGAAAAAACAAACTTGAGTTCCGCTGAGAAATATTACTAATGCCAAGGGACAAGAGTATGGCGTTCCAGATCTATTAATATTTTATTTCCATTACTTAATGTCATCAATTATGCTGTACAAAAACTGCTAGAATAAATACACTATAGATTATAACGTCACAGTCGCTGAGATTCTAAATAACAAAAAATAGGAAGTATACTTACTTCTTTTAAACGATCTTTAATAAGTTTCACACCATCTCTTTGTAACATAGAAATTTCTTTTTCCAGACCTTCAGTTTTAGCAAGCAACTCTGCATTTTTGCACTAGATAATATTTTAGACAAATAATAATTTGTATACACAAACTGATACATTGAAATAATAGCATTTACTTTCAGCCAAACCTCAATAACCCAAACTAATGAATATTTTTTTAAAACCACCTCATTAAAAGTTAAGCTACTAAATTTATATTGAACAAATAAATTC
Source organism: Biomphalaria straminea (assembly GCA_021533235.1). Taxonomy (NCBI): domain Eukaryota; kingdom Metazoa; phylum Mollusca; class Gastropoda; family Planorbidae; genus Biomphalaria; species Biomphalaria straminea. Next base: position 16,223,350 of record JADKLZ010000130.1, read on the forward strand.
AACTATACTTAAGTTATCAGATATATAAAACTATAGTTGAATAAAATTAAAAATAGCAAAGTAATTAAATAAATACAACTACAACCTAAGTACTCTACTAAATACAACTATAAAAAACAAAATTACAATAAAGTCATCAAAGCTGTCCATAAAGTGTGACACAATGAGGCTCCAGCACAAAACTATGAAACAGACTAATATCTTTGTATGATCATGCTATATGGCATCCTTAGTTGTGAAGCTACTATGGATCATCTCATAGAAATGAGATGAATGTATGGGAATTAGATTTGGTCGGTATGATGGCACCAACAGTTTCCCCCTTCTCCATGCCGCTGATGTATCCTAAGGAATGGCAAATGCAGATGACAAGCCCTACCAAAAACCACCTAAGGGTTACTGGCTGATTTTTCCATCAGGGTTGCCTTCCAAAGCCTTTCCAATGTTAGGGTAAAATTGCAAGGCAGCTGAAGTTTGAATTCAGCCAAGGCTAATGAGCCCCTCCTGCCCAAAGCTAACAGGTGTAAGTGCCTGTATATATAAGTTTAAAAAAAAAAGTTCTATGTACTTTTTCTTGTTCAATCTGCAGCAACAATATTGCTTTGTACTGGGGCGTCTGCATAAAAGCCAAAAATGACAAGAGACTCTGTTTAAATGATTCTGTGGAAAAAAAAAAAAAAAGCAATCATATATATGAGTTAATCAAACTTTGAACAATAGTGGTTTTGTAAACATTGTTCTAAGTTACATCAATTAAATAGATTTTTGCAATAAGAAAACTTTATGTCATTATAATGAAAGTGTAATTTTTTAAAATTTATTTAATATTATTGCAAACATGATTCAATCAAGCATAATTTTAGATCAGTCAGATCACCTATTCTATCTAGATTGCTTTTAAACAAAAGAAAGCATTTCTTACCAAAATACTGTAAAACTCCAGCTTGTTTTTCCAACATGGATACAGTCTGTTGTTGAACTGTAGGCTTGAAGTAAGCACTGGATGTTTCTGTCATTCGCTTATCATTGTAACAAACCTGCTCAGTAGGATCTGCAATAATAAGGCCAAATAAAACATATTTGAATATGTACTGAAAAATCTGTGCCAATTAAATGTCACCAAAAAATATTAAACAGAAATAATATTTTTTTTCTGGAGCATCAAAACTTGAAGAATGGTACAAATGAGATATTCGTATGTTAAAAATAATGTAATAAATCAATGAGAATCAATTTGTGAACGTATCAAGAGCTGCAAAAATTTCAAAATACCAGCAGAAATTTTAGAAATTTGATAAACATGGTAATAAATATTTTAAAAAGAGACCTTATGACTTATAGGGCAAATAATAATCCATGTTATAACCATTAGTTTGGCAGGACAGCTATTTTTTCAGAACAATGTCATACAAATAGATTGGTCTTGGTACCCATCAAAGCTGGGTAAACTTTTAAAATTACTATATCCATTCAAAAACATAGCTGCTGGCATGCTACTATAGAAATACAAAAGAAGAAAGACAAACCTTTTCCAGAAGTAGACATGATGGTATGAGCATGTAGTAAATTCAAACTGTCCAGTGGCTGTGATGAGGCAACACTGCTGGCCATACTGACTGGACTGCTAGAAGTGGTCTGAGTTACAGGGCTCTGGTTTCCACCTGTGGCCAGTGTTGGTGCAGGTCCATTAGGACTACCCTTTTTAGCTACATTTCTGTTCAATCTGGGACGGAGTTTCACTGCTGCCTTACTTTTCACTGCTGATGTCTCTGCTGGGGTTTTCTTACCCACTGAAAGGTTTGAAAAAAAAAATCAGAATGAAAATGTTTCAGAAACAAATAACAAGATTCCTCAGTATGCAACCCATAAGTTTATTTCAAAATTATGTCTTGAAAACTGTGCCATTATACTTTGTACCAGTCCAGAAGAGAATCAAACAATACTAGATTTGAAAAAAGATTACTATTTCAAAACTAAGGCATAAAAGATATAATTTTGATATCTTCTCCTTAAAACGAAGGAACCTAATATAGTAAAGAGTTAATACTGTTACCTTGCATCTGTCTCATGCCAAGTGCACCATTATTGAGTCTTTTCACAGTCTTCATTCTCTTCTTTTTCTGCTTTAACTGTTTACTGACCTCTTTGACTTTGGTCTCAGTCACTGCATCTGCAGTCTGTCAAGTACATCAATGCATACACATTTTAAACTTTGAAATAGAACTTTCAAGGCAAATATTTTTAAAGCAAGATCTTAAAGACGAAATATTTTAAGCCAAAGTAGAACTCATGTAATAAATTACTTATTAATTAAACATGCCCTGTGAGCAACCAAATTAAAACATAACAATATGCATCCATACTTGTCTATTTGAACAAAAAATTAAAACCAAGTAGAATTTATGTAATAGATTATATTAGATACAGTATTGGACTAGTGAACAAAACTGTGGAAACTCTTTGTTTAACAATGATATATGTATTCATGTTTTGTCTTGAGTTATCACAAGGAAATACAAAAAAAAAGGGACATTTAAACTTATACAATTAGATCTAGTATAAATTTAAGATGATTTAAATGGATAAGATATACAAGAAAAAATAAAATAAATTTTTGAAAAAAAAATACTGAATTGTAAAACCTCAAAAAAATGGAATAACAAGAAATATTTGAACAGTAAAATGTCTTATTTTTTAAATATAAGATTAATAATGGCAAACTATCAACTTAAGCAACAAGCAGGGCAGGCCATGGGCATACGCAAACTAGGCATCTGCCCAGAGCCTCCAATATGGTGGGGGCCACGCAAAGGACTCAAAAATTTTTTTTTTAAAGAAGAAATAGCGAAAGTAGCCCTCATTGTTAATGCTGGAGCCACTTGCCTGACTAAGTTTAAATACATTGTGTTATGTGTTTTCACTGTTTAATTTTCTATTTCATTTGGGACCACCAAATTCACTTTGCCTAGGGCCTCCAATTATCCAAGGCCAGCCCTGCAATAAGGAGGAAAACTTACAGAACTATCATTATCGTTCTCTGTACCAGACTGAGATTGTGGCTTTTTGACATACTCATTCCACTGACGTCGTGTTGTTGGTCCAAATATAACAGTACCACTATCCTCTGTAACAGCACTGTTGGTTGTGGAATTAGTGAAACTGGAGTTAGAGTTACTGTCAAAGTCCAAAACTTTAGCTGCGGTCACTGAAGGAGGAGAGTCATTTTCACGCTGACTTCCTCGAACACGCCGCCAGCGCCCATTAGAATTGGAATCCTGTTTGTTTAAAGAAGATTACATTAACACTTTGTGTCTTCTTCTTTCTTGGACTAAATACAAGCATTGAAGTTAAGAAAGGGGTTCAACCAGCCCCATAGAAGAGATTAAATAAGCAGTTTAGCCTATTCTCCAGAAAGTGTGCTTTTAGGAAGTTTATCAGGACCAGTGTTTTAACCTGGCATGTCGGACCAATGCACTGATTTGAATGGCAAAATCATTTTCCTTAACCATATAAGGACGTAAACATTTTTTATCTTTCAAGACACATCCACAAGTTGGAAAATTTATTTTGAAAGAATAATTTTTCTTGTGATTAGCTGACAGTATGGAGCTTAATGAAACCAAATTTAAAAGTATTATAAGAAAACAGGCTGTTTACATAAAAACAGTGAACATTTTAAATTACAATTATATCAGATAAAGTAACAGTAAAGCATCCTTTTCAGACCTTGTAATCTATAGGGCAAATGTAAAGATAATTTTTATTTGGCATATGGTCTAGGGAGCCATGTGGCCAGTACAATGACCAATCACCTTTACTTTCCACAACTAGAGTCAGATACCTGTTGGGTGGACTCAGGAATGTCCTAAAATCCCCAAATTCAGAAGACTAGATTTAACAGACACACGAACCCACGATCCAGAACACAAGCACTTTGCCAGTCAGGCACCACTATCCCCAACTATGATAAGTTATTTTCTTTAGAAAAGACGGTGATGTAGTGGAGAGAAAAACCCTTAACAAAATGGCTATCTTCTAAAATTAATAATTGCAGTGTAAAAATGATTAATGTGTTTGCGTGAATGAAGAATGAATGTGGTAAAGCCTATAGAGTTTTTAAAAAAAAATATACAATGAACATTAGGAAGTGGTTAAAAATCTGTTAAAGTAGATTTGTTCTTCATAAGCTTGTCTTGAGATGATTTAGGTTAAAATATTATCAATGCGTAGTAAATGTGTTTCTATGGTTGTGAATATTCATATTTATTCAGAATGACCTAAGATTTTTATATTAGAAAAGATGATGGTCATTTATCTATGATTTAAAAATATTTGTGAAAACAAAATGTAGACTTACAGATCCAGCAGATAGGGCTCCATTAATTTTTTCTTTTATTGATAACACTGGTCTTCCTTTTCTGTCCTTCCTTGGTTCTAACTCATCCTTCAAGAAAATCATTTTAAAAAAAAAATTAAAAAAAAAAAGAAATCTTCTTTACACTATTTATAGATATATATTATTTTGCTTTAAATCACTAATGAAAGTTAAGATTTAAAAAACAACAGAACATTTCCAGCCCTCACCCACGAGCAAAAATAATTGTTAAGCCAATGTATCTAGACTTTATAATATTTAAATTATTAAACTCTTGAATGAATAGGGCCTACATGCAGAAAATTTACTAGTTCCCTATTCAAATTTAAATTTTCTTTTTATACTTTGAAAAAATTATAACGGTCCAAATTGTTTCCAAGTGTGGCAAATGAGCTAGTAATTCTTTACCTGATATATATCAACTGTTAAATTTATAACAAAATTGTTACACCTGTTTTTGAGGTCGGAGTCCATGAAGGAGTGACTTAAATAGAGGTATTGTAAAAAAGAAAAATACCTCTTGATCAGTCTTAACTATACATACATATAAATTTATATTTAAACTTCTCTACTTACACGCTTGGCAGGATTCTTTAAACGTATGAAATACTTTTCTAACTGGAATACAAAACAAACAATTTTTATATAACTGCATTTTAAGTCTTTTTATAAATACAAGCTTTGATTTATATTATTTAAATGTTTTTATTAATATTGTGTATATTCATAACTAGAAAACAAATAAAGTGTATGATATCAAAAGAAGGTTACCAACCAGAGTTCTATCAATAGTGTGGACATAGTAAGCAAAAGGTTTTCCTGTCCAAGACACAGCTCCACATAAAGGGGACAGCTCTTCCACTGTCATTATAGTACCAATATCTATGGAACACACATTTATCATTTGATATGAAATAGTTTGAAAGAATCAATATATACCTAACAGAATATTAAATGCTCATAATTTGTTAATAATGCAGATTACTAACATATAAGAACAGCAATAAAAAAAAAATTACCACTCAGGTTTCTTTCAGTGATTCTAAAATTTAAGGGACAGAAAGCTTTGGAGGAAACTATTCTTGCACCTTCCTTCAGACAATTGGCAAACCTTTGTTTCAACTGTTAAATAAAAGGTATACTCTTGGAATTTCATACAAGACCATGAATAAGAAACTGATTTCCAACTTAAATACACTAATGAATAAGCAAATGTTTAGTAATCAACTAATGAAGAAAATTTTTTTTACTAACTAAAGTAATCTTTTGTTATCACATTAAATAATTACCTCATGATCCACAACAGGGCCGAAAGCAAAATTGTTGACAAAAACTATCCTGTGAAGTTGCATGGTGAAATAATTTATTGACAATGTAAAGAAAAAAAGGTGTCAGTATGAAAGCAGGAAGTTATGTAAATAGAAAAATTAAAGACCAAGTGGCAAACATGATGATGGAAAGAAAAGTTCATGTACTAGTAGCACTTAGGACAACGAACACAAGTTGTGTAGTGATACAATAGTAAAATTAAATTATTAAACTAATTTAACAAACCGTACAGAATAAAGGAAGTACAGCATAAAACAAATGAGGAAAAACACATCACAGTATCTTACTGGTCCAGTAGATATCACAGAGGACACTGGCATTTTAACAGTAACATTATACTTACGTAGCCTTATTTAGTTTTTCTTTTACATCATCCTGAAGGAAGTCCCCCTTTTCAATCTGATTAACAAATTGCGGTAAGAAAAGACATTTAAAAAAGGAACCAATAGATTAACAACACATCGACCTGGACAAAAAAGTATCTTGCCAACAGGAAGAAATGTTCTTACATGATATATAATTTTGTTTACTTTAAAAAAAAAAAAAGCATAATTTAAAAAAAAAATGAAGTCATTTGTTAATCTTTGAATTTAATTAACAACCTAATTCTGTTTTTGTTTCATTGAGAGAGATGATCCATCATATTTAAAAACAATGTTTTCCAAAAGTAACATGTCAATGAACAAATATCCCAGTAGTGTAGAGACATGTTGGTAACATGTTCAAACCAGTGATGCTCAGCACAAACAGCATAAAGTATTGTCACATATCACTACTTGAAGCGATTATTGTTCCAGCAATCAATAAATAAACCAGTGATGCTCAGCACAAACAGCATAAAGTATTGTCACATATCACTACTTGAAGCGATTATTGTTCCAGCAATCAATAAATAAACCAGTGATGCTCAGCATAAACAGCATAAAGTATTGTCACATATCACTACTTGAAGCGATTATTGTTCCAGCAATCAATAATAAAATCCTTAAAGTTGAAACTTAGGACCCATTACAATACAATTCAAGAAATAATTCTTACCAGAAAGTCTCCATGCTCTTTTCCATACCACTTCATCCATCTGTGAAACTCTCTTTCCATTCCCTTCACAGAAATTTAAAGTGATAGTATTAGCTTTATTCAAGGTAATATTGTAATAAAGTAAAACAGAGTGTTTTATAAAATTAAAAAAATGTAAGCAGCTAAAAACTACTACTTTAACAGCATGAGCTACTTTCATTGCAACTAACCACGGCATACTCTGCAGGCCACTCAGCCTTTTCAACACCATAACAAAACTTGCAGTTGGTAGCAGCAGAGACTTGAAGTATAACTTGACCTACTCCTGAATGACAAAAGATATTAACATAGTATATCATAAGGTTTTTCAATATGTCATCATAAAAAAAGGTAACTTAGTTACTTTTAATCTTTGAAAGCAATCAACATTGATTATTTTTTAAGTCATTTCTTGAAAATTAGAATTGCATTAAAACAGATTTCTCCATAATGTAAATGAGTCTATATTTCTTTTTTTTTTTTCTTGGCAATACTACAACTGTTTTTGTTTTTTCATTTATAACATATATATTGCTTTCTAGTGTTAATTTTTTTAATATTGATAAAATAACAAGCTTCAATCAAAACTGTAAAATCCATGGGCCAGGTGATGAAAGGGTGACCAGTGACCCTAAGCCAAGTTAGTGCTACAACCTAGCCCATTGGTTTGAAAGGGATAGAGTTTTAATTGGTTGACTAAGAGGTCAGCTAATATCTATTGCTTACCACTGCCGAGGTCTATAAAGTAATCTGACTCTGTGAACTTGACTGATTTGATCATCTGCTCAACTAGCTCAAAGCTGGTTTCTCCATACACCTGGTGAAGTCAATGACAAAATATTCACACATTAACAAACAATATAAAATTTCTAGTTGCAACAGTACTTTAAACAACAGCATCTTGTAATGACAGAGGAGCTACAAAATCATATGAAATATTACAATTCCTAAAGCAGAAAGCCTAGTAATTTTTCTACCTCTGGTGAGAAAGGTTCATAGTGGTTCAACTTTTCTGGGTCAGTGACAGAATGATTGTAACACTGCTGAAGAATATGCTTGAGCTGCATCATAGAGGCTCGCTTGTTGAACTGCCTTTGTTTGGCAGAACCTCTCATCTGTGGACAAGGACAAATCAAGCTACATGAGATTGAATAGAGACAGGTTTTAAGATGGGCTGCCAAGTCAGCATTAGAAATAACCAAAGCCACAGAGCTTGTAACTAAATAAACCAAATTAGTTGTTTGAAATCCAAATTAGACCTAAAATTCCCATGCCTGTATCTACCCCATTAAGTGAAAGTTCTGACTTATGCACTATTAGATGAAAAATGCTATAGCAGCAATTCTGTAGGGGGGTCCCTTTAGAGGTATGGTGTGCAGAACACTGCTTTGCTAGGGCAAGGACTACATTTTTTTTCTGGCAGCAGGAAAGGAGTGCAGGTGGTGTCAATAGAAAAAGATAGAAACACTGTGTTACAGACTCTCCAGCCCTGCTTCAAACAAATCATTATAATTGTTTGTGCATGTGTGTCTCTTGTTTCAACGGTAATTTATGACCTGTAACCACTGAATAACATGTTTTAACTAAATTTAAAATAGCAAATAAGTATATTTCAGCAACAATAAAACTGGCAATTATTACTTTTTGAAGTATTGTATAATTTATACAGATAAACCATGTTTTTAAAAATAATTTTAAAATATAATATTAAACAGGCCCCACAAAGCAAAGTTTGAACAATAACTTATATAAACAAAATGCTTACCAACTGTCTGATGCCTTCTATCGCTTTGTTATACCTTTCACACAGGCTCTTTGTCTGTTCATAGTCATAACTATTAGACAAACAACAAATATATTTGAGAAATTTTACCTAAATTATTACATTGGTATACATCTAATAACTAGTGCATAATTTGGTAACTAACAGTAAAACAGTTCAAACTAATTTACCTTGAGACATCCTCCCCAGGCTTCAGTATCTTTGTTTCCAGTGCTGTCTTTAGCTCGGGGAAATCATCACAAACCAATCTAGCAGGACAAAAAAAAAAACAAACTTTTAAAGTGAGTCAATTGCTTAAAGTCAAATTTGTGAAATTTACTTTTGGGAAATGTCTGTGACAAATATAGTTGTTCTATATCACTTCCAATAAAACTAAGATAATCATCATAGTTCTTGCTTGGACCAAAACAAGAGGGCTTCAAAGATAATATAAACTATTTTTTGACAAAATGCAATTCAAAATATTTAATTTTGACTTCATACTATGCAAAATGTTCATGTAGGTTTTCTTTTATAATTTTTAGCATTAAATCAACACAAATGAACCCCCCACTCCCAGAGAGTGACATTCACAGGGCAGGTTAAATTATTGAATTGTATATGTAAATGTATCATGCAGTATAATATTTATATTTTGTAACCAGAATATCTAGGGTTAAACCACCTTAACCCTGCACAACAAATGGTAACTCCAAGTAAAGTTGGTTGAACTATCAGCTTCAGTGTGAAATGAACAGAAGGATGGCAGCCAACTGCTTTACACATGGACATAGGGACATTTACAGTTTGTTTTAACAACCTGGTAACTAGAGCAGCCAGACTTCTAAATGCTGTGTGTGATAAGCTTTAAGCTCACTTCAACCCCAAAATACATTTCTAATAGAAATTTCTTATGTCTCTCTCTCTCTTCCAACTAAACTGTTAAATAAGATCTTAAAAGTCTCAACCCAGTTGGGAAACCTGTAACCATCATTATAGGTAAACAATGTTATATCTTCTTCTCACCCCTTCCAGACTAGCACTACACATTGTTATGCTCTTAGGAAATTAACTATTCATGGAACTATTGATTTTATTGTCCACATATTTTTTTAAAGCAATTAATCATTGCATGTTTTCAAATAACTGATTTATGCATCCCAATTAGAAATAAATATCTATGTTTTTCAGGAGAGACTCTCATTTCATATACTTTTTTTTTTCAGTTATCTAATTATAGGGGTTAAAAGTATTTACATTTAAAAAAGCATTCACCTTTTTTTAAAACATCGCATATTGTTTCTTCATTACTTTAACTAAAAAATTTTGCACCCTAATTTTCAATCAAAATTTTAATAGTCCCTTAAAGTTTTCAACATGGTGGGATTACATTAAAACTATTTATTTCCACTTTTCCCTATGGATGATGCTTAAAAAAACAACTTAACATTTTGATCTTGATTAATCCCTATTAATATGCCACTAGATATTTATAATTCTGCTGACATATTATTTTAACAATTATTGGTTACAAAAAAAAAAAAAAAACAACTATTAAAACATTAAACTTGAGTGGTGCCTTTAATGCTTTTTTTTTCTTCTTAAAGAAACATTGCTTTGAAATAGCTGCTAATGTTAGTGAGAAAATAGATGGTTGAGATATTTTAATCAAAGCACTCCTGTCATATGTATCACCCCATAATGCATATTAAGTATAGTAAAGTTCCCCTTTCAGACCTCCCAATCTATAGGGCAGATGACGTTAAGGCACGGTTAAGGTCATCTGTTTTTGGCCAATGGTTAACAAGCAGGGTGTCATGTGGCCAGCACAATAACCAATTGCCTTTACTTTCCCAACTTAAGTCAAGTACCCATTAGAGCTGGGTGGACTCAGGGGTGCCTTAAAATCCCAATATTCAAAATCACATTCTTCACCGAGATTCAAACCCAGGACCCCAGGTTCAAAAGCCAAGCACATAACCACTAGCCACTGCACTTAAGAATGCATACGCACTTAAGAATGCATACAAAGGAATAAAATTGACAAAATCTAGCACTATCATGATTGGAACATTGATGCAAGTTCCATCCGGATTTCAAATGGAAATGCTTCAGATTCTGGTGGTTTGAATTTTATTAGCTTATGAGACCAAGTTGAAGCCTGAATTAATTAATTGAGCTGCAGCTTAAAAGATGTTCTAAACCACTCAATACACTTTTAATTAGAATAGATAGATATCTCCCATTTAGGCAGTGGCGTAGCAAGGTATCCGTGGGCCCGGGTTCAAGAATATCTTGGTGGGCCCCCCTACCCCAAGTAAGAAGAATGTAAAGTTATTCACTGTGGCATTATACGTCTCGAGAGACGATCTTTTCCCTTTGCAACTTCTTGTGTGGCTAAAGAGGCCAATACTTGATACACTGTTGCGAGCGCAGGTTGGGAATATGTAGTCACCAGGCGCAGTTGCATTTTCACCCTGCTTCTGTTGTGTATGGTATATGCCAGTGATGCCCAACCTATTTGGACCGACGGGCCATTTTCGATTCCGACACTCGTGTCGCGGGCCACATGACCGAAAAGGTACAAAAAAAAACAACGAAATGAAATGCACCTGAACCATGTTATTAGAAACCGATGGCTCATGATTATGTTTTTGTAAAAATATAGGCCTAATGATGTTAACTTTGAACAAACACTAAGCATTGGTCAGGGAAAGACACTATTCCATGATAACTTGCACATCTCTCTATCTTCTAGAACTTTTTAAATAACCTGCTCCACAATTTGATTTCGCCATTCATTGTAAACAGAACAAACATATTCAACTTTAAGACCCAGTAGGCTTCTAATTTGCTTCTTTGTCTTTGGTACCTTAATGTCCAATATTTTTGATACTGTTTCCTCCAGTGGTGTAATACACTCATTTTTAATTTTATACCCCAAAAATGAAATTTCACTGAGACCAATTTTTATCTTTGTTGGTTTCAATGTTAAATTGTTTTCTTTGATAATTTTGAAAACCTCTCCTTAACATGTAGCTTACTCTGGTGTTTCGTTTGGCTGCTAAATAATTTTTTTTTCTTTTTAGATTTCATCTCCTTTTCTAAAACATTTTTATTTAATGATTACTCATAATATTTTTTTACACAATACAAAGATAACAAAAACAATGTGATGAAAACATTATGCTACAGTTTATTGTTCTAAATTAATCCAAATGAATGTTATTTACTATTTCAAAGTAACTACGTCATAGGCTCGGATACACAAGTTTTAGATTCATTACTATTCATTATCTAAGTAGAAAGTTAAATTTAAATTATTTATGCAATTGTGAAAGAGTTGTTTTAAGACATTATAAATGCAGAAAAAAAAAGAAACAGAATAAGCTTTGAGAAAATTGAATAATGAATATCTTTTTTGACATTTTAATTCGTGATTTAGTGTCATCCTTAAGTTCTCGCGTGGGCCCCAACTAGTTAAGAGTCATGGGCTCAAGTGCAATGAACCCCTTTGCGCCATTGTTGCCATCCACAGGCTGTGGGCCCCTAAAGGTCGTGGGCCCGGGTTCATTGAACCCCTTCGCGCCATGGATGCTACGCCACTGCATTTAGGCCTATATTAGATTTAGAAAACTGACTCTGTCTATTTGACATTTCCGTTAATTTCTTGAGGTCTCAAAGGCCTGATGGAATTTTGAAAGTGAAACCATGCAAAGTAATTTGTTCTGCTGCTGCAACCCCCTTCCCCCATGTTTTTAGTTGCAACCCAACAACAACAAATTCTAAAAATTAGAATGCAGGCAAGCAGAAAAGAAAAAAAGGTAGAAATGTACAATCATTTATAAATCTGTTTTGCCTAAAGAGAAAGTTCCCAGTCATTGTCCCCTAGTTAGCAACTCTTGCAATACAAAGGCTTAATAGTTATTTTCTCTATCCCGCTGTTTCAGCACTCCTTTCCTAGTCTTTCAAAGTATTGAAGCCAGGAATATGAGCTAGAACACACAATGACTAGCAGACTTTAAAGCACGTGTAGTGCTGAGTCTGATTGCGATCAGTCATCGCATGATAGATCTAGTAGCAATAATATTCTTATTAAAAGTCAAAGTAGGTTTCCCGCTCGCGCCTCTCTTTCTTCCTAGTCCCACGCGATGTCACCGAGACTAACCTGTCGCATATGGAACAAAAAAAAAAAAAAAAGACCTCGCGACTCTGACGTAAGAAGCACACGTACACACACACACTTCCAAAGCTGGAGCGCGCTGCCACGGACAAGAGATCAATTTCCAAAAGAAAAGGGGAGAGAAGGGCATAGGGCGATTTGAACACTAAACAAAGAAGGAAAAAAAAAAGGCGCTCAGTAAAAGAAATAAATGCCAGTTAATTTGTAGTTGTCCTGACAAACAAAAATATAGGACCATAACATGATAAAAATAAAAATTGACATGGTAAAAAAAAAAGTGTTACATCGTTTGTTCCTTTGTTTTGTAAGAGCAGGTTTCCCCAATTTTAATGATTCAGCTTTTTAAGTGTGATTATAAGTTTTGAAAAAAAAAGTTTACACGGATATTGTTCACAATGACGCATTGAGTGATTTGAAGTAGTAGATGACGTGTATGGGGTTTATAAATAGAACTCAGTGGAGCTAATTGTGCCAACTTTTAATTACATCAGTCCAAATTATATATTTTTAAAAATTAAGACACATGGTCAATGAGCGCCACGAGCACAGAATGCAGCTTCAGAAAAAAAAAAAGCAAGCTAATCCAATAAACTCAATACAGGTTTGGTTAAATAGGTACACCGCGCATAAATCTTTGGTAATATAGAAAACATCAACCAATACATGTCATTAATTTGGCGACATAAACAGACATGATGCCACACATTAATCATACATGTCAATTAATTTGATGACATAAACATTATGCCACACATTACTCATACATGCCATTACTTTTCGTCACTTCGACTCTAGACACAAGCATCAAACATGCCATCGATTGCTTTGATCAAACAGAACAGACATGAAAATGATTAATTTTTGGTCACAAAACGGGCATGTTGTCACGCATCGTACACGTAATGAAGATGTATTGACTTTTTCCAAGAGTATATTACGCTGATCACTTCAAAGTCACGACAAATTTACAGTGAAGTCCAAATACTTACCAGATATTACGATTGTTGAAAGGTTCGATCTAGGGCCACACAAAGCAATGATGACCGACTAATAGATAGTGCTATGGATAAAACAATATATGTTAAAGCACCTTCAAACCCTTGGGGGCGCAGTGGTCGAATGGGTAAGCGCTTGGCTTCCAAACCTGAGGTCCTGGGTTCGAATCCCAGTGAAAGACTTGGATTTCGGGATTTTTAGGGCGCCCCCGAGTCTACCCAGCTCTAATGGGTACCTGACTTAAGTTGGGGAAAGGCGGTTGGTTGTTGTGCTGGCCACATAACACCCTGTTCGTTAACCGTTGGCCAAAGAAACAGATGACCTTAACATCATCTGCCCCATAGATAGCAAGGTCTGAAGGGGACACTTTACCTTTTTCTTTTCATCTTCAAACCCTGCCGTTGTATGAGTATATAAAAAGATGGGTAATTCTATTTTTCAACCTTGCTAGGGACAATAATTTCTTGCATGTTCTGGAGTCCAAGTTGTTCAGTATACAGCAGTGCCCAGGACGACACTCAAAATAGTACAAGACTTAAAAATAAAAACACAGCACTCGACTCTTAGTCAATTTTTTTTTTAAAGAAAACCTCACTACAGCTATTTATAACGTATACGCTAAGCTTTCTATGTAGATCTAGAGGAAATATTTTGAAAAGGGTATCAGGAAAAAAGTCTTTAAATAACTGCTATGAATAACTATTTTAGTTCAGCTCTCAACTGTTTGTATGAATCTAAGTCTACGTGTGGTAGCAACTAATGATTTGACTTAAAAGTGGGGCTAGCAGAACTTCAAAGGTTTTTAGCGAATCAAACTAGAGGTACAACCTACACACATGGCTATGTCTACATGTAGGTCACGTCCATCTAGCCCTAAGCCTACAACAGTAAGGAAAATGCGGTTACCGCTCGATAACTCCCCCCCCCCACCCGCAGACAGCCCGTGTCATGAAAGTATGTCACAAGTACGTCTGCCACGAGACCTACCTTACAGCAGCCCCCCCCCCCCAATTGTTCCTGCTCTAGTACCAAAAACTTTGCAGTTAGCAATGGGGAGGAGGGGGTTAGAGGTGATGTCAAGCCCTGACACGACACCTGCCTGACACGTATATATATACGTATATATATTGTGCATATAAACAAATATAGAAATGTGTCCAAATTCCTACCACTTCAACTTGAGTGCATAAAGTCTGTGGTATATGAAAAATTAAAAGACAAATACAAATGCGATTGCTGAAAGAACTTGAAATCTTAGAAGCGGTGCCTTATTCTCTGTTTATCTAGTATACACCAGATAAATAATCACTAGATCAGCAAGCTATTGCACAAGTACACGGTATCAAACTATAGATACAATCATTCACATTAGCTTTGTTAGCAACTTGATGTATCTAATATTTGCCAGAAGCGTACAGTTCTAATGAAGTATCTAGATCTAGTTAACCGTGGCCACTGTGAAGTGTGGTGAAAGATATGGTCAGTATAGAGAATGGTTTTAGATACCTATATCTAGTTAACCGTGGCCACTGTGAAGTGTGGTGAAAGATATGGTCAGTATAGAGAATGGTTTTCTTTACGTTTACCTAGTGCACTGTTGTCTATAAATAGTTACCCCCTAACCCTAACCCAGTATATAGACAATTACACCAAATGGTATCTCTCCGTTGCAATGAGCATGTAGCTCACCTGTTCCGTTCAACAGAACGGTGTGTGTGTGTGTGTTGTGTGTGTGTGTGTTGTGTGTGTGTGTGTGAAAGGGGAATCCCAAACCAGCCTCCACTAGGATACGTCAGGGACAAATGAAGCCACTTTTGGTGCTGGCGACACAGCACGTTGCACTCTGTTTAGTCTACAGTTGTAAGAGCTAGCTGAAGTGTACACGGAGAAATGAGTGTCACTGTTGCCTATTTGCCTTTGATGTACAGGTAACTTGCTCCAACTGCCATTAGCAGTAATTAACAAAGTGGGTATTCATAGCTCAATTCAGCACGGCACGTTAATAATCCTTTTTTTAACGTTATCAGAGAACAAATGACTATTAAGTTACACGGATCGCGTCATCTTAGATTTCAAAACAACAAGGCCACAGCCTGAACATGGCGATTCAATAAACGTGTTTTGCTATACCCTAATGTTGTGACTGAACGTAATGACAATAATAGTAATGTAAAAAAAAATAGACACCCCCCAGACTACCCTTTAGTAACAACCTTTTTGTCCTAACAACCACGTGTGTAAGTAGACCACTTCCAACAAGATTTGTTCTGTGTAGATAAATATTATGGGCACGTTATCTCCAGTGGCACTGTGAGGTAATAAAAACCATCTAGATAGGCGTAAAGATAAGACAAAAGGGGCAGACAACCACCAAACGTCAGTGCAAACACACCTGAACCCGCCCTCTCGACGTGTGAAGATACAACCCGATCCTAATTAGAACCGTCCCATCTTTGATTTCCTCAAACCAATGAATGCGATCGATAAACTCTGGAATTAAAGTTATTATAAAGTTGGCATAGGATGACAATGAGATGGTGTGGGAGAAAATTGACGCCTTCAAACCAAAGCGCACCTAGACGCCATCTGTGCTCGTGTCGTTACAACAAAGAACAGCAAGAGCTGAGACAAGCAATCCACAATCGTCCTCACTTCTAAACACCATACAGCTCTCGTACACAAACAACCAAGACATTTCCAGCTACACGGGAGTGGGGATCCAACAATAATTAAGAAGGACAAAAAGTTGTAAATGTCGATCTGCTCAGCACTGATTAAAATAACAAACAACATCTAGAAATCACTCCATGTGCTGGACATTAATTCGTCCAATTTGGGCTTTTGCAACATAAATAATAATAATAAAGCAAAAGCGGAAAATGAGTAGGAAATGTGTGAGAAAATTTGAGGATACGGTTAGGTATTCCAGTCTCCTTCTACCACAAGGATTTCCTTTTTCGGGACTTTATGACCACTTCATGTAATTGCCCATAAAACTCTACAATTTACAAAAGAGAGGATCCTATCAATGGAACTGAGATGCTGCAGAAAGATCTTAGGTAACACATACAAAGAACGCATCACACAGAAACAGGATTACAACAGCAATAGAGCCCCACGATAACCTGCTAACTACTGTTAAAACGCAAACTAAAACTTCATGACCCTATCAAAAGGTCCTCGGGGTTCGCAAAGGGAACAGTATACCAGAAAAAAAGAGACCGACAGAGAAAACTAAAGGGAAGACACGATAAAAAATGGATGTGCCTGTCGTTGAGGGATATTGTAATGAAGGCAAAAGACTGAGAAATAAAAAAAGACGGTCAACAGATCTTATGTGTTGCCCCGTGGGATAGGTGGGGGGGGGAGAGAGTTCGAGGATACGGTTGGTTCACAAACAATCAATCACAATATATGAATAAATACAATGCGGAAGATATGAGCCTTGTAACTAAATAAGTCACCCAATGTTTTCTTTCTTTTTTACAGCAGTGTTATCACCCCCTCCCACGTATGGTTATGTCAGTTTATGTACTTACTAATGTTATCTTGACACGAAGTTTCAACAAAAGCCAACATCTAGAACTGACATCCATCATTCTCTTAAGCACAAGATAGTATCTCACGAGGGAGACGTCCAACGGGAGTGGACCCAAATGACCGAGCTGATAATCCACTTCAAACTCACAGTCTACCAACCATCTTCCTCAGCCCTTTTCTCTTTTTTTTTTCAACTCTGACAACGAGTACGTGTATATGTCAATATGAGAGAGAGAAAAAAAAAGGGGGGGGGGAGTGATGGCTTAAAACCACAGATTATCCAATCTTTTAGTCTTGGGCTTCTATTCTTAACTTTAAACCGCGCTTGTATTAGCGAGGTTGTGATGCCAAGAGTTTACACAGACGAACGGGAAGAAGCAGGTATATGCCTGGAAGTGAAGTAGGTCATACACGCATGATATACACTCCCAGCGTGCGATACTCTTGTCCAAGATCAAAAAGATCAGTTGCCAATAGTTCCTAGCCGACTGGTCAATGCAGAGACCGGCGGTGATAAAACTGCTGACGTAGGACGACAAAAAAAGTTACGTTGATGTCAGGTTAACAAAAAAAGAAAAGCCAGGCTAGGCTTTCAGTCGCCCCTCCCATCACACATGCCATTCCGCCCTTTCCCTGCGCCTTAGCCCAATCGATTAGTTCTTCCCAGCACTGGTCCCGCGTATAATCAATTCACAGCGTTACTGGGTCAGTTCTACAACAGTGCAGCTAGAGCATCCTCCTCACCTCACCCCAGAACAAGATGGGGAAAATGGCTTCACTTTTGTTGTGACCCAAATCCCCACGTCTGCGCCAAAATAAAAAAAAAAAATCAAAGCTATTTGTTGATGGTTGAAAACTCACCAGGCACTTGATAACCCCACCACCCCTTTATTTTTCTTCAATTCTGGTTCTGTTATACTTTTTTGTTTTCAATTGACCGACTTCTGTTTGATTGGCGAGTCACAAGAGTACATTATCTAGGCCACAATGGTTCTTAGAATTCCAGCCAACGCGCACCAATTTAGTTAATATCTCTCAAGCCCTTTTCATTTCGACCAGAAACAAGACGACAAAATGCAGGTGTTAGCGACATTATGAGACCACACTAAACCTGTCCACTCGATAGAATGTAACTGGAGAGTGGAAGCACCTCACCTGCCACTAGGTAATAGATTAAATGCTCACAGGAATGTTTCATTACGCAAGTGCCTGTTGCAACAAGCCAGTCTCAACACTGCCAGTTTTATCAGTTTTACATTGCACTTGGGGCTCTAAGTTTTAAACAATTCTGTCCAATACGGGTGAGATTTTGAGAAGTCCAGAATGCATTCCTGAAGGGAATGAGAGAGGCACTGACCAATGGATACTCTTGTAAGAGTTATGGATGGCTGCTTGGTCGTGCGGTTTGCGCACTGAACTGTCGTTCAGATTTATTGATGGTCCAGGGTTCAAACCCTGCCCTCTTCCATCCCCCGTCGTCCTGCGGGAGGTTTGGACTAGGAAGTAATTATTATCTTCAACTCTGAAGGAACATCCGAAACATGTAAAACATTGTACAAACAAACAAACATTTTACAACTTCCGACCACATCAGTAGGCGTTCTCTCGGTATATTTATATCCTTGTACACGGAGTAGGGCCAGCAGTCGTCGCTTGTCAAAAGTTGGCCTTGTCATTGTTTCCTCTAAATCGGCTAACACTAGATACTTAAGATAAACAAACAACAAAACAGATAAGAAATGAACAATACAGTTAAACATGTACAAGGCAGCGGTCCATCATGACCCAGCTTCAGTTGTATGCCTAAGACAGTCCAATATCTAGATACGTCAACTCGCTCTTGGTTCTTTGTATCCGCACGCCAATAGACTTATTTGAATTGTTGGAAAACCGGATCAATAGTGTAAGTATAAGGAACTACTACACTAGAGATAAATTTTAACAATAGACGACAAGACGGAACACAAAGTATCAACCTTTTCTTCATTTTTCTTCAATTCTTTTCACAGAAAAAGTTTCATTCTATGAAACCTGATAAAGCATAAGTAAAAATAGTCAACACAAACATACATGAACATGATCGCACAGTTTTTAAATATGAATTGATGCCAAGCATAGTTTAGGTGTCTGTATGTAACTGATACGCATGCGCGATATGTAGATTAGATTTCAATGAAGTATCATGTACTGTATGTCAGTGATGACCAAAATACAGACCGCGGGACAGATCTGACCCACGACGTGGTTTTGTCACAAAGAGTAGAAAATCTACCCTTGATAAAAAAAAAGAGGTTGAAAAAAATCTTTACTTACGTTAGCCCCCCCCCCCCAACTATTTCTATTATTGGTACCATGACCTTTAACATTTGTACGTTAATGACATGGGATTCTCAATCTACCAGGAAAAGTAAATGGATTTTTTTTTGGTGTAACATGATAATAAGCCAACAATTTTTTTTAAAGACATTTTAGC
This sequence comes from Biomphalaria straminea, assembly GCA_021533235.1. Lineage (NCBI taxonomy): Eukaryota > Metazoa > Mollusca > Gastropoda > Planorbidae > Biomphalaria > Biomphalaria straminea. The sequence goes on from JADKLZ010000130.1 coordinate 16,243,064, forward strand.
TGTTAAAAAAAAAAAGATAAACGCATTATGAAACAAATATGCGGCATTCTTGGTTTGAGCGTCAAATATTAAACGCCCATAGATTGAAGGATTTGCTAAAAAGAGACAAGAAAATGAGTCAGTAATAACAATGTAGCTCACATAAATAGACAAATTAGGTCGTTTTCCGTACAAAAATAAGCTCCCAACATCCCAATTATTATTGTAAGTTTCTAATTCAATAGTTTGAAGAAGTCGATTTCATTTCGTTTTAGTTCCCTTTCGTAGATGTGGCTAGCAACACAAGTGTCGGAAATTAAAATGGCCCGCAGGCCGAATTAGAGAGGGGATCTCTGAAGTATGTAAAATGTATATTTAACTGGTAAGAATATATTCATATATGTTCAGACTGATTTTTAAACATTTATTTTTATTAATAATATATTTGTGCATGTCAGCATTGTTTTTAATGAAAAATGATAGTGGTGGTAAAACATGCCAGTTTCAGTGGGGAAAAAAACAAAGGAAGATGTCTGAGTTGGTAAAGAGAGGAACAAATCAAAGGAAGATGTCTGAGGTGGTAAAGTAAGTGAGGAACAAATCAAAGGAAGATGTCTGAGGTGGTAAAGTAAGTGAGGAACAAATCAAAGGAAGATGTCTGAGGTGGTAAAGTAAGTGAGGAACAAATTAAAGGAAGATGTCTGAGGTGGTAAAGTAAGTGAGGAACAAATTAAAGGAAGATGTCTGAGGTGGTAAAGTAAGTGAGGAACAAATCAAAGGAAGATGTCTGAGGTGGTTAAGTAAGAGAGGAACAAATCAAAGGAAGATGTCTGAGGTGGTTAAGTAAGAGATTTTGCATATCTCAGAAGTGACAATTTCACTTAAATGCTAGTAGTTAAGAAAATAATCTACCTTATGGTGTCAACAATTTCTTCGGGTCCATCCTTGCCTTCCTGAAAAAAAAAAAAGATCAAATTAGCACAATCTTTTTTATGGTGCAATTGAATGCAGCATACACATATAAATAATCACATTAAATAAAAATTGTGTTACAAATATCACTATGTTATAAGAATGGAAATCGCTACAATATTTCATCTTCATTTCCATTTACTTCAAAGCAGCTTCTAAAAAAAAAAACAAAACAAAAAACAACAAAAGTAATATCTGAAAAATTATTTTGAAATTTTTTGGAAACAATCCTTGAAATTTTATCTGTAAAAAAAATATACATATTTATAAAGTTAGGCTAAAGCCAAAGGCTTTCTAAGTGCAACACAAATATATTTTAAAATTTTAAAGCCAGAGCAATATCTGGTGTTTTTTTTTTTTAAATCCTCATTTAATGCTTCTTGAAATGTTTTTATGTGCTGCGCCATCAATAAACAAAATATTTATCTTTCAAGCCACTTCATCAGCAATAAAAATGAAACAAGAACAAAAATATTGTTTCGCCCTGTGTGCAAACAATGGTTTAATTTTTTTTTTTTGCTCATTTGCTTAGGACCAGTAAGTGGAGTGCTGAAAGTAGAAGCTGATGTACAATGGAGACATTGAGCTCCAAATCTCAATCTTGAAAACAAACTGCAAGGCATAATAACTGATAAGTTCACCATATAATTCATGAATCAATTAGCAATCACATAGTACCATATAGTACAAAAATGAAGAAAAATATATAATGTTCATTGCAAACCTTGTGTATACTTGTGTATTCTTTTTTTTTTTAATTTGATGCTTAAAAAATTATGGTTCAACATAATGGCAAGAAATATCTGCTTTATCTACAAATATTCCTTACCATTATTATAAGTATTTTTACATTATAAAGTAATTTGCATTTCTAGCATTTATTATAGCTCTCTACAGCTTTTAAACCACTATGCTTAGAACAAATGCTATTTGTAGTAATAATGTACAAAGATATGATAGACATTACATTTAAGTCCAAGTTGAACAAAATTAAAGGCAGATGTTCAGTTAAATAACAGCTCATTATATACAATTATTTACAGCCTGTTTGAAATGCATGATCATTAAAAACTTTTAAATAATTCTACTAGAACAACTATCTTTTTTAGATCTTTCTAAATTGTATCTGAAAAGGATCCATCGTTTAATATATTTATTAAAATGGTGGATTCTGCCACCAGATTTAAATCAACAGCCATAATTTAAGATTTCATGAGGACAAGTTTGAACAAAGGTAGGAGAACAAAAAATTGTTCCAGGTGAGATGGAATTTTTAAGTTGAGACCTTGAACAATTGTTTTGTAAATAAGTAGTTTAAGTACCTGGCTGGCAGAAAGAATATTCAAAGAAGGGTCAATAATTAGTTTCTACAGTAGTAAATACAAAACAAATTTAAATGCAGACATCTAGATATAGTGATAGGGCAAATACAACATCAATTCTTTGTGCAAGATGGTACTAAAAAGTAACCCCCCCATACTATTATCATCATCATTAATAATGTATCAACTAGATTATATCATGAATATCCATGGCCAGAGATCTGTTTTTGTTATTACTGCTGTCAATGCAGGCAAGTTAGATCTCATCTGTAGACAAACATTCTAAAATGAAGATCTTAGTGAATTCTAATCTTTGACTGTTTTATCATAAACTTGAATTTCAAATCTAGAGTAGGTCTATACAATAATTTATTTAATACAGTAGAGCAGATTTTCCACTAGTGGGGTACGCATTGCACCTCAGTTACTATGCTGATTTCTTTTTTAAATGCTGATCTATTATGTTCAGTTAATTAATTGAAAGTAAATTATTAACAATTTTTAATTCATATTAGGAGGCGCTGTGGCTGAGTGGTAAATTGTTTAACTGCTGAAGTCCCAGGTTCAAATCCTGGTGAAGACTTGGATTTTTAATTTCCGGATCTTTGAGTCTACCCAACTCTTATGGATACCTGACATTAGTCAGGAAAAAGTAAAGGTGGTTGGTTGTTGTGCTGGTCACATAACATCCCAGTTAACCATGGGCCACAGAAATAGATGACCTTTATATCATCATCTACCCTACAGATCGCAAGGTCTGAAAAAGGAACTTTACTTTTTTAATTCACATTATTTAATATTATTTTATATATTTATACAAACTCGTGAGCAGTGTTTTTCAATGTTTCCAATTTTTTTCCAGAACATTTTAGATACACGTTAGAAGCGCATAAAAGAAGACCAAATAATTTAACACCAAATTGTTTGAGATTTATAGCAATAAAAAGGGCAATAGAGTTATTTTAAAATCTTCGCCATATGGAAGGTCATTTATTACATGTCCTAAAATATATGTTTGATCTCCATATGCGTGGGTTAAAAGGTTGGGATTGCTACATATTGTCACTCGCCAGTATTGTAAAGTATTGGGTGGGTTTCAAGACGATGGTGATATTGTGAAATTTGCAAAGCTATGGCATTTGTTAGATTTGAAAAAAATCAAGAAATTCATTTAATGAATTTTAATTTTGTCAGCCTTTAGTGTTCACACATACCTTTAATGTTCTGAAAAAAGGAATTATCTATAGAAAGTTCTGGATGAAAATAGTTTTAAAAATACATTGAAAACCATGCTTTGAATGCACAACATTTTGCGGAAGTATGTTAATTTAATTTATTACAATATAGCCATTCTTAAGACAGGGCTGCCTCCTTTCACCAACACTCTTCAATATCTTCCTTGAAAGAATAATGGAAGATGCTCTCGAAGGATTTGAAGGTACTGTAAGCATTGGAGGAAGAAAAGTTACAAACTTGCGCTTCGCAGATGACATTGATGGCCTAGCAGGGACAGAAGACGAACTAGCCGACCTAGTGATGCGCATTGACAAGACTTCAGCAGCTTATGGCATGCAAATTAATGCAGAAAAAAACCAAATTATGACCAACAGTCAACAGGGCTTTACAAAGGCCATCAGTATTGGAGGCGAAAAGCTAACTAGCGTTAACAGCTTTAAATTATCGGAGCCATTGTCTCGGATGAGGGAACAAAGCCCGAACTAATGGTTCGAATAGCACAGTCCACAGCGGCCCTTTCTAAACTCAAGTTGATATGGAAAGACAAAGGCTTATCCCTCGGCACCAAAATCAGACTGATGCGCTCCCTGGTCATGGCCACATTTCTATATGCTTGCGAGTCTTGGACACTGACTGCAGAGCTAGAGAGGAGGATCCTAGCAATGGAAATGAGATGCTACAGAAGGATCCTAGGCATCACATTTAAAGACCGCATCACAAATCAAGAGATTAGAGACAGGGTTACTGCAGCGATCGGACCCCATGATGACCTGCTAAATACTGTGAAGAAACGAAAGCTCAAAATGTATGGCCATGTAACAAGATCTTCGGGACTCGCAAAGACCATCTTCCAGGGAACAGTACCAGGAAAAAGAAGAAAAGGCAGACAGAAAAAGCGGTGGGAAGACAACATCAAAGAATGGACAGGCCTACCATTGAAAGAGGTTTTAAACAGGGCAAAGGATAGAGAGGAATGGAGAAAGATGGTCCACAAGTCTTGCCTGGCGCCCCAACGGTCCACCAGACTAAGGGATAGGTAACAGGTAGGTAATAGCCATTCTTAAATGGAGAAGTTTTTGCGTCCCGATAGACTAAATGCTGATCCAAGTTCAACCACTGCTTATGTTACGTGGAAACATTGGATTTCTTGCTTCGACAGATTTGCAACGAAGGTAGGGGCTAGTGAAAGCGAACAGTTTGACCTTCTATGCAATTTTGTGTCTCCATCCTTATATCAGTATATTTCTACCTGTTCTAAATACTCAGAAGCAGAATCTATTCTTGAGAACTTATTTGTGAAGGCCCCTAATGAAACATTGGCCAGACATTTGCTTGCAATGTGCAAACAAGAAGTCGATCAAAGTCTTGATCAATTTGTACACAAGCTGAGAGTGAAGGCCAGAGATTGTCAGTTTCGAGCTGTTAGTGCTGACAAAAATGAAGAGGACGCCCTACATGCCTTCGTTAGCGGCATGCGTTCGAGTGTAATAAGACAGCGAAAGTAAATGGACAAATAGAAAAGCTGAATAAAACATTGTGGCAGGCTATTTTATTAGCATTGGACTCAGGGAAGTTGGAACTATCACAGTGGGAATGTGTGTTGCCTCAGGCACTTCATTCAATTCGATCATTACTGTGTACTTCTACTAATGAAACTCCACAAGGAACAGATTTTCAAATTCAACAGAAGATCGCCAACAGGAATATCCTTGCCTACTTGTCTATGTCACATATCATATGCCATTGTAGATTTAGTTGTATATTTTACATTTAAAAGATTGTGTGTATATTAGAAATATAAACCCTCGCTTGATGGCTCGCGAGTTAATCAGGGAACATAGACACGAGTTGTTACCTTGGGTTCTTCCAGAGACGTATACAAGTTTGAATTTTGATTCTATTGGTTGTTTTAAAAAAAGAAGTCACCTGACTTTTTGCGCGAGTTGATCAGTCGATATTTGAATGTCTTATTGAGCACACGTGTTTGTAAGATCTCTAAGTTTAATTAACAAAGGAGCCTTGTAATATTGTTCATCTTGTTAGATCTGCCTTTATACATAAGTTGTACTTACGTTTTGTTCAAATAAAGTTCCTGAAATTTGTTTTCTACAAGAAAATCTTTTATTGTGAATTTCTAGATCTACATTTATTCAACTACTTCAATTCAAGATTTAATCAATCCCCGGCATGTCACGTCATTCAACATCCATCATCAATAATCAGTGACCGTCTACATACCCCAGGGAAGGTATTACTAAAATCACCTGTAAGATCTTCAAAATTTGACCCATTGGTACAAGAGGTTGAACACATTAGCTGCAACCCGCAGTACGCCCATATACGATTTCCAAAGGGCCGGGAAGAGACGGTGTTGCTTAGGCACCTGGCGCCGAAGGAAAGTTCCACGAACGACTTTCTCAAATCAGAGAACGGTATTATGCCTGAAGAGATCGCAACCAGTTGGATCTCTCACCAGGGAGTCGCTATGTGCCTGAAATTATCAGCAAGTTACAGAGCCCCACCCCAAGGATGTACAACCAGCCAGGAGTCATCAGTGACTCACAGGAGAGTCACCCAATGCCAGAAGCCAATATTGACTCGAGTCCCGTACAGAAAGTTACGACTTGCAAGGAGAAAATTCTACGCCAGAGACACCTCCGAATCCTTCCTTTCCTACGCATGGTTATAATCTAAGAACCAGAAAGAAATAAAGGAGGGGTGAATGGAGTGATCGTTCAATGGACTTTTATGTTACCCGTGTTTGTAATCGTGCTAGTATTTGTAATCGTGTTCACATTATCGTAGTCTGTGAATCGTGACCAGTCTGTACTATGTTATTGTGTGTAGCAGTCGAGTTTTATTGTAATAGAGCCTTGTTTCTAAGGTTATGTGTTGATTCAGTTTATTTCATAGGTGTTGCTCAGCTCTTGCATCATGGGCCTTTACAAAAGCCTAAGCACTAGAAGCACCATCACATTCATTCACATATATGAGATTTTAAAAAAACACTTTCATATAAGAACTCTGAATTACAATCTTGCATAGAAATGCAAAACTAAGTAGCATGTTAAACATACAAAAATGAATCATGCAACGTACTACCACAGTATTTCTGTAATACCATTAAAGTAAAGACACCTTGATAAAAATATGGTGATGGCATCAAAATATGGGAGAGAAAAAAGGGTGCTTTGATATATATGACAGCTTTACCCTAGATATAGATTGATTAGGCCTAGACTCTGGACCCTCTTCATATATCTGATATATTATATTCTCAGCCTCAAGATTAGATATTTATCATATTACTAGTCTATATACAAAAAAAGAAATAGTTTAGACAGTGTGATGTGATCTATTAGGAATAGATCTAATAGAGCAGATAATGTAGAGATAATCCGTTTCTGTGGCCAATAGTTAATGAGTGTGTCATGTGGGCAGCACATTTACTTTCACACATTTAGACTCTATGTCAGGTATCTATATAAGTCATTATAGATGGGTAGACCCAAAGAACTCAAAAATAAAAATCCCAGCCTTCACTAGGACCACTAGACACTTTAGAGTCTTAGACTTAGACAGTAAGTATAGACTAAGTTGACTAAGTCTAAGTCTCTAAGTATATCTAGAATCTAGACTAGAGTGTATATAGTAAAGTGCGAACCTCAAAAGGATTAAGGCTGATAGAGCATTTTTCAAGTTTGGATTTTTATAACACTGTAAAGGTCTGACCTATGAAAAAACTGATGGTATCTTTGAATTCCTCGTCCTTTTTTCTATAAAAATAATTTAGATTTGATGTATCACTAGGCTTAGTTAAAATTGAATACGAGGTCAAAGAGGTGTAGGGTAGGTATCGCCAAGCATACTTTTCCAAACGGATTTTTCCCCAGTTAGTAAGCTCGATCGGGTTGTTGGAAGGTTCGAACAGATCAAAGAAAATATATCTAAAAACATGTTTAAATATTTAATTTTCACTATAAAGTCATTTTCTTCTTATTCTAGCGTAAGAACACTATCCATTGCACCATTTCCCACCCTCCACAACTTTAAATAGTCTTTTTAATCTGATGAGCCATATGACTTAAAAATAGCCTTAATCCCATTACCCAGTTCCTTCACTACCGGGTAGTAAAAAAGAAGCAATCCACACCTCCTGAGTTTGACCTCACCATGAACTTAGCCTTAACAAGGAAAAGGAAATATTATATGTCGGAAGTGAAGAAAAAAGGTGCATGCGCAGTAGCAATATAGTAGTAATTTGGTAAACATTCAAATAAAAAAGTTTAAGCAATAAAAAGTGAACTGCTCGAACATCTCGACAAATTTGGGCTGCTCGAACTTCGCACTTTACTATAGTTACTAAAGTCTAGTAGTAGTATAGAATAGTTATAGTATAGAAATATAGATTAGTAGTAGATCTAATTATTATCTAATAGTAATACTTAGTAATAGTAATACTCCTACTAATAGTAGAGAGTAGACTTAGAGTCTATCATTTACTTAGTTAGAACTTATAGTAGAGATAAAAATTAATTCTACTAAAAGTACTATGATCTAATTCTAGATCTACTAATAAATTAGAAGAATTAGTAAGATTAAAGATAGTGATACTGATAGTAGTGAGTATAGTCTATAGTGACTCTATAGACATACATCTATATAAATATAGATCTAGAAGAAATACTATAGATTCTAGATATACTATGATATAGAGATTGAGTATTTTCAGTATTAGTCTTACTAATTTTAGTCTAGAGTTGGCAGTAGGCGAGTAGCAGAGCAGTAGTAGATCTATATTAATTATTATTAATTAGGATTTATTAGCCTACTTACCGAAGTTGCAACTGGCCATTTCAATATCAAAGGGTCTGCACCAACCGGACTATGCAACTTCAATTTTTGTGCCATTATTCCACTTTTCAGCTAGGCCTAACACGTCCATGAAATGGTCAAATTCTGAAATAACATTTCCACAACTTGACCATTTCTACTCTCACTCTTTGACCCACATTTAGCGTCGGAAGTCTCGTAAAAACTCGCACAGATAGATTAGGTTGGCTAGTCTAAAAATATTTTATGGTCACACACTTTCAATTCCAATGCGATTGGCCAAAAAAAATATAGAGTCTATCGACTTTTCCTCATTCAAACCGGCTGCAATATTAAGAAAATATAGATAATCAACTAGAATTTAATTCACCGTTGTTGTTTCAAAAACAAATATACAATACTAGATCTAGGTCTAAAAGCTTGATAATTCAAATAGAGTCTAGAACTAGAGTAGATATTCACAAAATTAGGATCTAGACATCTAGAATGGTGTTTGGGCTTTTTTTCCCTCCCTGTTATAGATCTAGATCCAAATGTATAATGACCCGGAAGAGAATAAAAACATAAATATAGAATGGCGGCTATTTACAATTTTGCAGCAAAAATAAAATTACCAATAGTGCCAATAGTTGAATAGATCTACTCTAGTCTAAATTTAGATCTTTATTATTAGATATCTATATTATAGGCAGCTAGCCAGAGTCTTAGACTAGATCTAGATCTTCTACTAATTATATATAGATCTACTTACTTCATTAGTGATTTGTATTAAATAGTAACGTAACAGTTGAGTTAGCCACTTCGACGTTCGTCTTCAATTCTTCATTATTATTAATATATTATTATACTTAATACTTATTTAAGTTATTAATACATATCATGAGATGACATATTATTAATTATATAGATCTAGTAGATTAGATAATTATCTACTCTGAATGAATCTGATCCACTCAGTTGACTCAGTGACTCATACATACTAGATCTAGAATTAGAATCTAGATCTAGTCATAGATATACTCATATAGAGTCTATAATTTATGCTTTAATATGGTGAGCAAATCACACATTATCATTCACAATCTTTAATCTTTATCTTAGAGTTAGAATATTATTATTAAATTGTATACTTACATACCAGACTTACTTAGACTTATGTTTAAGTTAATTACTTATGACAAGTTATGAATTTAAAATTAAATACAAATCAAGAAATCTCAAAATAATCTAGTCTAGAGAATCTGTGACAATCTGTCATTTTATGGTGAGCAAATCACAATTTACAATGGGTTGGTAGACATATGACGCGACAGTTTCTGCGTACTAGGCTGATCCGCCATCTTGTCTGTAAGATTACATTGGTTACCTTACTCTGACTATTGACGAGTTAGATCTAGAACTAATACAATCGGGTTTAAGTTTCCAAAACATAATCTCTAAACTTCTAGTGCATTAAAACAAAATGTCTAGCTACTGTTGAATAAAAGGGTGCTCAGATACTTCAGTAAACAAAAAAGGAATGAGATTTTTTTTAGCTTACAAGGCTCGCTAACTCTAGTCTAGTAAACTACTAACTAGGCCTAGGCTAGCGTTGAAGCGATTACTTCCAAAAGACTTCGCAATCAACAGAAAAGAATTTAATCTACCCCAAAATATGTTGAAGGGAAATCTTGGCTTTAAGTTTGGGGAAATCATTTTAAAAAAGTAAAATCTAATCTAGATTATTGTCAATCTAGAGCTTGAAGTCTATCACGTCTATCATAATCATACACTACACTACACTATGTTGACTATGACATGACTGACATGAGTATGATTATGATACGAGTATTAGTAATATGTGTGTAGATCTGGCAGCCTATGTATATTATGTAGAATTTATATCGACTCAAGCTCTAGACTAGAACCATGATGCATGTATAGATTTGTATAGCCTATTAATTATTTATTATTATTAGATCTAACTCTAGATTAATGATACTGATGTGCACTATCGTACAGCTGTAAGTCTAGATCTACACTGTGGAGACACCTCCTATAAATAAATCTAACTTACAACTTATATTTGTTCTACATAATTATAGTTGTTTTTTTTAATTACTATTTAGATCAGTAGATCTACTAGATGTAGCCCTAGTAGATTTACCTATAAATCTACTTTTGACCTTAGCCATAGTGAAAGTGATACACTTGAGCTTGAAGTAGTTGGAGCATAGTGATATGAAATCTAGTCATTTTACTACTAGAATATAGTATTATATCTAGCATTCCAGACTAACATAGGACATAGGCAGACATAGGTTTCACCAGTCATAGGAGGAAGCACAAAAGCCCAGTGCAACACCCTCAGCCATGACGGACAAACTATTTATATAGTATTATCTAGTTAACATAAGATCTATCTACTATTATCCTGATATAATTAAATCCACTAAATTGTATTTTAAAGTGTTTTACATTTTGGAAGTTCCTCCCTAGTCCAAACCTTCCGCAGGAAAACAGGGGATGTGAATGGTCAGGGTTTGAACCTGGAACCATTGGCGAGTCTATCTCGCCAAATGCATGATCAGACAGACATCTTGATTTGAATTAATAACTGAGGTACTTTATATATCAATTTTTTTGTACAATAGATCTAGTTCTTGACATCCATTGTCATGCAAACAGTTACATAGAACAAGATTTTGATCTAGAAATATAATGGTTCATTTGAATAAACAAATTAACCTTTAAGACCTTACAATCTATAAGTCAGATGAAGTAAAGGTCACCTGTTTCTTTGGACCACGGTTAATGAGGATGTCTTGGCCAGCATAATAACCAACTGCCTTTTCCACAACTAATGTCAGATACCAATTAAACCTGGGTGGACTCAGAGGTATCCTAAAGATCCCGAAATTCAAAATAACAATCTTCCCCAAGATTTGAAACTGGGACTCTAGTGGAACCTCTTTTGAATGTATAGATTTACAATTTTCATATTAATAGATAAGATAATCTGGGACTCTAGTGGAACCTCTTTTGAATGAATAGAAATAGATCTACAATTTTCATATTAACAGATAAGATAATAATAATTAAAATACAAACAATTTTTTAATTCATCTTTTATTTCCACAAATAAATGAATGCATTACCAGTATATGATTTGAATAAATAAATAAAATAAATTGTTTTGTTTGTTTTGTAAAATGTTTTACATGTTTCGGATGTTCCTTCAGAGTTGAAGATAGTTGCTTCCTAGTCCAAACCTCCCGCAGGACGACGGGGGATGGTAGCGGGCAGGGTTTGAACCCGGGACCATCGATAAATCGAAACGACAGTCCGGCGTGCAAACCGCTCGACCTAGCAGCATTAAATCACCTCAAGGTGTTGTCTCATTAATTCCTTTGAATTTTTATTTTTAGAAGTGATATTGTCCACTAGAGAATCAAATTTAACATAATTTTTTGTTTTTTGATGCGGTGAAGTCAATCTCAGAAACCTTAGTTGGCAAACTTTTTAAAGCTTTGATGGAATCATCCAGTAAGATGACATGACAGTAACTGTCTTACACTCTTTTAGTCTGGTGTTGGCTCCAGCATAAATAAAGTGGCTGCCACATGAGTGCAGGACTCGCCAAGTCCAGCTATACCAGAGCAGTGAGCTGATAGAATAATATCATCTTGATTTATTACTATCCAGGGCTGCAATACCTTTTCTGCTAGAGTGTAGAACCTATTAAAAAAAATAATTAAATACCTGTACATATCAAAACATTGGTCTCATATACATGTAAATACCTTTGAATATCAATCTATATCGAATATGATAGAACAATATTTATAACTTACCTTTGCTAGTAAAACAGTATTTGGGCAGTTTGTGTGGTTTATAAGCCATAACATGTTGAACCCAACCATCTAGGAACTGGTTGTAAGATGCTAAACTCTCGTAAGCCTGTAGACATCAAGTAAAAATAGCGTTAGCATTTTAATAACAGGTATAGAGCTCTTATAACATAAAATAATTGGATGGATTTCGAAGCGTCCTAAAAATATAGAAATTCAAGCGATTCAGCCACAACCGCCAAAAGGTTTTGGGCTAAGATGTAATTAGTTTCAAATCTTAAGAAGCATCTGAGAGTTGTAAAAGAAAAACAGAACTATTATCAGATCAAGGACCATTGGATTAATCAACAAGTTAATAGACCTGATGAGCCTAGTCCTAGAATAACTAAAAAATTTAAAAAAAAAAGGTTTTCTACATCAAGATATAGATCTATATATCTATTAGATAAAAATTAAGCCTCATATCATATAATATGCTTAAAATTAGGCTTAAAATATACAGCAACAGAGAGATGTGGATTTTTGTATCTAGATTCTAGTTTAGATCTATAGTCTAGATGAGATCTAGGTTGACCTTGCCTTTAGAAGCCTAGTCACACTCAAATGTCTAATCTGAGACACCCTCCAGATTTTGTATATTTATATCTATAGATCTAGATTTAGTAGAGAATCTCATCTAGATCTATAATTCTATATAGCCATATAATCTAGATCTAGAATACTCTAGGGACCTTGATTCATTGAAGGCTTCAGTTGACTAACTTAAATAAATTAAATAAATATATACTTTTATGCTAAATTTATATTATAGATCTAGAAATCTAGATTACTAGTTAGTAGATCTACTATCTATCTAGGTCTAACAATAAGTTGAATAAATTTATAAAATAAATCCACTCCTACCTTGAATTCGTCCGTTAACTTTGTCAACTTTGTGAGTGTGTAAGTCTGTAATTAGTGTAAGTTAAGCCAAGAACTTTCATTTGTCTTTCAGATTCAGTAGAACGATCTTTCTTTCTCTATTTTTTTTTTATAATTATCTATGATGACTATGTCACAGTATGTCTCTGACTAGTCTGACTCAACTCAGTCTAACTCTAACTATGACGACTATGTCATAGATCATATTATTAGATCTAATAATCTAATTATCTGGATAGCACATAAGGAGGGCAGCAAATCGTTTTCTTTATTACACTGGCTTGCTTTCAAGGCTTTCAAAGTGTTAGGATCAATATTATTTATTTCTGAAAATATCTTTCAATGCTCGACTCATCCATGGTAAATGACTAAAAAGCCTTTGTTTATAGTGCATAGATACCAGATTTTACAGACAATATGTCTGCCGTGCTCTAATCACGTGACTATGTCTACCAACCCATTGAAGTATTCACTTGATTCACAATCTTAGATTACTTTACTACTTTACTTATATAGATCTAGATTATTCAAGAATCTAAAATGTAAACAAAAATCTTGACTCAAAATGAAACTAAACATTCTGGGCTCACAAAGGATTAATTAAAAAAAGATGATTACATATTAGTAGTAAAGAAAATAAGAAGACCAGCAAATTCTGCCATTCAATGATAGAGCTTTACACTGTCTTGCTATGAAAAAAAATCACTATCCTATGCCTCAGATTTAAAAAATTATTATCATTTGAACAGAGAAGAAGTCAAGCACCAAGCCAAAGGGGCCTAGATATTATAAAAAGGAACAGAGACTTGGAAGAAGATGAACATAAAAGAAAAACTCAGGTATTTTATTTATTTAAATACAATTTAGTACTAATTGACATTTTCTATGAATAATTAGGATCCACATAAGGTCATAAGTTGTCAAAAGAAGAAAAAAACTTTCAATTTCGTTGAGACGAAAATTGTTGGAACTTGTAGGAAAGCACTAAATTGTGATAAAATCAGATTTAAAATAAGGCCTTCTCAATAACAAAGTTTGTATCATTTTATTCAGTTACATTAATTGGGGAAAGTTGAGCAACTTTTATTGTTCTGACCACACTGCATTCTCATTAACCTATACCCACAGAAACAGAAGAACTAGCTTTTGAAATCCTTTTGCCTTAGCCTTAGGGAAACTTTTATCTGCACCTATCTCTGGAGGCATGATGGCTGAGCAGTAAAGCGCTTGACATCCGAACCGAGGTCCGGGGTTCAAATCCTGGTGAATCCTGGTAATTTCGGATATTTGGGCGCCTTTGAGTCCACCCAGCTCATATGGGTACCTGACATTAGTTGGGGAACAGTAAAGGCTGTTGGTCGTTATGCTGGCCACATGACACCCTTGGTAACCGTAGGCCACAGAATCAGGTGACCTTTACATCATCTGCCCTATAGACCACAAGGTCTGAAAGGGGAACTTTACTTTTTTTTTTACTTAACTCTGGAGTTAGATCTAATGCCCATTATGTGGTTATGCTCATTTCATCACCACCTTCAAATTTGAGATATGATGAATTTGAATTATTATTGTTGATTTTAACATAAGATAGATAGAAGGTCCTGAAACCAAATTTTTGAAAATGGTACATACTCATAATTAGGCCAGATTTTAAACATTTTTATAACCTGGACTTTTTCTAAAAAAAATCTCCACTTTTGAAACTTGCTAAAAGCATACACCAACACAATATGATTTTTTGAATTTATTAGGTTTGCTATTAGTTATTATACATTTAAAAAGGGAGGTAAAAAGGCAAATAATTAGCATTTTCAACAAAGTTGACAAACTAAAGAAAGTAGAATGTCCTAAATCTAACAAAGTGAATAAAATGTCTAACTTAAATTTGAATAAATAAAAATTCTTGTTTGACTTGAAGAAACTGAATAAACTAAGAAGGTAAAAAATGATCACTGCCATGTACAGCATCAATCAGCACTTCTACTTTTTAACCCCCCCCCCCACCCCACAAAATATAATTTTGAATCAACTTCACCATATAGTTGTTGATGACCTTTCCAGTTGTAATCATTTTATTTCTTTATTTCTATTTTGATTGATGCTTCTTACTTAAAAATAAATCCTTTATAGATCAAGCGACATAAAACTGAGCCACCTTTCAGCCAAAAAGAGCATATGTCTCCCTACAGGCAACCGTTAACCCTCCTGAAACCATATAACAGTAAGGAGGAAAATCTTTCATTGACACATGTGAGTACTGGTAACCACAGAAGCATTTTTTTGTTATCAATTTGTTTTTAAAAATTATTATTATGATTCATCTAAAGTGCTTTGTTTGTAAATTTTCTGCATATGTTCCTCCAGATTTGAACACAATTACATCCTAGCCCAAACCCACAGGATGACAGGGGATGGCAGTGGGCAAGGTTCGAACCTGGAGCGCATGCCACACAACCAGGCAGCCATTAGTGATCTCACTATTGTGACTGTATAAAAACAAAATAAGTCAAGTCCAATGTGATCTCACTATTGTGACTGTATAAAAACAAATTAAGTCAAGTCCAATGTGATCTCACTATTGTGACTGTATAAAAATAAAATAAGTCAAGTCCAATGTGATCTCACTATTATGACTGTATAAAAATAAAATAAGTCAAGTCCAATGTGTCAGTTTATCATGAGCTCTGCTGATCATGTGATACTAAGATTTCTAAATTTCAGTAACTGTACTAAGAATTATCTATCTGTGTCTTGTTACTTTCACATCTTTGCAGGAGTTTGAGTTTTGGCACATTAGCACAATTTAGGCCATGTCGGGCCTATAATTCTTCAAGGATTACTCTCCCTTTATATAACAAGGGCTAAATTCCATACAGTTAAATCATTAAAAGCAAGGTCTATTCACAGTTAAAATAGTAAAGGTAGTAAAAATCTCTTTGCATGAGAAGGGGATCAGACCGAATAGCTGTTGATTAGGGAGGGTTGTTTGTTGAAGTGTATTTAGTAATTGAAATGAAAAGGCAATCATCATCATCTGTCCTTTGACTTTCGCTGTAGGGATGCTGTGACAGTTTGCGCAACCAATTCCCTACACTTTTCCTGGTCGGCAGCTTTTCTTTGGATAACCCTTTCTTCATGCTCCCGCCACTGTACCTTGAAGAATGACCTTTGATAATGACTAAACCAGCTCAGCTGGATGTAAAATAGAAAGTAATGGTATTTTCAATTGATATATGTTGTGAAAAAGTTGGTATAGAAATTTTATTTGATGCAAGTTAAAAATAAAATGTGACAACTTTTAAATTGTTGCTTGTTTTGAATGGAATCCTGGTATAAATGTATTAATGCCTCAAACTTATCATTAAAGATTTAAATTCAAGCTTAAGTCATGTTTACTTTATGTTATTAAGACTTCATTAAGAAAAAAAAACATTATAATTTTATCTGAACATATGTTTTGCAGCTTATACTAATTTCTTCATCTGAAAACATTAACATATAGAGGCCTTTAGTCATTTTTATTTGAAATATTTAAGGTGCTTTGTTGAAATATGTGAGGTGTTTTGTTGAAATATGTGAGGTATTTTGTTGAAACACTTACTAACTAGCATTAGAAACACACTGAAGCATAATTAATTTCAAAATAATTAGATAATGTAAACTAGATTTTTCATATTTTCAGGGGTATTTTTTAATACATGAACTGACAAAAAAAAATAGTATAAGATATTGTCTAACTATATTGGTAATATATTGCTATATTTTAAGGGACACTTGTTTTAAAATCTGCGTTTAGGGGAAATTAAATGTCCTTTAAATGATTTTTCATACTCTGATTATGAAAATATATTTTATATATTATTAATATATTTACAAACATCAATCTTGACTTGACTCTTAGATCATAAGATGTTTTACTTTTCAATATTTCTTTTTTAAGGAGGAGCTAATTAAGAAGATACTTTCGAAGCCATTCAAAGTGCCTTTGCCCAATTATCAAGGTTAGCCCAAACTAGTTTTCAACTTATATGTTTTTTCTCATAAATACAATAAATTGGTATTAAGGGCTAAGAGTTGAACAAAACTGGTATAACACTTTCATTTTGTAGCTCACAATTACATTCTTAAGTTAATGAAGCCCTTTGTAACTAAAACACTATTTTCTTTTAATGCTGTAATTCAATTAAAATAAGCAAAAAAAATTACTCTTGCTTTTTTCACAAATTTAGAACATTTTAAAATCATTTTTTAAATGAGTATTATAAAAATACAGAAAATTGTGAATATTTTTTCTGTCTAAAAAACTTTTTTCAAGATCTTTGAAGCAACATCACATGCAACAACAAAAAACTAATATTACTTGCATTTTTATTTTTTTAAACGTAAGGAATTTCCTTGGTTGAATTTTAAACAGCTACTTCTGTTTAGGTGGTGGTTTTAATAGGGCTTTGGGAGTGCGAAGACAAGGTGCTCGTCAACCACTTCATGACCCCTTTGAAGAAGGTGCACTAGTTCTGTATTCCCCTCCAGAGTTATCTGCACATGAACAGATGAAAATGGATATGTAAGATTTACTTTAATAATTGTTTTATTGCTTAGAAGTATATCAAAAAATAAGAAAGTTGTTTTTAAATTGTGTGCACAAATTTTGCTTTTTCAGTGAAAAGTTACCTGTTCATGTTGTTGTTGATCCTATTTTGACCCAAGTGCTACGTCCTCATCAGAGAGAAGTATGATCATTTTTTTTTTCTTTAGTTTGCATGAATATGATCTCATTTCTAACTAAATGTTTTGTGACTTAGAAAAAATCATAACATATTCATGTTTTTAAAAATATACAAAATGGCTGCCTGCAAACAATAAAATTTGTTAAAACATTTGCATAAGCCTTTTATAATATTTAATAAAATACTAGATACAAAAAATGAAAGGTATAGGACCTTTTTTTATGATTATGAAACCAAACCTTAATTATTGAACATGTCTGAATCAGTCAAGAAAACTTATTTTGAAGTGTAATATCTGATTAACAGAAACAGATGTGTGTAACTCATAGATCTGTGTTAACTCATAGATCTGTTAAACACAATAAACTTCTTGTTTAAAGAATGTCCATAATATAAAAATGATCAGAACAATATGTTAAGAATGACCTACAAAATAAAGGTGTTAATTTCTGGAAATTCTGATTAAAGTAAAGAGTACCCCTTTCACACCTTGCAATCTATAGGGTAGATTATGTTAATGTCATCTGTTTCTATGACTGATGGTTAATGAGGGTCTCATGAGGCTAGCGCCAACTGCCTTTACTTTCCCCAACTAAAATCAGGTACCCATTAGAACTGGGTGGACTCAGTGGCGTCCTAAAAATATCACAATTTTAAATCACATTCTTTACAGAGATTTGAACCCTGGACCCTAAGATCATAAGCCAAGTGCTTTACCACTCAGCAACTACACCACCATGTAATAAATTGCTAGCACCCTTTTGAGTTGAGTTTTAAATTAGTAAAAATATATATATATAAAAATTCCGTCAAATGTTTATTTCAAAAGTCTCAATTTGACTGGGTTTGGTATTTTTTCAACATAAACAAAATGAGATTTTTTAAAATGTTGAGGCATTTTAAAATGTTATTATACAAACACTTCACTGCTTTAAATGTATAGATATTAGAAAAAAAAACAAACAAACAGAGTTATAATTTTGGTGTAGGCCTACTTATTGGTGGAGAATAATATCACAGTGTTTCTTTGACAGGGAGTCAAGTTTATGTATGACTGTGTCACTGGTCAACAAATTGAAAATAATTATGGCTGTATTATGGCAGATGAAATGGTAAGTCAACAAGTCTTTTCATACGCACTCAAGCATGCAGTTTTATTGTTGACCTGTTAGCTGTTACACCTGGCAGCAGTTAAAAGATGATTATTAAATTCTTATTTTTTTATTATTATTATTATTTTATACTGTGTCTCACTATTACAATCTAGCTAGTAAATGCATGGCATTTACAGTTGACTATTAGGACAGTAGATAAATATGTATGCTTATTCTTTTGCC
Source organism: Biomphalaria straminea (assembly GCA_021533235.1). Lineage (NCBI taxonomy): Eukaryota > Metazoa > Mollusca > Gastropoda > Planorbidae > Biomphalaria > Biomphalaria straminea. The sequence goes on from JADKLZ010000130.1 coordinate 16,262,221, forward strand.
CTCACCTTCTATACTTACACACTCACACAAAATAATTAAAAAATGATATATTATTTAGTATGAAAGTTTTATTATTCTGTATTGTTAAGGTTATTTCTTTTGTAGTTCAAGTAATGTTGTTTATATACATGTGTAAAATCTCTTCACAGGGTCTCGGTAAAACACTTCAGTGTGTAACTTTGATATGGACATTACTGGTAATTTAAGTAAAATTCTTTTTTTTTTTTTTGTTAAAGCTACGACCAAAAGTATCGTGAAGTGTGTATGGGGTTCTATGTTTAAATAAAAAGTTGTTTCTTCTGATAAATTTATGAAGAAAGTTTGTTTCACTTTAATTTTTTTTTCTCCTTGAAATGCTTCATACTATAGTTTTGAGAATGGGTCAGTTAAGTAATATGGCAATCAAGAGATTGACCACATTGATTGTATAAGACAAAATGAATAAATATGAATATTTTTGTGTCAATGATAATTTGATTTATTTCTCATCTTTTTATAATTTTTTTTACAATTTTAAATTTCAATAAAATTTTAACTCCTTTCTTTTTACCTTCTGTTTTTAATCAAATTTAAAAAATACATTTTTCAGCGTCAAAGTCCTGAGTGTAGTCCCACTGTCACTAAAGTGATCATTGTGTGTCCAAGCAGTTTAGTCAAGGTAACTCTCCAACCATGGTCTCCAAGTATTCATAGCAATAGATATCAATTTGCTTTATGTTTTATTCCAGATTGATTGAGATTGTTAAACTTAAACCTTCACATTTGTTTGTTTAGAATTGGTACAATGAGCTGGACAAATGGTTGGGAAAAAGAGTGCAAGCCTTAGCAATTGACACAGGGACAAAAAATGAAATAGACAAAAACTTAGGTATAAACAAATACTATTATCACAACTAGTATTATGATGTTTGTAATAATATGAATGAGTCATTTTTATTCATTGAAACACATAAACATTTAACTTCATTATCACTTTAATAAAATGTAATTTATGTTCAATGTAAATGTGTTCATCATTAGGAAAATGTATTTCATTATGAGTTATAGACCTTACATCATAGGGTGTTTTTTTTTTTAAGTCTTGTTTTTTCTAATTTTAATGGGATGATAGTTTTGAGAATTTTTTTTTAATGCAAATAGTCATCATCAAATGATCATGGTTGAGTGGTAAAGCACTTGGCTTCCAGTACCAGGGGTCTCAAGTTTGAAAACCAGTTAAGACTGAGATTTTAAAACTTGAAAGATTTTTAGGATGTCCTTGAGTCCTCCCAGTTCTAATGTATACCTGACATATTTTGAAAGTAAAGATGATTGGTCAGATCTACAGATGAGCATTATAGCATCTGCCCCTATAGATAACAGGGTCTGTAAGAGTTAAAGTTACCTTAGTCATCATCAGGACTGAGTCTACATCCCTATTTTGCAAAATAAAGAGATATAAACAAAAATATCTAGGGTCATTTTATTTCATACTGTTTTGTTAAATGTAATTGTTTTATTTTCTTCAGTTCACTTTATGCAGCAACAAAACAGAAGGATCCAGTTCCCTGTGCTTATCATATCTTATGAGACATTTCGACTGCATGCTGCTGTACTCCATAGAGGTGAAGTGGGTTTAGTCATCTGTGATGAGGTAATGTTACTTCAATACATTTCATTGCTATATTTTGTTTAGCAGTTATATTAACCTGTGGGTCATTTCAAAATATTTTATTTTCATCCGTGTCATACTTCATTAGCCTTCATTACAGTTTTTGGTCTGACCAATTAGTTCTGCTTTTGAATAAAAGACCTTTTCTTACTTAATCCTGTGCACTCCCAGGGGAGCATAGGGCCGCAACCACACCTCTCCACCGAACTCGGTTCTGAGCAGCTTTCTTCATCTGCTCCCATGTCATTCCAGTACCCTCAGCTTCACTCATGACTGACCTCTTCCAGGTTTGCTTGGGTCTGCCCACTTTCCACTTTCCTTGTGGGTTCCATACAAGAGCCTGCCTTGCAACATTGGTAGCTTGTTTTCGCAGGGTGTGCCCTATCCAGCTCCATTTTCATTTTGTAATGTATTATACTATGGGCTTTTGTCCAGTTCTCCCACAGATTGACAGTGGTTATCTTTTCTGGCCACCTAATTCCTAATTACCGGCGTAGGCATCTGTTAACAAAAGTTTGGAGCTTTTCCATATAAAGTGACTCTCCAAGTTTCTGAACCGTAAAGGAGGACAGACTTAACTAATGGAGAATTTTTTTCACACTATCAAAATGCATACATATTTCTTAAATACAGCAGGACTGATATTCCCTTTCAAATGTACTAGTGCTTTGTGTTGCGTCATTGTTTTAAGATAAACAAAATAACTAAGAGGATACTTGATAACAATCTATTCAAAGTTGAAGATGATCTTAAAATTCACTATAGAGGTTTGTATTCTAGGTTGTTAAAATTCTATCCTTGCCTTACATTCATTTTATAATACTGATACTTAACATTATCTTTACAGGGTCACAGGTTAAAGAACTCAGAAAATCAAACTTACCAAGCTTTAACAAATCTCAATGCCAAACGAAGAATTCTTTTATCTGGAACACCTATACAGAATGATTTATTGGAATATTTCAGTCTTCTACATTTTGTCAACAAGGGCATATTAGGTTAGGATGAATGTGGGACATTAATGTGTTCCTGTTTTGTTTTTAAATGATTGAAATATATTAATCTTTATTTCTAAAGGAACTTCTGACACTTACAAATGAAAGTTAATAAATTTTGTTGTAATTAGACAATGTCATTCTTTTTAGATATCCCGGTAAGCATATTTTGTTTTTGTTAAGTGGGTTAGATATGGTAAACTTTGAAATATTTCATTATTTACTTCATTCCTACATATGTCTGTCTTTAATTTGAAACAACTTGCAGGAACGGCACAAGAGTTCAAAAGAAGATTTGAGACACCCATTCTCAGAGGAAGAGATGCTGATGCAACAGATGAGGATCATAAAAAGGGGGAAGAAAAATTACAAGAGGTTGGTTTACAATAAAATTTTTATTAAAACATCATCAATATCAATGCCTTATTCATCAATTAAATTGTAAACTAGTTAGCTTTCTTTTAGATGTGATGTCCTTAAACTGATTTTGGAAAGTATGTGCTAGAATTCTTTTTAAGATAGGATTAGCTTACCTTATATCTTATGTATTGTCAGGCGGGATTCTCTTACTGGATCAAGTGTGATTTGATTTTGATTTTCTGGCACATTGGCACACTTTAGGCCATTGTCAAACCCTTTCAAGGATTCTTATACTCTACTCAGTAAATGCTAATGGTGTTAAAAAGCTATACAAGTTACAATTTAAGTATTAAAATCAGCTAAACAGAGTGTGTAATGTAGGTAAGCCTGGTCATGGTTGTAATTTCACATCGTGTCAGGTGTTGATATATGATATGGGCGGCCACATCACATCCACCATTATTAGTTTCAACTTTTTGTTGGTTTCTGTCTCCCATTGACTTTATGGAGATTTACAAACACAAAACATATTTTTAACTTAATATTCATTGAACTATATCAAAATGTTATATGTCACAGAAGACAAAACTGTTTGATTTCTTTTCTTTACTGTATTTATTTTACTTGTACTTACTACATAGATATACCTATAGAAGCCCTTATTTTAAAAATGGTTCATGTAATACTTTTTGCTTATTTCATATTTTATTAAGTGGTTGATGTTCAGAAAACCAAAAGTAGCCCCTGCATGTTTCAAGCATGATGCTGAACAATTATGAAATGTAATCTTCAATAGTGCTTTTAGTTTTTGAAATGATGTAACAGGGGGACAGACAGCCTAAAACCAATAATCACTTTTCTTTACAGGGATTGCTTAAAAGCAACAACATAGAAACATGTTAGATTTCATTTAATTTATATCCTATTCACAAGTAATTGAAGCATCTGTTAAATTATGGACTAGTGCCTGACACAAAACTGCAGCTATTGCACTACTTGCATTTGTTTGGTCCACCCTCCTTATTGTTCTTACACAACTTACATCAAACCCAATCATAGGGTTCTCCTCACAGTCCATCATTTGACTCTTGAAGAGTCAGTCATACATATTCCAAACTTTAGTAAAAGTTAATTTCCCCTTTCAGACCTTATGATCTATAGGGCAGATGATGTAAAGGTCATCTGTTTCTGTGGCCCACGGTTAGAGAGGGTAGGTATTATGTGGTCCTGATTAACACACTAAATATTGACCATTGCAACTTAAAACTGAAAATATTTTCATATACATCATTGTCTTTTCACTCATACCCTTGAGAACAAAATAGAAAATGAGTTAATGATAAGAACCACTACATCTGCTTGTGCAGTCCCTTTCTGTATATAGTATTCAATTTTTAATAATGAATTTATTATTTTTTTGTTTGAATCATGGGCTCTGGATCATCTTGCTGCTTCATGAGCTGCCTAACTGAGCTGTGCTAACTAGTGATGGAAATGTACCTATATTGTCTCTCTAGCTATTATGTTAGATGTTTGTCTATATAAAATTGAATCAGGCTTTTTGGCATAATTGGAAGGGTTTAAAAAGATCATGAGCAGTTATCAAATTGTTCTGCCATTTCTAAAGATTTGATTGAAGCTACAAAAATAGTCAGTGTATAGAGATACAGATTTTTCTTTAACAACTATTTATTTAAGTGTCTCTAAAATTTTATCTTAAACATAATGCAAACTTCTATATCTCCCATGTCTAGCTGCTGTCAATTGTTAACAAGTGCATTATTAGAAGAACTCAAGCCCTCCTGACCAAGTATTTACCTGTTAAAAGTAAGCTCTGTAACATGATTTATTTAAAACTTTATCATGGGTGAATTCAGGCTAGTCATGAAATATGTAATATTAAATATCCCAGCCACCACCTGCAATCTAAATTAGTCTTAGCATCTTTCTTGGCATTGGTAGATGAGGAGTGAAGCATTTGGATGATAGAATAGATGGTCACATATCACATAAAACTATGAATAGCAAAACTACAATTGTTGAACGGGAATTCTACTTTGTAGCTAACAACTTTAGTATAATTAGTATAAGTACCTAAAAGATTTTATTTTAATAGGACAAAGTTAGTTTAGTAGTAATAAAATATAAAAGATTTGGATATTCTACAAAATGATTTACTCTCCACTACATTTTTATGGCAGCCAGCATTTATAATACATATATCCATGTAGCTTTCTAAAATGTCAAGCTAATTATTTTGGCCTCTGTCAATTCTATTTGTCTCCTCTCTATACAATTATCTCATTGATTTTTGTTTTGTGTTATTATATCTACTGGAGAAATTGGCTATCATCATGGTGCTAGTCATATTACACACAGGCTTTTTCAAAATGCTACACTTTTGTTGTATAATAACTTGTTATCAATAATTGGCTTCTGGAATCTTCTAGTAAAAGCAGGGAGATAATGAAGTAGGTCATGGGCCAAAGCAAACAAACAAAACAACATTTAGAAGAAGACTTTTTTTTTATCTTTTGAAACTCTACAATAAAAAAAATAATTTTTTTTTTACTGAATGGACCTCATTCACCTATTGTAAACAAACAACATTTAGCCATGTGATAATATTGATAAAACAATGAAAAAAATGTATCATGTGACAGCCTTTAAGGATAACATACTTTGTATAGAAGATACAGAGAATCATGTGGCTAAATGTTGTTTGTTTATCATTGGTGAATGAGGTCCATATAAACCATTGAGGAGAAAAAATGAAATTCTTTTTTTTTCTTATAAAAGAATAACTTTTGAAAGGTAAAATCGGATACAAGTTACTAAAACATTTGTCACAATTTTATACGGTGTTGTAAATCATATACAATTACACTTGTTTACATTTTTTTTTGGTTACCGTTAATTTCTTTATTAACAATATTAACAATAAGTACAATTGTGGCAATATTAGTAGAATAGTGTACCTGAATTCTGTGTTTTCAGTTGAGCATGTAATCTGCTGTAAATTGAGCTCACTACAACAGACACTCTACAAGAAGTTTGTCTCGTCCAAAATTGCTGAGAACTTGGTGTCAGGGAAAGATTCTGTCAGCAGTTTGTCAGCCATAACACAGTTAAAGAAACTTTGCAATCGTAGGTTTCTATGAATATTTCTTTATTATTACTAGTATTTTATTAATCCTTTATATACATTGGTTTCAATTAATATTAGTCACTAAAGATTTTTGAAAAAAATATTCCTTTGGATATCTCATACAGTTTCATAAAAGAAATATGTAAACAATTTTTTTTTCAATCTCAGATCCTGATCTAGTTTATGATAAATGCTTAGAAGGAAAAGATGGATTTGAGAATACACTTGGCTATTTTCCATCAAGCTACTCTACCAAATCTGTGAATCCTGAATTGTCAGGTATGTAGTCTTAATATCCATAAATGGTTTAAAGTTTCTTTAAAGGCAGGGACTTAAGATAGACAGTATTTTAAAATCTTTTTAACATTTTGATTCTATTTTTTTTTATTGACATCATAAACATTTCTTACTTGATTGCTCTACAGGAAAGGTTGTGATTTTAGATACATTGTTGGCTTTGATCAAATCTACAACAAATGACAAAGTCATTTTGGTGTCAAACTATACACAGACACTAGATCTTTTTGAAAAGTTGTGTCAGCAAAGAGGGTAAGTTTTTGATTGTTGGATATTTTACAATTATCGCTTCAGTTTAACCCAATAGCTGATATTTCCGATTACGAAAAATCCTTCTGTAGTCCTAAGCAAAGAGGGATAACTCCGTATTTTAAAAATCCTAAAAAATATTTATTTTGAAAAAATAATCAAATTTAAGATCTAATACATATAAACAAACAAACAACTTTAAAAAATAAAACTATATGTCTAGTTTTAAAAAATATATACGTTTAATACCATTAGAATATAAAAAACTTCAAAAATACTCATTTTTGCCACTCGGGGGCTTATACACTGGGTCTATGGGCCTGTTTGTTTGAAAAATTATTTTAAAAATAACCTTTCCGATTTTATAAAAAATAGAATTGGTAATCTCCAAAATGATTTGTAATCACGCTGGCAACGAGACTAGAAGAAATCTTCTTTTCAAAAAATTTAAATCAAATATATTAAATAGGGGTTTTTAGAAACATTCTACAAAAACTGGAAAACGTTTCCAACTGCAGAAGGAGCTAATGGGTTAAACAAAATTATTATACTTCTAGTAAGATGATATTTGTTTGATATATTTATAAAGTATTAAATTACAAACATGTAGATGTATTTATTTAATTAAATCTTTATGTTCTAGCTATCGAAATGTACGACTTGATGGATCCATGACAATTAAGAAACGTGCTAAAATAGTGGAAAGATTCAATGACCCAACAGTAAGTTTTATGATTTGATTAAACGTTTGAGCATCCCTCATCTATGTAAACCTAAACTTCATCAATCTCAAACAACCTTTTCCATCAAATTATAACTTCTTTTTTTTTCTTCCCAAAATGTATTTTTATAATTTAATCTTCAAACGTTTCTTTCTTGTAACATCCAGTTTTTTCATTCAATGTTGTTACCAAGTAGAATGTGCTTAAAGTGGGTTGCTTGAATTTCTTTTTTAGCATTATTTTTTTTTTTTCTGATGGTAGTGACTTAAGCTCATGATTTTAATTGTTTTTATATAATTCTTGCTGGCAATTGATAAATCTCATTTTTTTAATTAATAATCCAGAAAATCAATTTTTAGTTCTATAAAACTAATTAAAAGATTATATTTTCCCTTTAATTTTATTACCAATTTACACTGTAGTGAATATAAAATAACATAGTAGTGTATAACAATGGGCAAGTTAAGCTTCTTGTTCTATTAGTTACTTTGAAAAAAAAAAAAATAAGTGACACTTTGACTTTTCTATGTTTAGAGCCCAGAATTTATCTTCATGCTGAGCAGCAAGGCTGGTGGTTGTGGCTTAAACCTGATTGGTGCCAACCGATTAGTCATGTTTGATCCAGATTGGAACCCAGCCAATGATGAGCAGGCTATGGCTAGGTGCTGGAGAGATGGGCAAAAAAAACAATGCTACATTTACAGGCTGATAGCAGTAGGCATCATTTGTACCTTTAATCATGTGCTTCTATTAACATTTTTTTTCCAATCAATTTGTAATTATAATTTTTAGTAATAGACTTTATACAAAATTTGTCAACTGTTACTCAATCTTATAATTTTAATTTTGTGTTTCAGACTGGAACCATTGAGGAGAAAATATTTCAACGTCAAGCCCACAAGAAAGCACTGTTGTGTAGTTGACAATGAGCAGGATGTTGAAAGACATTTCAGTCTAGGAGAGCTGAGGGAACTATTTACTCTGAATGAAAACACTATTAGTGATACACATGATAAGTATGTTTGCTCTTATTACATTCTTTCTTGAGCACTGGTGAGACTGAAAGTATTTTTTCTTTGTTATCTGGGTGGGTATGAAAGAGTTATAGAATTCCTTTCTGTATTTATTCCCTTCCACCCAAGGTTTGATTGTAAACAGTATGCTTGTTTGTGGACATAATTTTAAATTTTGACAAATAACAAAAAGAAATTAGAATTAGATGAGGACAGATGTTTTTCTATTAGTTTTTATTTTTTTCTTTCCTTGATAGCCAAGGTTTTGTTGATTCATTTAGTAGTATTGTTGTGTTAGTGTACATTTCAGCAGTGTAAAAATACTGACTAGCCAAACAAATGTTTGTGGATACAATTTTTTAAATTTTGTTTGTGGATTGTTTCTGTGAATGGAAGAGGACAGAGGTTTTTTTATATCAGTTTTTTAATACAAATTCAACAAAACCTATATTAGTTTGAAATTCTTAATAACCTATTGCATTGCTTAAAAATTAATTGCAGGTTCAAGTGTCGAAGGTGTGTCAACAACATACAAGTCAAACCACCACCAGATGACAGTGATTGCACATGTGACCTGTCTCAGTGGAATCACTCTGCAGATAAAAAGGGACTTAATGACATTATTCTGAAAAGTGCATGGGAATCTTCTGTGACATTTGTTTTCCACCACAAGTCTCATGATGAACAAAGGAAGACTGTTTGAAATTTTATGTGATTAAGTTACAATAGTAATGTTTCTCTTGTACATATATTAAATATTTGTTGTATTTACAAAAAAAAGAAGTTTTTTTTTTTTTTTGGTCCCCCTTTAACTGGAAATACTTTCAGCTAAGATTTAACATAAATATCATTCATACTAACAATGAAACAAACCTTAATTCATCAACACAACAAATATTAAAATGCTATAATTTTATTCATCAATGTTTTAAGAACACTGGAAGAAAGATCTTATAAACAAACTTGATTTCAATTTTTAAAAATAAGTGTAATATTAAAATGACTTTAAACTGACAAAATTGTGAAGATCATTGTCAAACAAACATTTTAAAGTCGCCTTAAAGCTAAAAAAATAACAATACATTGGATAGATTCTATACATCTTTAGTTAACTAGAATAGTAATATTGGCTCACAAAAATAAAAATCAATTTTTATTTTGTGCCATTAAATTTTAAATTTCTATAACTTTGAATTCAAAGGGGAAATATTTAATAACAAGTAAATTTATATACAACAATGTTTAGTTAATGTTTAACTGATATCATTATGGCATGGAAAAAAAATGAAAGACAAAGGACAATTAGTTTTTGCTAGATTCCTTATCACCTTTACCAGTGGTTAAGTTTTACTGTACAGATTTTAATAGGAAAGGAGAGAAAAAACAAAGCAAAAACTTGGAGCTTAATTTTATATATATTGCATACACTCAAGTGAATCCACATTCAAGCATTCATTTCTATTTACAAATGAGCGACTATAATTCAACTAAGACTAGGACACACAAAATGTTCAGAGATTTAGGTTACCCAGTAACTTAAACCTGTGTATCTGATCTAACAATGTCTCAAAAATCTAAATCTAAATTACACAATACAATGATAATCTTGATAAATAAAAAAAAGTATCAACTAAAATCTACAAGTATGAATTTCAGGTTGCACAATAATTTAACATTTTTAGCTTACTAAGGAGTTCTGGATTTAAACTATTCTATAGAGATTATTTATTTATATAAATAGCACCTTTAGAAGATGTTTTGCAATTTAACATTTTTAGCTTACTAAGGAGTTCTGGATTTAAACTATATCTATAGAGATTATTTATTTATATAAATAGCACCTAAGATGTTTTGCAATAAATATTATAAGTATTTGGTTACATAATGTACTCACATTCTTAGGATAATATGTACAATATTATACAGAATTCAGCTAAAATCTCTGAACACTATGATTGAGGCATACAGTCTCTTAAGATCTCCTTGGTTGCTTGTGGTATACTGTTAGGGAAGACAACATTGAATTCAACTATGAGATCTCCTCGTTGGGATGGCGACTTCGGTATTGGAAGTCCTTCACCCTGAATTCTCTTGACAGAGTTGGGCTTTATCACTTCATTCAGCGCAAGAGGAATTTTCCTAGCACTACCCAATGTTGGTACCTGTATTGTTGTACCACACAGAGCGTCTCTGAGAGAAATACGAGCCTTATAGCGAATGTCACTTCCATCTCTGGTAAACACAGGGTGTGGTTTGTCCTTGATGACGAAGACAACATCTGCTGCCACATTATGTGGTGTCTGATCACCTTCTTTGGGGAAGGTGATTTTGGTACCAGCTTTCCACCCAGGTTTAACGTCTATGGTAAGAATTTTGTCTTCAGATCTAGTAGTGCGACCATCAGGGTTCAAAACTTTGCGGGTGATTTTAAGTTTTTTTGTGGTTCCTGTTAGCACTTCTTCTAAAGACACTTGGAGCTCTCGTACAACTGCAGGATCTTGGTGTTTTCGTCTTCTCTGTTGACCCATTTGAGCAAAAGGGTCATCGACATCCATATCATCGTCCATTCGGCCACCTGTTTGAAACTGAAAGAAAGGTGACCTGCCGCCGCCCATACCACCCATACCTGGGCCTCCTGAACTGAAGAAGCTTTCAAATGGGTTTTCGTTGCCGAAAAACATTCTAAATGTTTCATGAGGATCGCCGTGGAAAGTGTATGTGAAGTTTCCACTTCTGCCTCCACCGCCATTCGAACCGCCGCCCATTCCTCCTTTCAGTCCATCTTCACCATACTTATCAAATATTTCTTTCTTCTGTGGATCACTGAGAACATCGTAGGCTTCTGCGATCTCTTTGAATTTCTCTTCAGCACCAGGAGACTTGTTTTTGTCTGGGTGATATTTCAGTGCCATTTTACGATACGCTTTTTTAATTTCATCTTCAGATGCACCTTTTGCAATACCAAGAATTTTATAATAATCCTTTGCCATTGTTAATGTTCACTTTAGAATTCACAACACAATAATAAATGGTTAAGTTACAATGTACACTTGCAAAGATCGTACACGTTGAATTGCGTTTCAAGACTAACGACTCGTCTCTTACCCTGATGTTTTATAGTCTTGGCAAACTTGACCGTGAAATAACACGAAGAATGGCGAATATAGTCGACTGCACCCGAACATTCGAGAACATTACTCACTTCCGCTTCGACAAATTAAAGTTTCTTCCTTGTGTTACCTAGAATCTATTTTAAAATTACGTCTGTATCGTTTGGCAGGTCTCTATGCGATCATTAACTCATATCTTCAAACTTATTGTATTTTGTTTGTGGTTTTATAATTTAATTGCAAATATTAGATCTATATTTTCTTGTTAGATTTTTTAAAAAAATAAACAAACCATAAGCATCCGCAAGGTATGGCTAAAAATAGCCATAACTAAATATAGATATGACCCACTTAATGCTTATTGGTTGTGTGTTGGTTTTTTTCTTGGTAAAAATCCAAGTTTTATTAGAGTTGCTAGCAAAGCTTGGGCCGACATCTAGATCTATATCTCGATTCTAGTAGAATTTTCATCTTAGACTTAGAGCGCAATAAGATCTACATCTACGGTTGTTTTTTTTTTTTTTTTTCTAGACCTAGATCGATTATATTTGCCCGCCTCACCTTTTTGGTCAATAGAAGAAAAGTTGCTCCATTTAATAAATTTATTTTTCCTTTTTTTTTCTTTAATAAACTTTTAATAATGAAATGCCATAATGCCAAGAAAACATTTGTAACTATATATATTGTCTACATCAGTGTTTCCCAAACTATTTCTTAACATGGGACATTCTGAGTAGATCTATTTAGCGGAACACTTTATATTATTGGCTTATTAAAAAAAAAAGATAAATTTTAATTTACGTGGGGGCCTGCTAGTTATAATTATTCCAGTTGTTCGTGGTACACCCATTCAAGCCTCGCGGAACACTACGGTAGGGCTCCGTTGATCACAGTTTGTGAAGCACTAGTCTGTATTCTATATATATATAGATCTACAAATTTTTAGAATCTATAATAGTCTTAGTCAACTTATTATGTGTTAGACTACCTCGACTAGATCTGTTAATTAGTAAACCAGAAATTCAGTGTCTTTGTTGACATCTATGTAGGCCTAGATCATTTGGATTAATTAAGATACTTCAACGATCTAAATTAGTGTTGTCGTAAAGTCGTTACTATAGACAACACAGCCATTTAAAAAATAGATATAAGATAGCTTTGTACAGTATAGCCAAGGCTACCTGTGCTGTGACCTAGTCATGAATCTAGCGTAGAAGGCTGGACCACGCGATTAATCTAGAAGGGCTAAAAATACGTAATAAAAGTGGGTCATTGCGAAGGTTGAAACCTGTTTATTGTAAGGGCGAAAAGTTAAAGTGATATCGTTGATTTGGAGAAGAAAACATTGAATCTAGCTAATCTACATTTTATAAACGACAATTGATTATTACAGGCTTTCGTAGGGCCAGGCCTGGATTAACCATTAGGCAAACAAGGCACGTGCCTAGTGCACCAAGCGTTTGGGGGGCACCACAAGAAAAATGTGTATATTGTCCCGGTAGAAAATGATATCTTAGCATACCAACTAATATTAATTATATCATTTATTTATTTTTCATTTACAATTTTTCACATACGTTTTCGTAGGTTCAGACCCCAAGATGAAGCGTGTTCAGTTAAGTATTGCACAAAAGAGAAAACTAGCTAAACAAAAAGCGCATACTGTTTCAGTTGTAGAAGCTAAGAGCAGGAAATTAACAAGTTATTTAGTTTCAGTTAAGCAACAAGTGGAACAGGATTTTACTGACACTATCAACCCTCTTGATAAGTCTACTATAGGCTGTTCTGCAAATCCAGACACTGCATTAGTGCTTGAAAATTAAATTTGTGGTACCCCACTTCAGTCTGCTGAAGATGGTGATAAAGATAAAGATGGAGAATATAAAATAATGGGTTGTCTTTGTTATTATTTTTTTTTTTGTGCATAATATTGAACATACCAGCTGTCAGTTGAGGATAGGGGGTCCGGGCAAAGGGGGCACCCATGTGGGTTTGTGCCTAAGGCACCAAATCGGCTTTATCCGGCCCTGCGTAGGGCCATATTATTTGTAGGCCTACTCAATTTATACATTTTGCACTAAAAATACCTCAGACCTACATTTCGTTTGTTAAGTTGAAAAAAAATTATTTTAAAAAAAGGCAATTAATAAAGTAAAAGAGAAAGATTCTGTTAAGCTAATCGAGTTGGCTTATGCCACAATGAATGTTACGGACTTTTAAATGCCAAGATTTGGACTCCCCAGTCATCTTAAAATTTATGTCTGCATGTTTTTATCATCTGTAATAACGAAGAAGGGGTTCAGGTCAAGTTTTAAACAGTTCCTTTTAAAAACTTGCGTGAATTGTTTTTGAAGTTAACACTAATGTACGGTAATCGAAGTTAAACAGTGATTGTCTAAGATTGCAAATGCATTTCATTTTTTTAAAGCTTATTTGAAACGGCCACAACCTAACAAAAAAGAATGTACACCGAATGTTGATATAAGGAAGTCCAAGGGCCAAGTACCACTGCAGCCTTATAATATGCTCCACTGGGAGTCATGTATCTGTGGGCTGCATAACTCACGTACTCCTCATGGTGGCTGTAGCTTGCCCACTCCTGGTTTAGTTTGTGGAATGAGGTTATAGCTCAACCTATTGAGTACTATAATCATGTAGCCTCAACAGCAAGATGAGACCAAGAGGTAAGGTAAAGCAATATAGGCCGAGAAAGATCTAATTCTGTTCAATTATGGTATGCATGTAGTTTATTTTCCAATATCAGTTTTTCTTAGAGACTGCTCAGACATTTTTTTTTACTCTAGCAGCTTATTGATTTTTTTAAAACAATAGACATTTAAAAAAAAAAAAAAAAAAAAAAAGAAGCTTAGATTATCAATATGTAGATTTTAACTTTTCATATAGAAATTTAAAAAAAGAACATAAAAGTACAGATAAATAACTTTTTTTTTTATATTGTAAAAAACATTCCTATATGTCCTGAAATCATAATCATCAAAAACATACTTTTTTTTTTTTAAAGTAAAGATATATATAGGCCTATATATGCTCTAAGTTAAATCATTTAGAAAAGACAAAAGACTTTTCCAAGAAAATTTATTTACAAAATAACATATGCAACTTCATGAAAATATTAATTGATATCAACACATTCTTTCAAGCAAGTTAATATTTAGTTATAATACTTATTCTTCCACATAAATCTTCTATCACAAAAGGTTTAAGTCAGCAAAATATATTTTCTAACATACAAAATTTTTCATTCTCATATGGCAACATGCAGAAATATTCACAATTTTCCATGTCAAATTCTTACCTTCAATTATGGTCACATATAAGACAGAATATTCACATACCGGTATATATAAGGTTACAGTGATGATTATTGATGGTATAATATCCATTGGACTATTGAAACATCTAAAACAAATAACTTTTATAGATTCATATAAAATATACAGCACTTGATCAAACTAGCATTAACTGGACCTCATACTTTAAGCTAGCTTTCTGACCTTGACACTGAAGAAGTGATGTCCCCTTAAACCAGAGGATATGCACATTAATTTAACTCATTAATTACATAACAATCACACATACCAAGATTGCATTTAGAAAAGAAACCTTTTGTAATATGAACCTTTTCTCCCCCCAAAAATGTTCTATCCACATGGGTAGCTTTCAGTAACATATATACCAGTACAAAAACTTGTTTTAGTATATTACGCATAAGAGGTAGTGGAATTAATAATTGTAAAATACATGAAAGTTAAACAAGAACAATGGCTTCATGTGAATCCACATTCTTTACAAAATTATTGAACACTACAATAGAATTTGATACAGCAAATATGGAATTTAATTAATTTAGTTTTTTTCTTAGCTTTAATTTATGCCTCTTTTTTAGTGATATTAAATATAATTGTATGTCCCACACACATTTAAATATAATAATATGTGGTGACAGTGAATTTTACTTCAATTTTTCTATTCGGTCTGCCAGCAATGACATTTTTTTTCACATCACCAAATCAAATTTTATGATATAAATTCACACTAGTAGGAGCAAATGTACAATCTACCATTCAGTAAGTTTACTTTTTATTATGACTTCTGGCTGGTCACAATCTAATCCATAAAACAAAAAAGGAGAATACACATCGCACAAGTTTATTAGTCATCTTTAATTAACACAAAATAATTTGTAGAATTCTTATGTCAGAAGTTACTCTATGCTTAATGGAACTTTGCACAATAAAAAAAAATTCTTTTAAGGCAGATTAGAGCTTTTATGCATCATAATTATTAAGAAAGATTTTTCTCAAAGCACTTGCCCAACTTATTTAAAAGGGAAAAAAAAATTTAAATATCTTTTTCAGACCTTGTGATCTATAGGGCAGATGATGTCAAGGCCATGTTTCTGTGGCTCACGGTTAACAAGGGTATCATGTGGCCAGCACAATGACCAACCACCTTTACTTTTCCCCAACTAATGTCAGGTACCTATTTGAGCTGGGTGGACTCAAGAAGCACCCTAAAGTAAAAATTCCAGTCTTTACCAGGGTTCAAACCCGGGACTCCCGGTTCGGAAGGCAAGCTATTTACCGCTTAGCCACAGCACCTCTACTTTTCCTTTGCAACAATAATTATTTTGAAGCTTTTTAGCTGTAAAACAATTTCGAACAAAAATAATAGCATAGCAGTTGTCTTGAGTCTTTGTTTTTTTATCTTTCCAATGAACTATTGAGCTTTCCCTTTGAATTATATACCTAGTCCAATGGTAAGCACTAGTGGTTACTTTCCCAAACAAAAAACTTGTCAGCACAAGCAGTTAGTAGCAATGGTTCAGATGGGTGGAATGAAAGAGAGTGAATCGTTCGGCTGGTTTCATGGTCCAGTGTGTCTATAAGTTTGGCCTGTTAAATTAATATTCAGTATTTGAAATTTAATAACGCAGATGATTTAATTGAATAATCATTACACTTGATTACATTTTTCACCATTAAGTATAATTAAAATAGGGAATCAAATATAATTAAAATTGAGAATTAAAAAAAAAATCATTTAAATGACAGATACAACTATTCAGAGACTTTTTGTTTTTGCATTAATCAGTTTAACAATTCTTACAGGACAACTCACCTCTACCAAATCCCAAATAAAAACTTTGCCATCTTCTGAGCCACTCAATACCTGAGTATCTTGATGATTCAAACAGCAGTCAATTTTGTAGCTCACATTTTTGTGACCTTGATATCTACAAACAAATAGTTTTCAATTAATAATGAATCTATAGGACATAGTCATTTGTTACTTTGAAAATGATTTTTTTCCAAATTGTACAATAATTAAACACAAGCTCATTAATCATGCATCTTTATGTCAGTCATTTGATTTTTTTTTCAAATTGAACAACTAAATGCCTGGCAAAGTCTTACTGGTTTAGCATTTCTCCAGAATCTTTATCTATTAACTTGACAGTTGTATCTGTTGAGCTGACCAGAACACATTGACCATCTCTTGTAAATCTCACGCATGAAATAGGCTCTATAGAAAAAAAAAAGGGGGGGGGGGAAATGTATGAACACACAATTGCTAGACCAAAGTAAATGATCTCCTTACTCTCACATATAAAAAAAAAATACAAAAGAATTATTTTAAGTACTACAGAAATATTCAAATATTCTTCAATTTTTAAATTTAGATCGTCCACAATATAGAAAAAACATTTCCAGGTTACCACAAAGGCCCTTCAGCATACAGTGGATAGTAAATATTTATCAATCAACCATGGCCGTAAGAAAAATTATCTAAATGTACTCACTTCCAACATAATCTGAAAACATTTTCCCCATTCTTAAATCATATCTACGCACTTTGCTGTCTGCAGATCCTGTAAGAATTTCATGATCAGAGACCTGAACAGAAGTCACACTGTCTTTAGCTTCATTCAATATCTGGTCAGAATATAGAGAGAACATGAACATTAAGATATGTATATGGGAATATACATGTTTAAATAACAAGTGATTTCTGATTTGCAAAATTGCCTTCTAAAGGCATCTACATCACACATTTCATCATAGAAAAGTAGAAAAAAGAACACAGGTCAAATACAAGAAGGGAATGGAATAAGTATCACCAAGACACATGAAGTCCACAAACATCTTTAATGTGCTTGATTCTAATAAGATCATCTCTGTGTTAAGAAATAGGATATTGTAGTAGATGTCTCTTTATTTTAGTAATTTTATTATTTAAACATTAGCAGTAATGTCCTTTTTTACCTGATCAATGCTCAAATATAGAAATGTAATGACAATGCCAATAGAACAGAATTTGAATAACTTGAAAAAAAAAAAAAAGACTAGTACGGTAACCAGAAAGAGATCTAATGATCAATTTCATTTCAACCAATTATGTGTTGACATAGATTTGAAAAGATTATTAAAGAATCTTACTAAGTGGACATTCTTAGAGAATAGCACAACCTGAACCAGATACCTTCAAAAAAAGGATAATTTGAATTTTTTTTTTCTTCAGTTGAGTTAAGAAAAAACAAAATCACCATGATTGAGATACAAAATAAAAATAGATAAATTCATAAATAAAGTTCCAACAACAAAGGTTACACATTCACAATATTTCATTCTAGTTCAAGCCCACAGTGAGACCGAATGCATTCCACAAAATTTATCCGATTTTCTCATAAAAAAATAACATTTCATCAAATGTTCATTTACTAGTTTAAAAAAAAAAAGGATTTCAAAAGGGGAGATAACTTGGTTTTATTTTATTTTTTAAAGTCTATTATAATTTGAGGGACTTTACTATTAATTCACAAGCCCAATTGTGCTCTATAAAACAAACAAAAAAATTACACTACCATAGAAAAGGTAATTTCAGTAATCAGAAGCTGACATGCATAGAGAAAAACAAACTTTTTCCAGACAAAAGATCCAAGAAATCTGATAAGAAACTATAACCATGTCTTGAGTATTGAGACAGAAAATAAAAAATATCTTCAACTTGACTTTTGAAATATCTGCAAAAATATTTATTCCTAATGTCGTTTATTATTTTAATATTAATATTATATACACCGGTAATATATTCAAATATACATATCAGCAATGCTTATTAGCCTCACTGTGATTCTCAGGTGGAAACAGTTGTTAGGGTAGTCGATTAGGCCAACAAGGAAGCAAAAAAGAACCCCTGTTATGGTGCTTAAGAGCCAAATCCATTGCACTGGCGGGGATAGAGAAAGTTCAATCAATTATGTCACTATTCACACACTTGTTCCCTAAGGGCCCGTTTTTTTTATGGTGGACACCGGAACAGCTGATGTGGTACAGAGAAGAAATAAGCTGGAGTTACCCAGGGTGCTCATCCTTTGCCTCACTTCTCATCTTCTTGGGATACAAGCCATAATTGGTAATAGGGATGTAATTATTTACATCTGCTTGTAACTTTCCCAAACAGAAATTTGTTCTGACTGACAGATGGAGGCAAAGTTCCATGGGCCTAAAGTTTCAAGAGTCTTAGACACGACTCTTACAACTAGGAGGAAGATACCTGTAACAGCTTATTTGCAAAATGGTTCAATATTTTTTTGAGGTCCTTCTCGAGTCTTACAAATTGAAAGTGTCTGTAAATATTGCAAATATGCCTCTGTCAATATTGTTTTCTATTTGGATCAGCTTTTGATTTGTTTGTTATCAATGAACACAGTTCTTGTAAAATTATAAATACCGGGGTATATCTTTCAGTCTAATAAATAACTATTATAACATAACTATTATGGAACTTTTTAAGTTACAGAAATGTTATTAATTCCATATATATTTGAAAACCAGATGGTTTTAAAAACTGACTATAGCTTGCTGTTTATGGCTTAATTCTGCAAGATAAAAGTGTTTATTTTATAAATCTCATTCCCTTTTCTAAGATTTAGATTTAGAAGAAAATTATTCAATATTGTATCCTTAATAGCTTTTTAGTTTAATGTAATAGTTCTCAAGGCATTTTAAAAAGTACAGTGACCAAAAATTTCTATTGGCAGCACCATCTACTAATGTTAAGTATGTTATGAGCTGTAGTGGCTTTACACCTGAACTGGTTCATGCTTTTTACTCCTTATATCCCAAGCTCTGACTGAACAGTCGATAGATCCAGACAAAATGACAGTTGATTCCTCATTGAAGCATACAGTGTTTACTGTTCCTGGAGAAGATATAAAATGGCAATATAAAATATCTACATATGTGATTTCCAACTGTTAAAGAAAGAAGGCAAGAATACAATGTTTGATCCTTCACTTTTTTCAGCTTAATGATACAAAACAAAATAAAGTATCAGATTTTAAAATAGTTGTAAGAGTCTCAATCTCAAATTTAGTAGAGGCTAGGGTTGTGATTTAGGATTCAGTATTTGTATTTAAAAAACTTATATCAACTTGGGGTGCAGTGGCTGAGTGGTTAAGCCCTAAGTTTGAATCTCAGTGAAGACTGCGATTTTGAATTTTGGGATTTTTAGGGCGCCCCTGAGTCCACCCAACTCTAATGGGTACCTGACTTTAATTGGGGAAAGTAAAGGCGGTTGGTAGTTGTGCTGGCCACATGACATCCTGCTCATTAACTATTGGCCAATGAAACAGATGACCTTAACATCATCTGCCCCATAGATCGGAAGGTCTGAAAGGGAAATTTTACTTTTACTTACTTACTATATCAACTTAGTCTGTCTGTCAGTATGATGAAAGGTTTGAACATGTTTTTTCTTGTAGTTCCCATTCTCAGAAATAAATTGCACAATTATTCAATGAACCTAATTCACTGTCAAGGAGCACCTTAAATAATTAACTCTTAAGTAGGATTGAGAGAATTACCGGTATTCTATGCACACATTATTTTAAAAGGCTTCTAAACTATGTACATATTATTTTAAAAGGCTTCTAAACTATCTAAAACTAACTATGCTGTGTAAATTATTCTAATGTTACTTGATTTCGCATTAACATAATACTAGTAACTTTTAAACATTAGAACCAATAACTAGAAGTTTGAATCTACCATACATTAGACAGCTTACCAGCATGATCCCTAAATTTCCGGACAGTTTGGCCGGTAGATACATCAAATAACACAACAGCTTTATCCATGCCACCAGAACAGATATGGGCATTATCTCCAGAGCTGTGAGCATCCAAGACCTCATAGCCATGGCCTATGTAAGTCTTCAGAAGTAAATTCTTGTGCGGGTTCCACAACTTGACAGTTTTATCACTTCCACAAGTCAAACAGTAATTGCCATCAACTAAAATGACAACATTACTTACAATTTAAATTCTGACAAATATATTTATCTATATTTCAATTAAAGTACAGTACAATTATCAGACAAAGGTGTTTCACAAAGACAACCCACAGTATTATTATTAAATCATCTAATCTGAATGTTTACTAAATTTTCTTATAGGTACTGAGCATGCATCATTTGTTCACACTTCCTACATGTGAACTTTTTCATTGAGAGAAGACAATTTTAGCAGGGGTCAAAGTTCACTGGTATAAAAAAATGTAACATTTTTTCCTTGGGAAGAAGAAGATGGGTCTTTACAAGAATTTTTTTCAGCTCCAAGATGCATCAGCTAAAAAAAAACAGATAGAAGGGAAATATACATTTCACAACCCAGGCTATCCTTTGCAAACTTAAACATGTAAATAGGCGGTTATGAAATTTTCAACTTTCTCAATATTGGCAAAAGTATTTATAAGTTATGTATGTGTTCTTGTGTATTAGTTACACATGTTTTACTGGGGTCTATGTATCACTTTTAGTCTAAACTATACATTTTATAATTGTATCTGACCTACTGCCATTACAATTTATCAATTTGTCCATCTCTATGTGTACATAATATCACTGTCCTAGCAAGGGACAAACTAAAACATGGTAGAAAAAAATCTATAATCTGTATAGACTTTGTCAGATGTCCAAAATGGTTCGAGACTTCGTCCCTTTAATGAACCATGTGACCAGAGAAAGGCTTTTATCTCATGGCCAGGATGAGAGATTGGCTCTTCACCGACATCTCTGTCTGGAGTCCTCCTGCAACTAGGTGATCAAATAATCACACCCGTTTGGTCGTAGGACACGGCTCCTTGAGCCTGCATGAGTGCCCCCTCCCATGCGAGGCCAGAGGCTGAGCCCACTGGGGGCCTTCCATATGCCTATGCTGTCCCACCGAACCCGTGCGAGGGTCCATCACCACCCGTATGGCTCCCGTTAGGGAATGGATCAGTGGGGGTTTCGGACTGGTTAGCAAGCCTTTCTTACATCCCTACCACATGTAATGTACCCTCTCTCGAGGGTACGTGTGGTAGCTCACGGAGGAATTCCAGCTACCGTCGCCTCAGCGTGGCGCCTCAGTGGAAACATCCATACAGGGAAGTTGATAGGCTAAGAACGGTAGCACACATAGCTCTGTATAGACTAAAAGATAGTCAAAATCAGAAAAGGGCATGAAGCCTTCCCTCCCTCCATGCCCACTAAGCATACTAGAAGAGTGAGAAGCTCTAAAGAAAAGACCACTGATGAGAGAGTGCAAGAGTAACAATTAACGATCAACCAGGTAGCTGTACTAAAAAAAGGCTAAGTTGTGATAGATACATGCAATGAGCTTCTGAAGTTG
Organism: Biomphalaria straminea; assembly: GCA_021533235.1. Lineage (NCBI taxonomy): Eukaryota > Metazoa > Mollusca > Gastropoda > Planorbidae > Biomphalaria > Biomphalaria straminea. The sequence continues at coordinate 16,284,462 of JADKLZ010000130.1, forward strand.
TGCTGTGAAAAAAAAAATTGCTACCATAGTGACAGTAAGATAGAATGGAGAGAAGTCTACCAATGACTCATCTTCCCCCCAACACAGGCGATTTTTTACTTAGCGCAACAAGTAAAACTGTAGTGACTATGGTGTATGATGTCAGTTATAAGCCAAGTTAAAATCCAAGAAGAGAGTTACGGAGCAACAACTATTGATCGACCAGGTACTGTTGTGTCTAACAGGATCGATCCTAAAAAAACAATGGATTGGGAAAAGTAGACTAACAACTATTGATTGACCAAGTACTGTATCAAAAATAGGTTTGAAGTCAGTTATACACACTGAGCTAAGTGTGGAGTTGTATTCGGTTAAATAAAATGCTTCTGTTGCCAATGTTGAGTGTAAACAGTAGGAGAACAACAATCACTCCTCCTTCAATTCTGCTGTAAATTATTCTGTCCATGGAGGCATTTTTTATTTTAATAACATGGCCAGCTACAATAACAATAACAGTAACAAACATGCTGTGACATCAGTTACAAGTTGACAAAGAAAATGTGGTGCATGGGAAAAGTGAAAATGGCTTGTGTCCTAGCTTGGAAATGACAATGCCTAACAAACTGGACAGTATTATTTTCCCCCCTCACAAGGAACAATCTACAATCTTCCAACTAAAAACATGACACACACCCCTGCTAAATTACCATCATAACAAAATAAATTCAATACAACCCCCCCCCTTTTTTAGACACTATGCCCACTCTTATGAAACCGTTACCAATATCATCTTTGAATGCCCCTTCCTAATCCACTTTAGGCAGACCTACTACCACTACAGCCCAACATAACCAACATCTGTATGGCAGTGCTGAACAACTGAAGAGAACAACATTTTTCCTAAGCAAAGTCTGCTTAAGAGGTCACAGCTCAGCAGCAAAAAGCTGGCTTGAAGAAGAAAAAGATGTGTCCTAGCTTTCTCTGGTGTAAAAAGAAAATGATATTATGGACAAAATTTAAAATATGTTTATAAATATAACATTTATTTTGACATACAGTATACTGATAGCTACTTTTATTTTTAGCCATTTTTTTATAGACAAAAGGATGAGGAATTTTTATAGATTACATTCTGTTTTTTTTTTTTCAAAGGTCAGAGCATTACAGAGCTATCAAAATTGAAAAGAAAAAAATGTCAGTGACTTAACATGCAATAACAGTACTGTACTTTACTCTATCAAGAGAGGATGGCTTTTTAAATTTTTAAAAAAATTACCATTAAATTTTACACATCGCACAGCTCCTTGTTTACAGTCAATAATTTGAGTTCTCTTATTCGGCCAAGCCATGATGATGATTAGATGATTGTGCTCCAGCTGCTAAACTAGATTTGATCTGGAAGAACTATCTCTAGAACTTGACTCTTATTAAGGCTTATTAGAGATGTTGATTGAAAATCAATTGACATTTTTATAGAAAAATAATTTTTTGATAGATCATCCTAAGTAGAAATTTAGAATCCAGTATAGTAGTACAAGATCTAGAATTCTATATCAGTAGTACAGTATACTATATATCTACTACTAGCAGTAGGCTACTGTGCTGATAACTGTACTATTATAACTGTTACTGTAGCAGTAGTACAGTATACTATATATCTACTACTAGCAGTAGGCTACTGTGCTGATAACTGTACTATTATAACTGTTACTGTAGCAGTAGTTGAGTAGTAGATCTAGCTAGATTCTAAGTTCTAGTAGTCTAGACTAGACTAGTAGATCTATAGTCATTTCCGTCTAGCGAAAACCCCCCCCCCCCCCATTTTCTAATATTAGAGAACACCCCCACAATCTTTGTTAAAATGAGCCTTTATTTTGATAGCTAAGACGAAACTAGTTTATTAATTTTTGCTTATACATTTTATACAGCTTCATTTACTCTGAAAAACAAGGGTTCTACACGGGTTCAGAGAGCACTGGTAGGATGATGCCATTTTTTTTTCTTCTAGGACAGAAGGAGGATAGGTCCATGGTGAAGGAGATTTTTTTAGAAAATTTAGGTACCAGTTAAACAAGACTTATCTAAAGTTCTTCTAAATAGGTCCTAAAACACATACATCATAACCTTTGTGTAATTAAGGAGTATTCACTAATATTCGTTTATTATTATCAATGACACTAGTGAACGCTAGATTTACTTCTTTTTTACACTATTTTGTCACTCATCACTAATGCTCTACATACTGTATATTTAAAAAAAAACATAGAGGGAGGGACAATTGGACAATTATTGCTAGATCAGGTACCAAATTATTAGGCCACAGTCACAGAGTGAGCGGGCTAGACAAGCAGGAGGTCGCACAGTTTTTTTTTGTTTTTTTTGGTCAACTAGACCTAGGTAGGCTACCCTACACAGTATATGTAAAACTTGTGTCTAATGGCCTTGTTGTGACATCCGTTATAAACAGAGAAGGAAGCAATCGAGTGGAAAAGTAACACTGACTTGTTTGACTTTAGTTAATGTAAAAAGAAATTGATATAAAAAAGAAAATTAAAGATACCGGTAACATTTTTTAAAAGTACAATAAGTTGAATAACTATGAGGCGTTCACTAGCACACTGAGAGTGTTTTTAAGTTACAAAACGGGAAGGTTTTCACTAACTTAGAAAAATAAAGTCTAATGTCAGAAACTGGACCTCATTGACCTGACTCCTACCTGAGCCTCTTTGACATCATATTTTTTTAAACTATGCAAAGCGTAACAAAACAACATTTCTATTTTAATTGACAAATGGATGACGAGTTTATAGATGTTTGTAGTTTTTTTCTAGGACTAACTATTACAGAGTTATAAAAATTCAAACGTGAAAATTGCAGAGGCAGGGCTAAACGTGTTCCAGGGCTTAACGTGTTCGCTAGACAGAAATGACTATGTAACTATATTACTGAATGTATTATATGTCTAGATTATTAATAGTTAAGTAGTAATAGTACTAAATAGTAGTAATATAATATTAGATCTAGATCTAGATAGATGATTATATATTATATATACTACTACTACTATTAACTAGGCTAGGTCTAGGTGTCTAGGCCTAGGTCTACAACTACTAGTAACATTCTAGTACTACTACTCAGTTCAGTACTCTAGTCTTTAGTCTAGTTAGTAAAGAAATCTAGTAAGTAGTAGAGATACAGGTACTAGGTCTAGAATAGTCTAGATCTAGTTTTAACTAGACAACTAGATCTAGTTAATCTAGTTACAATCTAGATCTAGTAAGTAGCCATTCTGTTTCAAAACTATATAGCTGCTAGTTAGCAGTTTATAGGTCAGTAGAGAAAGGTTTGTCAAAGTACCTATACTATAAGTAGACTCTATCTTAGCATCTCTAAGACTCTATGTCTAAGTCTAGTCTAGTAACTAGACCTAGTACTCTACTAGACTCTATCTTTAGACTCTAAAGCTAGTACTAGTAGTAGTGACAGTTTGAGTTGACAATAGTCAAGTACTGAAGTACGAGTACGTTACGAAGTAGTTAGATCTAAGTATTTTTCACTCTCCGGACTCTCTTACTCATAAATAATTAATAGATCTCTAGACTCTACTCGTACTAGACTACTAGAGAGTAGTCACTAAGTCACAGTAAGTCAGTAGAGTGGTACTCGAAGTGGTAAACTTGGAGTTGGACCCCTTGCCGCGCCCTTGGCCTTGGTCACACTTGTGACTTGGAAATCATTTAGATCTAGACCCTTGACCCTGGAGTCTACTCTAACTCTAGATCTAGAGTGACTAGAGATGACTAAGATTAGTAAGATGTAGACCACTCTCATCACTCATACATAGTCATGACTCTCATACTCATACACTACTTTCACTTTGCATTTGGTTGGCGTCTTACTCTTTGGCTTTGTGTTTGACTTTGTTAAGTTTCAATTTTTAGTTTGTATTGTTTGGACTTTGAATTTCACTTTGGGTGAAAACTAGATCTAAATAGTTTTAAAATAGATCATACATCTAGATAAATCTTGTGAATCTAATCTAGATCTGCATTAGATTTAGTCTAGACTAGATTTAGATTTATAGAATTTATATGATTGATGATTTTATATCAAATAGGCCGCTACAACAACATCATAAAAGATTGTCCATTTCACTTTTTAATATTCCGCTATTCACACGGAGAACGTTACACACACAGACCTAGATAATATATCTAGATTATATTTATTATCTATAATCTATGTTCTAGATCTATAAGACTATGGCTATGGCTATACAAGTCTATAATACAAGATGTATGTATATATATATATAGCTCCTCCTTCGTGTTCGAAGATGAGCACATTTCTCACTTCCTATGGACTCGAAGATGGCTGTGTAGTCCAATCTTCGCTTTGAAAAGCCGGCCGCAAATGTGACATGGGTGAGTTTTGTCAGTTGCAGGTGGGCCTGCTTTTTCTCTCAGCTTTCTGTTGTTTCGGCGCTCTATCGCACTGGCCACTCTACTTGCTTCAAAACTTGAGACTCCGAGACTCACAGCTTCTCGCCATGCGGAACGATCTTGAGCTAGTGCTTCCCAGCCATGAATGTCGATATCGCATTCCTTGAGAGATCTCTTAAGGGTGTCTTTGTAGCGCTTGTATTGGCCGCCTTGAGAGCGCTTTCCAGTGCATAGCTCTCCATACAGAAGTCTCTTGGGAAGGCGATTTTCTGGCATGCGGACTACATGACCCGCCCATCGTAGTTGGGACCTTTTTACTGTCGCATTGATACTGTGCATGTTGGACAGCTTTAAAATGTCTGTGTCTGGTATGTGGTCAGACCAACGCACCTTATGGATACTCCTTAGACAGCGTAGGTGGAAGGAGTTTAGCTTTTTGGTGTGGCGGGAGTACAAGGTCCATGACTCTGATGCGTATAGGAGTGACGGGAGAACTACAGCACTGTAGACTTTCAGTTTTGTGGTTAAACTGAGTCCTCTCCTTTGCCACACTTGCTCTTGAAGTCTGCCAAATGCAGCACTGGCACGAGCAATACGGAAGTCAGCCTCATCATCTAGGTTGGCGCTTGCTGATATGGTGCTTCCAAGATAGACAAATTTTTTGACATTCGCTAGTTTCTGGCCAGCTATGAGAATGTTTGGTTCTGTAACAGCTTTATTTGGAGGAGGTTGATGCAGCACTTCTGTCTTTTTTACATTAATGGTGAGTCCAAAATTTGTGCAGGCATTAGCGAAGAGGGACAGGCTCTTTTGAAGGTCTTCTTCGTTTGCAGCGTTTAGGGCACAGTCATCTGCAAATAGCAGGTCTCTGATGCAGTCGAAGTTTACCTTGGTCCTTGCCTTGAGTCTCTGAGCATTAAATAAGCTTGCATCTGTGCGATACCGTATGTCAACTCCAAAGCTTTCTCTGCAAAAGGCATCTTTCAGCATGGCGGTAAACATTAAGCTGAAAAGTGTTGGAGCCAGCACACAGCCCTGCTTCACGCCATTTGAGACAGGAAAAGGCTTGGAGTAGTCTCCGTTGTCTTGAACTCTTGCCTGCATGTTATCATGGAATTGACGCACCATTGTTATAAATTGGTCAGGGCAGCCGAATTTGGACATGATTTGCCAAAGGCCTTCACGACTGACATTGTCAAAAGCTTTAGTCAGGTCTATGAAAGCAGTATAGAGATTTGAGTTTTGTTCTCTACATTTCTCTTGGAGTTGGCGGACTGCAAAGATCATGTCAACCGTGCCTCTACCCTGTCTGAAACCGCATTGACTTTCCGGAAGTAGGCCAGTTTCTATGTGGAGTTGTAATCTGTTTAGAAGCACCCTAGCCAGAATCTTGCCAGCAATGCATAGGAGGGATATGCCACGATGATTGTCGCATGACTGCCTATTACCCTTTCTCTTGTAGAGGTGGATGATGGAGGCGTCTTTGAACTCTTGTGGTAGAGTCTTTTGTTCCCACATTATCTGGTAGATTTCAGTTAGCTTAGCAGTAAGCTCTGAGCTGCCAAGTGAGTAAATTTCAGCAGGGATGGAGTCTGGCCCCGGTGCCTTACCCATTGAGAGATTTGATATTGCTGCCGTTACTTCGTTTAGCCGGGGAGGGTCGGCGAGTGAGTGATTTATTGGGATTTGTTCCAGGCGTGCGATTGCTTCGGCACTAATGCTTGACGGGCAGTTAAGGACTGTGCTGAAGTGTTCAGCCCAGCGAACAAGTATATCCTCCTTGTCTGTTAGGAGTTTGTTTCCATCAGCACTGAGTACGGGGGATGAGCCAGTTTGCTGAGGGCCATAAAGGGCTTCTATTGCATTGAAAAACATTTTTGCATTTTTACTGTCAGCATAGGACTCAATTTCTTCTGCTTTTTTGATATACCATGACTCCTTCATGTGTCTCAGGTTTCGCTGGACCTCTCTTTTGGCAATAGTGTAGCGTTCTTTGATTTGCGGGCAATCTGGATTACACAGAAAGGCCTTAAAGCAATGTTGCTTGTGTGTTAGCATCTGTTCGATTTGCACATTGTTTTCGTCAAACCAATCTTGGTGTTTGCGTTTTGGCTGACCGAGGGCACTGCTAGCCAGAGAGTACACTGAATCCCTTAATTTATTCCAGCTGTTTTCCACATCATTGGTCATGTGCAGGGTTTTAAACTCACTGTCTAGTTTGTTGATGAGCTCTTGTTTGATTTCTGGGTTTGTGAGCTTACCAATATCTAGGCGCTTTGCATGCTTGCATTCTTGGGGCCGCCTAGGTGGTTTTATGCATATTTTAAGCTTGGATAAGATTAAGCGATGATCGGTCCAACAATCAGCTCCGCATAATGATTTGGTGACTTTGACGTCTTGTCTATCAGACTGTCTGACAATGATGAAGTCTATTTGATGCCAATGTTTGGACCTGGGATGCATCCATGATGTCTTTTTTCTGTGAGGTAGCTGGAAAAGCGTATTTGTTATTGTTAGCTTGTGGGCTGAGCACATTTCAAGTAGCAATGCACCATTGCTATTGCGGTGACCGATTCCGTGTCTGCCCAGAACATATCTCCAGGTTTTCCAATCAGAGCCTACTCTGGCATTGAAGTCGCCCAGTATTATGAGTTTGTCTGTTTTGGGCGTTTTGATTATTGCAGAGTTCAGATCCGAGTAGAAGTTCTCCTTAATGTTGTCCTGGTTTGACATAGTTGGGGCGTAGGCACTTATTAGAGTTGCGTATCGCCTTGAGGTCAGGGGTAGGCGTAATGTCATTAAACGGTCATTTATGCCTTTTGGTAGTCCTGCTAACTTGTTGACTAAATTGGATTTCACTGCAAAGCCAACACCAGCTTCACGTCTTTCTTCGCTGTTTTTGCCGATCCAGAAGAACGTGTAGCCTGCGCCAATTTCTGTTAACTGTCCTTCTTCAGCAAAACGCGTTTCACTCAGTGCCGCAATATCTATATTGTATCTGGCTAGTTCTCTTGCTACAAGGGCAGTACGCCGTTCAGGACGATCTGTTTCAGCACGGTCAAGAAGAGTACGGACATTCCATGCGCCGAGTGTGAGTTCATGTGTTTTGATTTGTTTTTTCTTGAGATTTGTGTTTGATTTGTTTTTCCCGCATTTGTGGGATCCCCGCCAGTCGCGGGAGACTGGCCAGGGTCATGGGGGACAGGCAATGTTTAGAGCACCTTTTCTAGCCCCTTCCTCATGCTTAGGAGGTAAGCAGTGCATTCCTAAAAAGGGCTGCTTAGACGCTCAGACGGCTGCCGAGTTCCAGTGCTGTCCCAGTCACTGTCAAGCGACCACATGGTCTGGGCCGCCTACGTGTAGGTTTGTGGCTATGGCTGCCAGTGTATCCACACCTGCCACTTCGCCACTTGCCTATCGCCGCAGGGCTTTTTGATTGATGAACATGGGAGATGAGAATGTGGCTTGCGCGATGAAAATTTATTAAAGTGAGGGAGATTTGCGCTGCATCAGCCTCACTCTCTCGCCCCTTGCCAGCTGGATCCAGTGGCAGAACAGAGTCCAGACAACTGGGGCTGGTTTGGGGTGCAGTGGATGACCAGTGTGCTCTACATGTCCCACAGTGCTCCAAAACGCTCCACAGCGTTTGCTAGGTGACGCCTGATGGCCCTGGTAGTCCAATTTTGACTT
>JADKLZ010000130.1:16292672-16309750 GCA_021533235.1 Biomphalaria straminea
ATATATATATATATATATATATATATATATATATATATATATATATACATATCATATCATTGTATGCTGATAATTTGTAACATTGCTTCTTACCATTTTCAGCTTGTGAAAATGGTAAATGGGGAGAAGATTGTAGAAATACTTGTAGCTCTCAGTGTAACACTCCACAAAACTGCAACAAAGAAACAGGACAATGTCTTGATGGCTGCATCGTTGGTTACATAGGTACATTGTGTGAGACTCGTAAGTGAAATAAACAAAATGTCTACTTTATGTTGTTAATTATAATTAAGTTAATAATTAATAAAAACGTGTCGGCTAAGTAAAAAGTAATGTTTATCTTATGCAAATAGTATGTAAATCCTACTTCTATTTTTTTCTCAATAAAAAAAATCTAATTAAATTAAATTAAAATCTAATATTTTCGTATAGGCCTAATTAAATTATTCCCTTATTATCCTAATTATACAGACATTTTTGCTCTATCATTGTTGACGAATGATTCATCAGGATTACATCATGTTTATTTATTTCAGAAATATATGATTTGTAATTTTAATTTTTTATCTAGAATCGAAATATATTTCTCTCAAACAGGATGTTATAAAGGAACTCATGGATCTCAGTGTTCCCAAAATTGTTCCAGCACTTGCCTAGATAATGATTGTGACGCTGTTTCAGGGATTTGTTTTAATTGCACCTCAGGATATGCAGGAAAATATTGCGAGCTGCGTGAGAGACTTTCTCTTTTAAAACATTTTAAATAAGTATTTATAATTAATTGAATTTCCATATCAATTAAATAGTTTCTTATTAAATATGGTTCTCTCTTATACTTATGTCCATTTCTAATTTGATACTATAGTCATCACGTACAGTATTGAATTTATCGTAATAAGTACCCGTTCAATAAGTCGATAATATTTTATAATTATAATTACCAAATACAATTTTTGTCTACTGATGCATCGCTATTAGCCTTTCATGTTTTATTGTTATGTTTTCTCATGTTTTGAGAACCCGGATAGGGATAGTAGCACCACCCAGATAACGTTGAACAATAGTCATTGTCTCTATGTTGAGGGCTCAAATGCAATGTTTCCCTCCAGCTTAAAGAAGTAGGACATAACTGAAGCTTACATGGCTTTACATTTGTATGCTTCAAAGGAGAATAATGTAATACTATTTTACTTGCTTATCTTCTCTTGCCCCCCCCCCAAAAAAAAAAAGATTTAATTCCAAAATCGTTTTTACTTATATATTCTATGCATTTTGCAAATCTATTATAAAATTGAATACTCAACATTAAGTTTTAAAAGTAAGTGATAGGGAATACAACTCTCTACAATATACGAAGTTCGGACCAAAACCGATACTGGTTATAATCTCAGAAGACCTGAAACACGGCAGATGGAAACAACACATTAGCAGTACTTTATCTATGATGTATTTTACCCCAGATGTGTGTGTGTTTTTAGACTCTGAACTTAAAATAGCTAATGTATCCGATTTGACCGGCACATAGTAGCACAAATAGATGTAAAATTAACCTTTTAAATACTTTTTGGTATAAAAATTAACTGTTATAACAGCCTATTTATGATGATACAAAATGGAAATTTCTTTTGTCTACAACAAGATCATAATCATATCTGTGTAGTTCTCAATGACGTGGTTAGCGGCTAGCTGAATAGTTGACACTTTAAAATATGAGTTTTATTTTAAATAAAAACTTGATTATTTCTCAATTATGTCTGCTTTTGGCGATTCTAGGTTCTAGTTTAGACTAAATCACTAATCACAGATCTATTAAAGAAAAAAAATATCTCTGAAACATAATCTAGATCTTGATCTAGCATCTAGACTAGTAGACTTTAAATATTGAAAAGATAGTTTATCACAGTTCTTTAATGAATACAACATAATGAAATAGGGAGAAAGGAGACTAGACGTCCCGGCTTAGGCTGAACAAATCACACTTTGGACCGTCTGTCAAGCTTTTCATCAAATGCCCGAAAGTGACGGCCAAGGTCCCTCTTTCATAAAAAAATCGATTAATATGACACTTTTATTTTAAAATCTTTCTTAATATTTTGACTGATAACTTAAAAGTACTGCCTTGAAGCATTTCCTCTTGATCCTGATTTCATGCTCTCCAATTAGAAAGTTTCTGTGTTAAACAAGACCATTCGTATTAGAAGACCTGAACACCGACCTGTGACGTCGCAACCTGTGGTCATACTCAGAGTAGACCAATAGCTTGTTGCCATGTCGTGCAGACCTGTGATAACGATGTATTGGTCTAAAATGCCCACCTGCGACGTTGCAGGTCTGTTTTCAGAGGTTTTATGACGATTGCTCTCTGTTAAAGGCAAGGATAGTGCTTTTACTTTGGCTGACGTCAGCAAATGTAAACAGATACCCAATGCCATGTATATTTATCAGGTCCACACTGTTGATTGAAAGACAGTCTCTTTCTACAAGAGTTATATCTACTCTGTCTGTCTGGTACACATTTTGTACACGCTATTTCTCCTATTTCCCATTCACAGATCACATTGAAACTTTACACAATTATGTAGGCTATTGTTCCTAACAAAACATGAATGAAAAAAAAACGCAGATAGATAATAAAATAATTTACTATGAAATTGTGTTTCGCTTGCAAAAAGGGAAACAAATCTTACAGTATTGAGATATATAGATGTAAATCTTGATTTTTTTCCCCCTTAGATAAGCTTTTATTTTAAAGTATTACTTTTAAATTTTGTTTGTTATTTTTTAGAAATACAAAGCAACTCTGGCGATTCTCCAGCACTCGTTATAATAATTGTCATCTCAACCTTACTGATTGTGGTAGCAGTACTAATTCTTATTTGGAGGTAAAAATAAAATTGTAATCTTTTCTGTTGTTAAATAATTTAGTGTTTTTTTTTTCAATATGTTAATTAAAAAAACAACTTGTACATTTCTTAATGGCAGTGGTAGAGAAATGATGGTCTTTCTAAAATTCTATAATACAATTGGGAATACACTTGGGAAGCGTGGTCGAGAGGCTAAGTGTGGCTTGAGCTTGGCTTGCTTGGCTACCTAGAAGGGGGCTCGAGGTTCGACACCCGACTCGGGCAGAGTTGTGTTTACTGAGCGCCCAAAGGCAGCACGAGAAACCAACTCCTAGATACCCCCTCCCCCCCACTGGTCCACAAATGAGATTGGACCAAAGCGCTCTGAGCATGCTATAAGCATGAAAGTAGCGCTATATAAAAGCTATAATAATAATAATAATTGTATTATTGTGCAATTCTTATCTTATCATATATTATCTAATCTTATTTTTACTGACGTTACTTCAAAGAAGAAGATAATTACGTCCAAAGCATTTCATCTGTCAGTCTAGTCATGCATGTTAATCTATGACTTAAACTTTGTTAAGTCGTTGGTTTTCCTTGTAGATTAACTCTAATGGCACTAGGGAAGAAGGAGAACTTGTATCAATTTTTTCTAGAGAAAGGAAAAAGGAATGTGCCTCTATCTTTTTGTTTTTGCGTATTTCATTAGGTTTTGTTTTTCAACTTATAAATTATGGTTTAGTATTTTATGTATACTCTAATCAAGTTAGAATATTCCTTTTTTTTTTATAAATTTCACTTCTCTATTTTGTATTTGTTCTAGTTTCTTTACATTTTCTTGAAATGGGGGATACCAAACAGATGATGCATATTCTAATATTCTTATTCCCTTAAAAATGTTTTCTTTATTAAATATTTAATTACTGTCTACAGTTGTATAAGCTGTATTATACAGTTGAAAATACATACACATTGAAGACACATTCTTCCTAACGTAGAGTATTTATGTAGTATCATATAGTTTTTATAATAACTTTATTTTTTCTATTTTGTAATCATTTAGAAGATTGTGCCAATATTATCCCATTAGGTTTGTTTTGCTTTTGAAACAGAAAAAAATGTTCTTACTATTTTGACAGGTATAGAAAACGTGACACACCAGACAGCAAACTGATGTCATTCCGTAAAAAGTCAGTAGCGAGATACAATACATACGTCGAAGATGACGTTGAGCTTGGTAAGAATTTATAGCCACCTCAGAAAGTGTGGTATTCCTGTCCGTCCATTTGTCTGTCACGCTTTGATCTCAAAAACTAGGAAATATTTTGAAAATCTGATTTTGTGATATTTTACAGCACGCAATTTTCTGGTGCAAATATTACGTTTATCTTCCGAAAGCAAACTGTTATATTTATAAATATGTAATGAGTCATTGTTTAAATAATACATTTTTTTTTACTATCATTTATAAATAGTACAAAAAATGGGGTAGGCTATAGTTAGTAAGGGATAACACAGAAAAACCCGAGTGAAGTTAGCACTACGTAATCTATTTAAGAAAAATACATGAAAACAATATAAACATATAAGTGTGTTTTAAACCAATATATATATATATATATATATATATATATATGTGTGTGTGTGTACACTTCTTGTGTGACTAAAAAAGTCAATCCTTTATACACAGTGTAACTTTCTCTCATTACTTTTTTCATTTATGTTTATTTTTACACAGATCTATACCTTAACCACTATATATATATTAAGTAAATTAGCAATCTTTCAAAACATTTATTTTCAGACCTACAAATTACTGAAATAAAACGTGAGCCTGTCAAGAATATACCCGATATAACTTTTCTATCTGTTCATGAAATTCAGACTCATTTAACTTTAAAAGAAAGAGAATTTTTTGTACAGCAATATAAGGTATAGTTTCTTTTAGAAATGTATTATAGATATTTTATAACCTTTATGGTGGCCGTGTAGTAAAGCGCTTGGTTTCTGAACTGGAGGGTCCCGTGTTTCCCGTGTTTGAATCCTAGTTAAGACTGTGATTTTTAATTTCGGAATCTTTAGGGAGTATCATGGAATATGTTTCTTTACTTAGCAACAAAAATCAGTGTTTTAAAACAATGGTTCTCACCAGACTTTTGTATGACTCTGAGACTTCTGTTATTCTTCCTGTGCTCCATAATGGGCATTCGCTGGCAGGGGACAACATTACTGAATGCCTGAGTGGACAGTAGAGAAGCATTAATTACCATTTGACACTTTGGCACTGGTTTGGACACTTTAACGATATTAAAAGGGGATGGAGTAAAAAAGATGTATAAAGATCAACTAATCAACTAGCACATAAGTGCTATTTCGACATCATTTGCATTTAAAACTTTTTTTGAATACAAGCGCAGAAGATGAAAAGAAAAACTTAAATATACAGTCGTCGGACAATGTGATGCGGAAAAATATGCAGGTCTCAACTTCATGTGAAACACTGCAATCTGTGTGTGTATGTGTGTGTATGTATGTGTGTGTATGTGTAAAAAAGAAAAACATTAATTATACATTTTTAAAGACAAGCTCCTTTATACAACTTAAAGAGAAAATTGTTTTTCATTTAGGCCTATAACTAGTGAAGGTTAGATTAAAAAAAAGATTTTTTTTAAGACAATAATTTTTAAAACTATGGAAAGCTAAGTTAAACCTCTGGACATAATACACATGCTCTTTTTAATTAAAATATACCTATACACAGCATATTAAAAGAAAGAAAACAACAACTCAATTTCAAAATAGGTATACAGTTTTATAAAAGGGAGATCGCAGCAGAAACAATTAAGCAGGAATTCTTAACGAAATGTATATGCTTAATTAATACATAAAACATTGACAAAACTGCAGTAACATTACAAGGTATTACAATATCTCTATTCCATTTGTATGTTCGTGAAAACTAGATAGACGGACTAGAATCTTAGAGACTGTGATAACGATTATCCAAGAAATTTAACAGTTGGTGTAGATCGTTGGCAAAAAATTACTAGCTTGTTTGTAAAGCATGGGAAAACTCTTGTTTTACAGATATAATGCTACAGAATATTAAAAGAAATGTATTAAATTTGGCTAAGGAACTAGAAAATATCTACACTGAACCGACTAGAAGTCTTCCGGTATTTTCGCATGTTTAAGAGGTTAATAAATAAATGTTCAGTACCATCTTCGAAATGCTCTCTTTTTAAATCTAACATTCATTGGTTATTAAAAGAGAAATATTTACTCTATAAGTAAAATAAATATTTTTTAAAAGTATTTTTTGTTATTTTTGTTTTCTACTCTATTCCTTGCATTATACTCTACTGAAGAAAATTTGACACAAAACTAACAATCTATATTCCTTTATTTCAGAGTGTTGTTCAACCGTCAAATGTAACAACAGAAGCAGCTCTAAGTGATGAGAACAGAGCCAAAAACCGATACAAAAATATTTCTCCATGTAGGATACTTGTACTTCATTTTGAACGTTTGAGTCATTTCTTATCTTATAACTATGTTTGCCTGTGTTTTTAAATAAATTATTTATGTGTTTCTTTAGCTCCATGTAGAGAAATATACTAAAAAAAAAACATACATAAATATATTAAGTAACATATATAAGTGTTGGTTTTTTAAATGGTCATTCTTATTTTATGTATTGCTGATGACTTAATAAGAGTGATTACTTTGATTCTTAAATGGCGACATTAAAAAGACAGTAGTCTAGAGGTGGGCAAATTACGGACGCTGGCCACATGCGGCCAGCAGAAATGTTTAATGCGGCCCGCAGACACCTACAGAAATCAGATGTCCCCTTCGGATTATACATATAAAAAACGGAAATATATTTAAAATAAATAATTTTTAATATCTATATTGATTATTGAAACTTCTGCCTTTTATCACTTATGACAAAGAGGCTAAGAAAACATTGTCTCTAGATTCTACATGTTATTCTAAAGTCATTTTAAAGCTAACGAAGATTATTCTAATTGGCTATATTTCGAATATTTCGAAAAATTCAATCAAAAACACAAACACAGACCAGTATTTATTCAATGCTAACAATAACTGTGTTCAATGTGTTTGAAAGTTCGGAGGCTTCTGATAAAACTGTAACAAAACCAGCTGAAATCATCTTTTGCTCCTGAGGAAATTCGTTTGTACTCATCTCGCTAGGAACACAATAGAGACTTTGATTCAATAGCTTCAAAAGTGAAACGAAGTTTTATTTCCCTACGAATCTCTTTATTGTGGATCAAAAAAAAGTTCAACTTTTATGGCCTGACGCATTTTTCTTTTGGATCTGCACTAATTCCCAGATCTGTGCACATGATTTCGACAAAAGTAATAGGCTTTGGAGATTTCATCATGAATAGTAGTTAAAAATGTCTTTAAAAAAAAATCAATCCTTTCAATTTCAATGCACACTTTCGAATTGACAATCCTTTTGCTTTGAAGATCTATTTCCTATACGTATAATTCCGTTATTACAGGGGACCGAAACCCAAGTAGGTGAGAAAACTAAGATTCTGCTTGTATCCAACAATCTGTATGGTAGGGATTAAGTAGAAGATACATTTTGGTTTTGTTAATATCTCCAGAATTTCTAAATTAAAAAAAAAGATTATAGTACTTGGATAGTAGTTTCACTTAAAGAAATTGCTCCTGTCCTTCCAATACTTGTTTAACTCTTTTGAAATGCCAATGGAATGGCAGATTCTGCTTTTAGAAATATTGAATGATGTCCAAGATTCTCTTCTAAACTATCTCCACTTTTTTTTTCTTCTTGCTTAAGTAAATCTTTAACCATGCAGTCAATAATGTTTCCTACTCGCACACAAGCTTCAATCACTATAAAGTATCTCGACGCTGATATTAAGCTTAAGAAGGATAAACCCATCTTTACGAAGCCATTTACGATCTTATTACACAAGAGAAGGTGAAAAAAGAAATTGACAGTTTGTTGCAACTTGGTAGTATAAAACCGTACGTCTCTCCATATACCTCACTAATAATGATAGTAAAGAAGAAAAACTGGGACATTAAACTATTTTGGATTATAGAAAGTTGAATAAAATAACTGAAATCGATCCATAACCCATATTGACGATATATTGCACAAACTTTCCCATTCTATGAAACATAACTATTCGCTCCCTATTTGCAATCAGGTCAAGTAAGGGAGGAGGTTTTTTTTCGTGATGAGCAATATATAGACTTTCTAAATACTTTCTTCTCTTTGTTTGTAAAATGTTTAACATGTTTTAACCATAGACATAAATAAATATAGACTGGCCAATAAGAGAGTTTTATGAAACAAAAATTTGTGAATTGCAATTGTGTGTACTTTATTTTATGTCTATAAATGTTGTTTAATCTCTTAGACTGAAGATCATGCAATTTTTAATTTTTCATAATTCGGAAATCCGAATTCAATAGATATACATGTTTTCAAGTTACATGAAGTTACTTCCTTTTTCCAGTCAATATTTATTTATGTCTATGGTTGTAACATGTTTCTTCAGACTGAAGATAATTTACTTCCTAGTCCAAATCTCCCGCAGGACGACGGGGGATGGGAGTGGGCAGAGTTTGCATCCGGGGCCATCGATAAGTCCAAACGGCAGTCCAGCGCGTAAACCGCACGACCAGGCAGCCATGCTTTTGGCACTAGCTACGCCTCTGCATCTACGGCTTATGATGAATATGGTTTTAAAGTACACATTCTTTTATGTTCCTATGACTAAACCGTTCTCATTATATACGGCATGTTAAGTCAAAGCTTTATCTGTTTAAGTAATTTTTGTTACTTTTGGTCACTAATGGAGATGAACAGTAATGTCTCGATAAGAAACTCTCAAATTTCAAGTCATATATGACAAAAGAGACTACATTATTTGAAACACATTTCTAATGATTTTACCAATGTTCTGCTCTAGTTTTATATCATTGTAATAGGTATTTTAAAATGCTTTACTATTTAATATTTCAGACGACCATTCTAGAGTTTGTTTGAAGATAAATATTGATAACAAGGAAGGAGATTACATTAATGCTTCATACATAAAAGTAAGAGAAAACTACATATTTTTTTAAATGCTTAGAATACCTGCATACCGCTGGTTTCTTATAGTTGTAATTTTTTTCTTGGTCTATTTCACCAACAGAATTTCAAGGGAGAAATAAAGTTTATAGCTTCTCAAGGTAAAGAAAATCATTCTTGATAATATAACATCACAGTAGTGCACAGAAATGTTTTTAACTCTTTCTCTTCTAATTGACGATATCATCGTTGATTTAACCTTATTTAATTAAATGTATGTTTAATTTTTTAAACTTTACTTTGTTTTATATAAAAAGAGCATGCATTCCCCTTTAATTCTATACCACCTAAAACATTTTCTAATGACAAACGAAAAAGTTATGGAAGCTTAATCATAACACGGTAGTGAAATAGTAATTAGCAAAATAAAGAATTCCGCCAAAATGTGAAACAATAATTACGGAGAGAAAGAGTTAATAAGAATTATATTTTGTCATTACACATTTTCTAGAAGCCAACTTTTTTACTTGTTTAATCACATGTTATTTCCATACACACACACGCACACACTGACACACAGACCTACGCATGCACACAAAATACAAATAAAAGAATCACAATAGACACTAATCTATGATCTTTATTTATTATACATATCATCAATAAATAAGTAATGGTAAATGTTAGTAATGGTAATTGTTAGTAATATTAAATGTTAGTAATGGTAAATGTTACATTCTTCATATGAGTATGCCTGTTGTTTTTCAGGACCTAACAAAGTTATGATTGATGACTTTATCCGAATGTTATGGGAACAGAGGACGGACGTTATAGCAATGTTGACAAGAACAGTGGAGAACGGAAAGGTCTAATATTAGTGCAACTGTTCTAAAGAAATGAATAACGCAGGAGAGTAGCTTGTTGAATGCCTTACAATCTAGCATTACACGTAGACCTTAATCAGAACAGAGAGTCGGCGCGAGGATAATGACATCATATTTGTTGTGTTGTTTTATATCCCTGCCAGTGTAATATTAATATGCACTTGATACTTAGGTATTCCAAAAAAGGTTCTGAACTTTTGATGTGCTTCCTCATTGGCCAAATAGTTTCCTCTAACGACAGTTTCCACCTTAGCCCCACGTTGAGACTAAAAAGCATTGCCCTGGTAATCGTTATAGTAGCTTATATGGTTACCTTAGTAGATATATTCTATTTAGATCTGGATTCTATATATGTAATGAATCTATGTGAATTGTTATTTCAGTTGAAATGCGAACAATACTGGCCAGAAAAAGGCACTCTTCAGTGTGGGAAAATTAAAGTAAAACTATTATATACAGAAACATTTGCAGACTTTTCAATCAGAAAGTTGGAACTTATTAAGGCCAGTTACAAATTTATCTTTATTCTATAATCTAGGCATTATAGATCTATCTCTAGATTCGGTTTAGATTATATTTATTTAAAATTATTGTGATCGTCTCACAGTCTTCATAGACCTAGATTAAATATATTTAAGACTAATAGATTTAGTACTAGAATCTAATAGTAATACGCCAGTCGCTCTAACCATATCAAATATTTTTACAATTGTTAACTTTATTGTAACAATCATGAACTCGTGATACAGCTTTTTATCTCAGTACATAACTAGATAGGATATTCTTAGCCATTTCTTATTATGTCTTTTTATTACTTTTTCGAACATTATAATGTATAGGTATTTGAGGATTTATTCAGTCAGAATTAATACTAGCTGATTTCATTAACTGGGGATTGTATTATAACTCTCAATTAGCTTGTACGCCTACTATGTTCAAACTATAATGATAGATTCTACTTTCAGAAAGATGAAAAAAGTCACAGTGTAACTCAATTCCACTTTGATTCCTGGCCAGACCAAAATGTGCCATCATCTCCCTGGGGGCTTGTAGAATTCTATCGCAAAGTCTCATCCTTTCAAACCTCTAAACCTATTGTCGTCCATTGCAGGTTAAGTACTGTTGATGTCTTGTTATGTTGTGCACTTGACAGGTTTTAGGCATATAGGAATTTCTGTTATTTGATAAATAACTTAAGCAACACATCTAGACTTTTCTAGTACTTCATTAAATATAGAGACTCTTAAGGATTAGAAGAATAAATACATAGTTGCATAGGAAGTAGGATTTAGATAACTATAGATACTGTAATATGCGTATTGCAACTAAAAAAGATGTGAAAATAGATCAATAACTAAAAAAAGAAATTAAAATGCACTTACTTCCCTCAAAAGACACATAATAAACCCCATCTATAGGACTAAAAAAAATTCATATATATGCCAAGACAGAAAACATATATTTTATCTTAGTAATAAATACAGAAAAAAACTTTTGAACATAGACATAAGCATTTTTATTCATTTTACAAACATTCATGATCTTTTATGAACAAATACTAGTAAACAAAGAAGTACTTATGAAAAAAATTGATCTTGAAACATTAAAATATATTCTAATCACTAGCCAAAACAATCAATAGCTTTTGAGCAAAATAGAAAAAGAAGAGTAAGTTTGAGTGCAGAGATGTAAAAATTAAAACATACATTGAAATGTGAGTCTCATGATGGCAGCTGTCAATGCTAAGTGACATACATTTTTTATTACTATTTTATTTCAACTTCTTTTCTCCAAAGTCACCTCCTTTTGGTACATAAATAATTCACAAGGAATTTTCCAAAAATAATATTGTTACATTTTTATTTAACAGTGCTGGTGTTGGTAGGACTGGAACGTTTATTGGTCTTTGTGATTTGATTGACCAAGCTCGAGAGACTGGACGTGTTGATTTCTTTGATACCTTGGTCAGGCTTCGACAAGACAGAATGTGGATGATACAGACAGCGGTAAACATTTAATATAAATATATCTCTTTGTGTATGTATTTCTACAGCACACATCTCTGTCTCATTAAATATTTTTAGCAATGTCAGCATTCTAAGGGATTTCTTTGCTTATTATTTAAGGACTAGTCTGAGATCCATCTATGCAGCTAGTTGTTAGTATTAGTAAAAAAAGAAGGAGCAAAAGTGAGTAACTGGCATTTAAACTAGTAAACTTTGGGTATGAGAAGCTTGTTAGCTTTGCCAGGCTAGCCACCTAGGAGCAGAAAAATTCTAAATTCAAATCTCCGCTTCCTTGCAATAATATCCAAACTTTGGAAAGGATTTGAGAATAAAAAATTAGGTTCCGGTGGCCCAAAGGAAGTTTGCAGCACACATTGCTAAACCCTGGCTGAACCTGCAACCCGGCTAATCCCAAACTTCATTGTCAATTGTGGTTCCTTGGGAAACATCAGCTGTGTGTAAAAGAGGGAACAGCTCTTAGGGCAACATTGTTCCAACCATAGCTAATACCCAGGTATTGATCTCATTTCTATCAGATTATCCAATAACGTTTTTCGCTATTTAAAGACTTTAGCACTATTCTGTAAAATTTTGTTACATTATTTTAGATTTTAGATAATTTTAAGAGTATCTAGTTTGATGATGTTTCAAAGCATAGAATAAGATAATGGTGTTAATTTATTTTTTATCTGAATATATTCAATTTAAAAAAAAAAACTATTTTATTTATAATTGGTTTGCTAGTCTAGATAAAATTAAACATTTCACTACGTGTGTTTACCAGGGAATTCTGTTATATGGATCCTTGTACACTTGATATGCAGTATAGAGAGAAATAATTAATTTCAAAATATGTTTTTTGCCAAATGCCTTTTACAGGAGCAGTATGTTTTTCTTCATCAAGCTGTCCTGGTATCTTCCTTGTACTTAGGGACTTATACTGAAGCAAATGAATTTTATGAAAAAGCTTGTGAACTTGGTCAAAAAACATCAACTGGAAAAACAAAACTGGAAGAGGAGTATCAGGTATTTGTTTTGTTATTTTCTTTGTCATGTAAAACAAAATAAGTCAAAAAGAAGAGTAGTTTAAATGTATACAAATTTACATGAATTTAATTTTGACCCATGTAGGCCTATATATTGTTATTGAGCACTCAGCCTTTATCTAATTTAAAAAAATGTCAATTTTATTCGTTAGATAAATATAAGATTGAAAAAATTGCTAAAAAATATATTAAAAATAATCAAGAATTGAGAAGAATCTACAAAGTGCTTTGTGGGATCACTGAATATTATAACTTAACCAAAATTACTATCAATTTACACAATAATAGAACTAAATTGTGAAGTGAAGAAGTTTTTTTATTTGTACAGCCCGTTTCTTTTCTAGAACTAAAAAAAACATGTTGAATTTACTATTTAAGGTTATGAACATAAAATCCTGTGCTATATATAGGCCTAGTACCAAAACAAATTATGTAGATTTATTATTTGTTAAATATGAACATGTATATATTTTTTTTTTTAATTTCAGAATATTTGTAGCACCTCGGCTTATCTAGAAAGTGATTCCAATTATGTGGCTGAATCTGAAGAAACCAAAAATGTTTATGAGAATAGTGCTAGTGTTAAGACATTAAGGAAAAATAGATTTAGTAACATTCTTCCAAGTAAGTTTAGATTAAATTGCCTTCTTTGTGATTTAGAATAACTTTTTAGTTACATCATTTCAATGAAATATTTCTTTAATATTGTGATTAAAATAATATTAAATTGACATTTTAAAATTTAAATATTTTCCTAACAGAATCTGATTACCGTGTTTTCTTGGCTAGTGAACCAAAAGACTCAGGAGATTACATTAATGCAGTATTTGTTAAGGTGATTTGCAATAAATTTCTTGTTTTGTTGTTTTTAAATGATATATAATGAAATAAAATTCTAACTTTGAGTTTACTGTTGTCTGATATTGGCAACTAAACCTGTTATGCTAGTAACAGTTTTTTCTCTCATGTTAAGTAGATCCCTAAAAAGTAGTTCTAAACATTTCTTATGTATCTCCTCAGAATTTCCGACACAAAGACCAACACATTTTGACGCAGCTTCCTATGCCTCAGACACTTGTAGATTTCTGGAGAATGGTCACTGAATATAAAGTGTCTCTGGTTGTGTCTTTTGAGGCAGATACATCAGCAACAGATGAGGTAAGTTAGGAAACTTAATCAGGACTAATATTATCTTACTAAATGTAAGTCTTTTTTTTTTTTATTTAAAGCTAGTTTTGGTTTTACTTCAATTTTATTTTATTCGCATTGCTTTCATAGGGAAAAAAATGTTTACCCTTGGGAAGTGTGGTCGAGAGGCTAAGCGCTTGACTTGGCTACCTAGAAGGGGGCTCGAGGTTCGACACCCAACTCGGTCAGAGTTTTGTTAACTGAGCGCCTAAGGGCAGCACGGAAAACCAACTCCTAGATACCCCCTCCCCAAACTGGTCCACAAATGAGATTGGACCAAAGCGCGCTCTGAGCATGCTATAAGTATGAAAGTAGCGCTATATAAAATCTATGTAATATATCTTATAGATAGCTTAAAATTTGCTTAAAAACAATATTTTGATATCTAAAATGTTATTTCATATAACATATCTAAATTTCCAAAAATATATTTGTCTCCCGAAATGTTTTGTTAAGCTTCAGACTTTCCTTCACAAACAAAGCTCATTACATCCTAGCCCCAACCTCCTTCAGAACTGCAGGGGGTAGCGGGGTGCAGGATTTGAAACTAGGACTTTTGAGACAACAGTCCAAGTACATACAACAGAACCAGGGAAAATTCTTCCCACATGACTGCATGCTTTTTTAGCGGCCCCCGAAAGGGGAAAAGACGCTATTAGTTTTGTGTGTCCTGTCTGTCCGTCTGTCTGTCTGTCTGTCTGTCTGTCTGTCTGTCTGTCTGTCTGTCTGTCTGTCCGTCTGTCCGTCCGTCCCGTTTAGTGCTCAGAAAGTAGAAGAGAAAATGAAAATCTGACATCACGATAATATAGAGCATTCAAAGTTCTGATGCAACGGCTACTTTTTTTTTTTCTAAAAGCTCAAAATCTAATTTTTAAAAATATTTTATGCAAACAGTATTTAAAGAGAAAAAACCTAATTAGTATGCAATATAAATGAAACCTACTTTAAGACAATTAATAATCTAATATACTGCACATGTTTTCACATTTTTTTTGTTCCAACATACGAGTAACATACCAGTATTTACTCGTAAAGTAATCAACTCATAAAACAAGTGTGGCAATTGCCTTGAACATCGGCTTTACAAGGCTAACGTTGAGAGATCAAAGCACGGAAGATGTATATTAGTTTTGTGTGGCCTGTCTGTCCGTCTGTCTGTCTGTCTGTCCGTCCGTTGAGAGATCAAAGCGGATCTGACAGGGATCCGACTCCGACGGGGGCCGCCTCTGAGTTTGTGTATCACACAAACTCTCTTTGTAATCTTGTTATTTTTGAAACAATGTTATGGAGGTCTATTAAATGTGTTTAGCTGAATGGAATTTAACATGCATTATGGTCAGTTAGTGTATTAATAATATTATATAAAGCTCCTTTAAGGGTGTTTCTTCTGTCATTTCTTCTATTGACCTATAGTTCTATTTTTGACAGTCTGTAGCAGAATATCTTCCCAGCAATGAAGATCAAGTCATAATGTGTACACCTTTCAAAATTCACTCAGCTTATAGAAAAGAGACAGACTTGTGGGAGGAAAGAAATCTGACAGTTCATAAAGTAAGCATTAAATGCTATTTCTATAGTTTAATGTTGAAATACTGCATTCCTCATTTATCTTTAGATTTGAAGACAAGCCTTACTATTATAATTATTATATTTTTATGTTAATATTCAAGCTTTGATAACGGGTGGGCATGTTGTTCTCTTTAAGTTTTTTTTTGGCCTTCCTATATACTCAGAAAGACACAAAGAAAAAGGCACATTCCTCATCCCATATGCTAGGACAAATTTGTACCAAGGCTCCTTCTACCCTAGCGCTATTAGAGCATGGAATGGATTGCCTGAGCTAGCCAGGAAAACCAGTGACTTGGCAGAATTTAAGTCATTGGTTAATATGCATGACACGTAGGACCACTAGCGGATCCAGAACTTTGGAGTGGGGGGGGCGATTTTTTTCCAAACCCTAACCCTAACGCCCAGTAAACCCTAACCCTATGCATAAACGTGCGTAAAGCATATATATATATATATATATACACACGAAGACAAAAAGAAGTGTTTTTTAACCTTCGAGGAAAAAAAAGAAAAAACAGAAAAACAGTCATGTTGAGGAAAGCTGGGGGAGTAAGGGAGGGCTGTAAGCTTCGCCAGTGTGATTTGGGGCGAAGCCCCGACTCTAGAAGCGTTTCCTTTCATTTTTTTCAGTGCAGAAACGCATTCTCCTGATATCTACAGCTCATTATCCATCAGTAGATTTCGGGGCGAAGCCCCGCGCCAAAAGCGTTTTTTTCATTCGTCATTGCAGAAACGCATTATCCTGACATCTACAACTAATTATTTATCAGTAGATTTCGGGGCGAAGCCCCGAGGCCAAAGCGTTTTTTTTGGATTCGTCACTAAAAAAAAACGCATTCTCCTGACATATACAGCTCATTATTCATCAGTTGATTCGGGGCGCAGCCCCGACGCTAGAAGCGTTTTCTTGCATTTTTTTCACTGCACAAACGCCTTCTCCTTACATCTACAGCTTATTATCCATCAGTAGAATTCGGGGCCAAGCCCCGACGCCAAAAGCGTTTTTTGCATTTGTCAGTGCAGAAAGGCATTATCCTGACATCTAACGCTAATTATTTATCAGTAGATTTCGGGGCGAAGCCCCGAGGCCAAAGCGTTTTTTTGCAAACTTCACTGCAGTAACGCATTCTCCTGATAACTACAACTCATTATTTATCAGTGGTGTTTGGGGCTTCGTCCCCGACGCCAAAAGCGTTTTCTTGCATTCGTCACTGAAAAAAAACGCATTCTCCTGAAGTATACAGCTCATTATTCATCAGTAGATTGGGGGCGAAGCCCCGACGCCAAAAGCGTTTTCTTGCACACTTCACTGCAGTAACGCATTCTCCTGACATCTACACCTCATTAGTTATCAATGGGGTTCGAGGCGAAGCCTCAACGCCAAAAAGCGTTTTTTTGCATTCTCTACCGAAGAAACGCACTCTCCTGACCTAAATCTCACCATTCATCCT
>JADKLZ010000130.1:16309850-16321251 GCA_021533235.1 Biomphalaria straminea
GTTTGGGCCAACGTTCATCCCCCAAATGGGGCCCATGTGTTTAGCCCCTTCTGGCCCCTCTATGGTTTCCCCATACTGGCCCCACGAGGTTTCCATCAGGGCTTCATCTGGGTCTTCTGATTTCGTCCAGACTCGACCCTGAAGGGCCCCATTTGGTCTTCCATTAATTCCCCCAAAGGGCCATGTATCTATGGCCCTGTTGGGGCCCACAAGCCCTTCCCCTTATTGTTCCCACACGGGTTTCACAAGGCATTTTCTTGGCCCACTGACTGAGCCCTGGCTCATGTCTAAGGACCGAGATCATCCCCCAATCGGGACATATGTGGTTAGTATAAGCAGGCCCAGTTGGAGTCCTTACCGGGTACAGTTGTTGTATGCATAGCTTACATGAGTTTTAATATGATAAATAAAAAAAAATAATAGTTTTTATTAAATATATAAGTATAATATTAAATCAAAAGAATCGTCATTATATATATTGTATAACAATAAAACATTTGTTTTTATTTCATAGCTTTATATACAATAAAACATAATATCTAAATGTAAAAAAAAAACGAAGCAATAAAAGTTTATTTTAAAAAAAATAACAA
This sequence comes from Biomphalaria straminea, assembly GCA_021533235.1. Taxonomy (NCBI): domain Eukaryota; kingdom Metazoa; phylum Mollusca; class Gastropoda; family Planorbidae; genus Biomphalaria; species Biomphalaria straminea. The sequence goes on from JADKLZ010000130.1 coordinate 16,310,444, forward strand.
AACATTTATTGAGTATGGTTTGTAATGCAATGGAAGACTATCTGAACCAAGTAGAACGAACTCTTTTTTTGTCTCCCCTTAAATTTCATTACGCAACGAGTTTCCTGGCCGACGGTCTCGTCCGAGATAAGAGCGAGGCGGGGAGGGCACTCGTTGCCAGTAGGACGAGAAGGGGGTAGGCGGTGGGACCTTAACCGTATTACGCAAAAATTCACACCTCCTGCCGACTCCCAGCAGTGAAGCAATGGGGCGAATCTCTCCATCCCCTGCTACTTAAGGGCCCCATTCATCTAAGGGGGGTTTTGAATGGGCCCAGGTTGGGGAAGGAAATTAAAAAACTGCCCCGCACGACTATCCGGTTCCCCGTGCGGGCCCCTAACTCAGCCCGGACCTGAACAGGTAGCTTTGCTGGCTGGGTTTATAAAAAATTGAATTAGATTATCCTAGATGCTTCATAGCTAAAATTATAACTAAATGTCAAGATCATCCTATCACCTGCAACACGTTAAACTATACTGTCGATCACCCCTGTTTTACTAATAGTGAATAATTTTAATGAATGCTATATTTTTATGACATGACAATAATGCTAAGTAACAGACAGGCGAACTTGTAGGCCACACAAAACTAATAGCGGGTTAGCGGCTATTCCCTACAGGGAGCCACTAAAGGTAAATCACTGTTATGATTGAGGAAAAAAAAAAGTGACATCTTGGACATCATGCACACAATGACTGGTATCACATCACACAATGACTGGTATCACAGCACACAATGACTGGTATCACAGCACACAATGACTGGTATCACAGCAAACAATGACTGGTATCACAGCACACCATGACTGGTATCACAGCACACAATGTTTGGTATCACAGCACACAATGACTGGTATCACAGCACACAATGACTGGTATCACAGCACACATGACTGGTATCACACTGGTTCCAACAAAGAATTTCGACATTCATACTAATTCATAACCACATAATTAATGATGAGCATTAATTAAATAAAGGGACTTAATTTGGTTGTCTGGACTTGGATGTAGGATGAGCTTGATGTTTTGAAGTGACGAAATCAGAGATATGATATAGTGTAGCAACAATGACTGAAACTCACGGAGGCAAGCTTGCAATTTTTGGTTGTTGCTAAAACTAGTTTGAATGAAAATGTAGACCATTCACGTAACCTATGCCAGTACTGTGTTTCTTAACCCGAGAGGGCCATTAAAAAAAATGCCTGGACCGGGAGAGGCGCTGGAGCAGACGCCTACTGTAAGATCCGCGAACGTTTTCTAATGTAATGAAAATATATATAGCCTGCTATAGCCTATTTATTTATATTATAATTTTCCAGTTTTAGAAAAAAAAAGTTAATTTTTAATATTATTGTATACTAGAAAAATGTCTAAATGAATATAGTTTTGGAGTTGCAGCAGGTTTTCCCTTCATGCAGCAAGTGGGTCCGGGGAAGTGCTGCAAGATTCCCCGGCACCAATAACGCATTCCTGTGCTCTGAGCTTCAGAAATTCTTTCTCCTGGTGTCTATAATGTCATTTTCTTATAGTATGAAGAGTACATAATAAATGTTAAAGTAAAAAGGGATACCGGCATTGAAATGTTTTCTTGCAATCAGATCTTCTATTCATTCTGTTAAAAAGTCAAATAAATAAAGAGACATCACTGGCCAATTTTATTAGTTTTGCGAGGAACACTCGAGTTAGGCCTATAATGTAGTTATTGCAGAGCACTCAAGTCTATTATAAGTGTGATCTTAGCAAGATCTCTTTGGGTTAAGTTAGAGGTCTTGTCGCGGACCTTAAATTATTTTTTTTATTGCACAAAAATTGTCACCATAAAAATATAGGCCTACAACAGAATTTCTATCATTATTCTGATACATGAATTAATGTGGGCGTCTTGAGATTTTTTCTTAATAAAGTTTGGAGTCATTGCAATATTGTCACAGACGCCTCTCGCAAAAAAAACAAACAATTGTAGTCCTATACATTTTAAATAGGTCCTTATTAGAAGATGAAACAACAATATTTTAATTACATTTTTTTAACGTCTTTGACTTTGAAAAATAAATGATTGGCTTACCCCGCGACGAATCCCCTTTTGTCAGGACTTCAGGGCGCCCCACACACTGCCATGAGAATTTAAACGTTGCCATATAGATGCTGTGATTTCTGATTGGAGTATGCCACTTTTTATGTCGCCTTTTCTGTTTTTAATTTATAAGTTGTATATTGTCATCCTAAAGCATTTCACACTTTTAATCATAAAATTTATTTGTGGGTGGAGTTTTATTTGCATTGCAAGTCTAAAAATGACTTTGCCAGCATACAGATGTTCAAGTCTTAAATAGAATCTAATTCTGGAATCTAGGCAAATTAATTATTCTATGTTTAGATGTTTTCCAATACAACAGTCTTTTATTCGCAGATGCTTTATAATTTTATCATTCTTTTAAAAAAAAAAAAACTGTCTTAATATAGTATAACTTAGGCCTATATAGCTGTCAAAGACCGCTTACCGACGATGTTCCTAAATATATCTTGGCCTACATATTTTTTTAGGTCAAAGGTTGAAAATCATAATACTAAACTAAACTTTCTTTTTATTTGAAAAACAACAAAAGCCGTTTGTCACGAATAGATATATTAGAGTCTATAATTTTATAAAGTGTAGTTTTGGTAAAGTTTTTTGTTTGTTTTTAAAAGTGAACGGCGCCGTATTCATACTTTTTAAGCAGGCACAATCATCCAACATCGAACCAAGCCTAGCTTTTTTTTTTCTTCTCTTTTTAATCTCTGATTACATTATGATGCTGGTAGATCTATAGATTCTAGTAGAGTAGGTTAGATAGGTCGCATTCTTTCGTACACGGCAAACACTTCATTGAAAAAGTTAAAATATTGAGACTGGGAGTCTAGTGTGAGTAGTGAAAAAGATCTACTCATAGAATTATATTAGATCTACTATGAAGTATGATCTAGATCTATTATAAATATAATCTATCTATTAAATCTACTAAACTAGATTCTAGTGACTAGTCTAGTACTAGTAGTAGTAAGTAGATCTAGTCTAGTACTGAGTAGTAGTAAACTCAAGTAAAGTAATACATAGACTATGACATATCATCATATGTCTGTGTCATAGTTATAAATATATTTATCATATAATGATATATGTCATGAGTTAAATGAGTAGTGATAGTACTATAGACATAGACAAGTAAACTATAGTATTACTATTACCATTAGTAGTGACTAGTTAGAGTAGTCTATTAAATAATTAATAATACTGGATAACTAATCATTTATTACTATACTGTCTATACTATTAGATATTAGTATTACTTTTTCATACTATTCATGCTAGTAATAGCCTAATTACCTAATACTAGAATCTAGATCTATATAATTTATAATATACTAGATCTATATTACTATATTATATATCAGTATGGTGAATAACTAGATGCCATATAATAATAATAATATGATATATTAGATCTATATTATTAGTATTATTTAATAATTTATTATAAAATTATAGAGATTCTAGAAAGCTTACTTATATAATACTATAGAATTCCAAGATGTAGTCTATGCATGAATATTATAACCATAGAATAGATTTGATTAGATATATACATATATATACTAAATTTCTAAATCTAATTAGTTTCAATTAAATTAGATCTTTCACCTAGTAAAATCCGTTAACTTAAGAAGTTTAGTTTTAGGTCAGAAGACTATCTAAGAAGATATATATATTATATTCTGTACTTTACTATATTTTACAGTGGTGATTAGTGTAACTTAGTGTTTACAAGCTATATAAACGGAGTCATTCAGTGATTTTTTTCTTAGTTTGTTATTGTCTTGTTTTATGAAGAGAGTTCCTTATCTCTAAGTGACTCTAAGAAGGTTACTTTGTATTCTTAGGCTGTCTATAATGCAGCATTTCTACATCTAGACCAAGTATGACTATGTGTATACCAAATTTCTATTCCATGTTATGTTCAAGAAGGCTTGAGATAACTCTTTCTCTCCATAATTATTTTCCCCATCCAATGGAATTAACCATTTTGCTCAAATCTATTTCACTGCCCTGTTATCGGTACATGACCTTTTTGGCGCTGCTTTTTTTTTTGCGCGAAGGTCATTCTGGCACCACCAGTTTGGCGATAGGGACGTTTTGGTTTGAAATACATTATGTACATTTATTGTATTATTTCTTTAAAAAGAATTGTTCATTTCAATGTTTTGCATGAGTGTTTGTGTTAAGACATATTTTTCACGTACAGAAAAAGAAATATTTGTGTCTGCTATTTTTGGTATTTAAGTTTAATATTTAATTATTGTTAAATCTCTAACATTACATAACACCAGGCTATTTTATACAGAGACAAACAAAATATATATATTTTATCCCCCTTCCTTGCTGCCAAGAAAAAAAAAGTATTAATAACTTAATATTTTCGACTATTTCATGCATGTATACTGTGAAGTTTGGATGGCAGTGAGTTTTTTTTTTTTTTTTGTTGACTCCGTTGTTAAATTTGGTTGGATCTGGCCTAATCTGCACAGCTGATGATAAAGACCCTTACAAAGCTGACTAATGCATGGGTCGAAAGATAGTGTTGAGTCAAAGAAAAATCCAAGATTCCGCACTACATTGACATAAAGAACCTGACAGTTAGTGATAAAAAGAGAATCTGTGTTTTCAACTTTTGAGACGTTCCAAGTGCCAATCTTAATTATTTCTGTCTTGTTTTCATTCATCTTGAGCTTATTCTCGACCATCCAATCGCTCACCCTTGCAACGGTAACACTGATTTTCTCTGGAATACAATAAATACAATAAACATACATAATGTATATGCGCCTAAATGTCCCTATCGCCAAAACGACCTTCGCGCCAAAACAGCGGCATGAAAATGTCCTGCTGCACCCTGTTATGATTAAGCTTCAATAACTTTTTTGTTTGTGATCAGAAAATGTTATGTGTTTTGTATAGGATAAAAGGATAATTCTTTCCCCTTTTAGGTAAAACAAAAATGAATCAAATTGAAATTTAAATCATTTTATTTCGGATAAAGGAATTTCAAAAATAAAAACACAAAGACTGTGAACAACTAACATTAGAACTAGATCTAGGCAATATGTATGATCCAAATTGAACTGAAAGTATTTTTAATGACAGTTATTCATATTTTCCCAATTGTCTTGAGCCACTATTTTTTAAAAACATCATAGATGATAAAAACACATTAAAAAAAACAATCAGCATGTTTTTAAAAGGGAGACTATTTAAGATTAAATTGTAAGTAATTGGAAACATTTTGGGAGAAAAGAAAACTAAACAAATTTTTTAAGCATCAATGAAAATTAGTGTGTCTTTGAAATCTTAGTATAAATATAAATTTATTATTTACATTAAGACTTTCAAATTTTATATGGAATACTTTTTTTTTTTTTTAGATTCTAAACAGTAAATATATTGACATCTTACTATTAATAAGCCACAGAGAAGTCACATTTCGGAAGATTAAATCATAAACCTCAATATCTTTGACTGTAAGTATTCTCTTATACTATGACCCTTTTTATGGGTTTATATTTTCTGTGTATATATAGTTAAATAGTTAAATATATCTAAGTTTGCAAACTGAATCAAAATGCTACAATTGTTTTAAACTATGGTTTGTAGTTAGCACTAGAAATCAAAAAACAATTTTGGAGTGTATCCCAGCTTAACTATCAAGAAAATATGGAAAGTGAAGTGAAATCAACTTTTTATTTCTATTCCTCTTTCAATCTTCAAGTTGCAACTGATTGAAGGCAAATGTGCTCACAGTTGTTTCCACTTAATGTTCCATCATTAGTTCAGTATGATTTGATTGGTCAAACTTTCAAGATGCCTCACACATATTGCCTATTAGGGTATTTTGTAAGCACATCTTCAGTAATTGATACTGAAGATAATGCTAAATATATAATATCTTTCTAGAAAAATGGCATGGGATATGTATTATTATGATTTTTCCTGACACCTTTCCTAATTTTCTCTTGAGAAACTTTTGGTAAACAGTACTCCAATACATTACATGTCCTATTTCCTAAGTGATAGATTTCTAACTTCTCAAAATATGCAAACAATGTGCAGTACATGTCAATACATTTTTATTTTTGTTTAATTTTCTCTTGGATTATTGTGAGCCATTCTGGACAATTCTCAATCTTCACATGGCAATAGCATTTTAGTTCTTCAATATTCTTACATAAAATTTCTTCATTTGACTAAGAAATGAGTCTGTACACTATAATGTGGCCCTTATATGTACTTTCTAGTTAAACCGTATGTAACATTGAATTGTATTAACACTATAAATATTATTTCTAATTGGTTGAGCTCCCTCACACCTAATCTGCTCTTAACCTAAGTTCTAAAGTTATAACTCATTGTTTCATCTCCATCATTTTCATTTCACATTTAGACCTATCAGTTTGAAACATTTTTAGATTACTTGGTCATTTTAGCTCTTGTGTTTTTTTTATAGCCTATATTTTGTTTGTTAACAGTACTCTTTCAAATTATTATTTATTAAAATCTGTTGTTCCCATTACCTATTTTTGTTAAGTATCTAACCTAATAATAAACACTTACAGTTATCCTATACTAGATTGGGAAATGTTGATTAATGTAAAAATCCTTGAAAGATAAATATTCATTTCTTATCAGAAACTGATGACAAAAAGTTCAAGGTGTATTAGTGAAAGATAAATCTAAATGTCATTGCTGGCTACACTGGCCTAGTTATCTTCCCTCTTATGAAAAGTACAATTTTAACAATTTATATTAAGTAAACTACCCCATTCAGGCCTTGCAATCTATAGGGCAGATGATGTTAGGGTCATCTGTTACTATGGCTGATGGTTAACAAGGGTGTCATGTGACTAGCACAATGACCAACTGCCTTTACTTTCCCCAACTTTTAACAATTTATACAAACTTGGTATTTTTTTTTTTTATTGTTAGATTAATTGCGAAATAGCAACATACTCATTCTTCCATACATAACATCTTTGACATCTATGAGAATTAATTAAATTAAATTGATATATTGCTCAGTTCTTTCACTGTGTAATCTTCTTTTAACAAAATATGTTATGAAGAACTGTGCAACAGTTGACAAGCACATCACTTGAGACACTTCATCTAGACCTGTAGACCTTTAGATTATATCGTTGTGGGACGGGATGACATTGTCCTAAGCCTGTCTTGATAAAACATTGTTTAGCATAGAGCTTTTCAGAGTCTTACTTTTTCATTGGGTAGATCTATTTATCTTACTAGAAATTTTTGTATTGATTTTGTGTGTGTGTACATTATTTACTATTGTTATCTTGTTACAAACATTTCAATTCTCTTCTTAAGAAATAATAATGTTTAAAGTATAATAATAATACTAAAATAGGTTTTAGCTGAAGGTCGACGGTCTGCTTTAATTTTTGTTGTTTCTTTCCAAATTTTTTGATGATTTGTTGACATTGTCAATGATTTGGAGTTAAGGAAAACGCCCCTTAAAGTCATACATGTATAGTTTACCTAGATAAACATAATTAAGCTAAATTCCTAAATTACAAATAAGTATATCTAGAATCTAGATACATTAATGCACATAGATCTAGATTCTTTAGACTATAGAATACTGTAAATGTTTGTCACACACACAGATTTACTACTTTTAGATTGCTTTGAGTTCATTTCTAGCAGCGAGTCTCAATTCTAGAAACGCTTACCCCTGGGGTACTAGAAGATCAGTAAGGGGTAGGCCTACTTGATGGGAATTTTACTAGAGAATGATAGGCCCTAGTGCTTCTAAAAAAATAGAGGCAAAAATCTACGTTTCTATATTAAGGGGCAGGACAAAAAAAGTCAGGGCTAAACATTATCATCACCCCTTTCTAACACTAACGGTAACTGCTATTCACGTGTTCTCAAATCATATTCACACACACTTCCGTGTCGGTATCCAGTAACTTTGGGACATTCCTGTCCTACAGAGTCTTAGAGTCACGGCTTAAATGTACAATTCTTTATGAGACATGTTATATTTACAATTCAATAATACACCACTTAACTCAAGAAAACATTAAGAAACTGGAATAGACACAAAATAGAGCAGTGAGATTCATAGCAAAAGAATATTCATATTTGACTAGAGGAACACCTTGAGTAAAATCACTAAATCTAGAAATCCTTCTGGATAGAAGACTTAAAAGTAAAGTAGCAATTATACATAAATCACTAAACCATAATCTTCAAATCCCAAAACAAAATTTAATAAAATACTCAGAAAGACACAAAGATAAAGGCACATTCCTCGTCCCATATGCTAGGACAAATTTGTATAAAAGCTCCTTCTCTATACAGATAATACGTAGGCTATCAAGACGTATTTTTAATACAACTCAGTGTTTAGTTAGTTATTATTCATAACTAAATGTCTGATCCACTGAAATCAGATTACCATCAAGAAACGTTAGTACACCTAAACAAAGGATATGATCTACTTGGTGACTCACCGAGCTTCATCACTCTTTATCTGCCGGTGCAGACCGCCCCCCCCCCCCGCCCCCTTCACTGTGCACCATTATTCAGAATTGTTTGTTCCAAACCTGCCGTGACATCAGGAGTAAACACGATTTGACCATGTCGGTCAGAGTGACATTTTAAAGATTAGAACAGCAAAAACTTTGAACAGAATCTTGTCACACCATGTATAGTAGGCCTAGGATTATTATTACGCAACAACTGAGAATGCCATTTTCACAGTTTAAAATCCCATTTTTATTAAATACTTGCAGAGTTACGCGTCTTGGCTCGTGTTTCCTCTAAAAGGTAAAATGAAAACCAATAAATTCAAAGTTAAAACTTCTACATTTAGCTCCGCCACCTTTTTTTTTAATTTTATTTTTCAAGAGGGTCCTCGCACCATATCCTACCGCCTCCGCGAGAATCTCAAGAATAGTCAATGTTGGTCAAACGGTTTTGATCTCTTTAAATAGCAGTCATTCATATATATATATATATATATATATATATATATATCTAGTCATCTTAAAATTTGCTTTATATATTAGAATAAGATAACCTTTTCCGTGTATTTAAACAAAAAAACAATTTTAGAAGCTCATTACTTTCCTGATTCTTAAGTACCATATCAGTTGCTTCTGATTTCAGTTTATGTGTCATATTTCTCTGATTTCAGTTTATGTGTCATGTTTCTCTGATTCCAGCTTATGTGTCATGTTTCTCTGATTCCAGCTTATGTGTCATGTTTCTCTGATTCCAGCTTATGTGTCATGTTTCTCTGACTCCAGTTTGTAGTATTCTCTTATTGTTTGTTTTCTTAATTAAATTGTTCTCATAATTTATGTTTTTCGCCCTGCTTGTATCTGGAAAGTGGATTACTTATGAGGTCAACTGATAATGTTAGATTTCACTTAAAATTCAAAGCTGGGTGCTCGCGTGGGCGTAGTGTTTTAAAAAAATGCCTTTCCAAATAAATTTACTCGCTGCTGGTAAAAAAAATTATTTTCAAAACAAAGCTCATCTATGGAGAAGAACCGCTAAATCACTGCCAAATTTCTCAATACTGTAAGGTTAACTCTCTTTTATATGTAAAACAAAATTAATTACCACTAATTGATTATTTGTTTTATTGATTTGTGTATTTTAATCGATTATGAATTAATTGTGCGAAATTTCACCATCTTCCGTGTAAAACAAAATTGTGCCAGACAGCCGAAGTGAATTGATCTAAGCTTTGAAACAACAATTAAAGAGATTTGGACTTGTATCTAAAAACAAAAGTTTTAAGATCACGTGATGTTAACATCAGCCAACAAGACAATTAAAAACAGCCAAAAGAAATAGAACGCTGAACAAAAACCCCACTTAAAATCAATTGTAACTTTACGCTGAATAGAATGTCTTGCTTCTGTGTCATGGCTCCATCCCAATACAACATGTTGTAAGTAGGTTGATCAATGAGTCAAGACTTCCTTTGCCTACAACTTGTTGATATTGACAGACTTGTCACTAACACACAACTCTGTTGTTAGCACAACATTCCGAGGCAGAGTACGCGACTGCGCTAGCTGTACTTCTTTTTTTTTTTTTTTCCAAAGCCTGCTGTTGATTGTTGTTTTTAACGTAATCAGTGAAGCGAAGGTTCTGGATCTATAAAAAAATTAAAATAATGGTTTCCTTCGGTCACTGCTTGTAGATAAACAGTAGTTACTAATGACTTTATAATGAAGCGTTCAGTTCATTTGCAATTAGTTGACTTAAACAGGCTCTCTCTCTCTCTCTCTCTTTCTATCTCTCTCTCTAGACTCTATACAGACTTTGCAGATGTGTGGTGTTTAACAAGTAAATACATCTATAACTGCAACACACATGACAAAAAGTGACTGTGTATTTAAATGTCACTCTCAAGACCTTTATGTTGATCAGCGATCAATCTTAGATTGTCTTGTCCTGTAGCTGTCAAACCGCGTTCCCTCCTCGATTTGGCTGACGCATTACATTTTTATTTCTAAGTAAACTTATTAAAAATGAGAGGGCACTTAGGAAAAGATTAAAAACTATCTTTAGTGCCATTGTTCTACGCGACATAATATTTCCCTCTGGTATCTAGTACAGTAAAGTATTGTTCGCCATGTTGAGAGCTACTGTTCTGTTTAAGCATATACTTGTATCGCAGTTGGTAACAATGTTCT
>JADKLZ010000130.1:16321261-16339402 GCA_021533235.1 Biomphalaria straminea
TGGTAACAATGTTCTGTTTAAGCATATACTTGTATCGCAGTTGGTAAAGAAAAGCTAGTCACTGAGTCTCCATTGAGCAAGGAAGTAAGTGTATTTAGCGCACAGATGGTTGAACTAAACTGCATTGACTAAATTCTGTTTCTCTCTTAGCTTTAATCAATTCACAATTTTGTTTCTCTGAAATTGTCCACGGGCATTTCTTTTCTCTGTAGATCAGGGGTTCTCAACCTGTGGATCGCGACCCCCTTGGGGGGTCGATCGACGATTTGCCAGGGATCGCCTAAGACCATCCAAAATATGGATTGTTATTGTCTATTCTTCTATTGCTGTATGTGTGTGTGGGGGGGAGGGGTCGTGGCAGAGTGGGAGATTGTATAAAGGGGTCGCCGAGCATAAAAAGTTGAGAACCGCTGCTGTAGATGAACACTCGATTCGTTGCTGTCCGATGATGTACACTGTTGATGAATTTCTCAAATATGGACAGATCTTGTCATAACTAGAAGCCATTTTCTAAGTTCAGTGTTAATTTGACCCAAGATAATGTTAGGATAGTTGTTTTAATTGCAGTAATTTAAAAGCTGTTCTAATCAAAGCTTCAAGTGAAGTCATTTGACGTTAATAACATCATCTGATTGTAGTAATTTCACTCTCATTACTTTCATTACATCTTCTGACTGCAGCAATAAGACCGCTTAAATCTTATAACTATTTGATGGAGTTTTTTTTTTTGCTTGCATTGATTTCATAGTTCTTGTTGTTTCAATTCGACAATATGTTCGAGACGCAGTCTTTTTGAGAGACCTTTCCTTACGGCAGCGGCTAAATAAACAACAACCAACAACTTCCAACAACTTATCTAAATAATAAGATATGGAGTCCGAGCGGCTTATTTTTAAAAAGAGAAAATATTTTCAAAGTGATTTGACAGCCCTTCTCCAATTTTGAAAACATCTAATGTATACAATAATTAGTGAAGCTTATAAGGAAGATCAATGGAGACAATATTAACATACAAAGTTTGAGATTGTGTCTCTTTTCATTACATCCATATTGATCGGCACATGAGACTATTTCTTTTCCTTAAGGTAGGACAAATGTCGTACAATCGCTCCTTCTTTCCTAGTACCATTATATCATGAAAAGGTTTACTGAACCTGTCAGGAAAACTTATGACTTAGCTCAATTTGAAATTTCTAATTTACATTCACGATTTGTATAATCTTTTTTTTTGAATTGACATCTGTATTTTACAAGCTGATATATGGCCGACATTAGTTTTAGCTTGGGATTATCTTGCTCTTAAGTTTTCAGATGTGCCTTGCTACTACTTCTGTAAGGCATACAGGTTGACGTTGTACATAGAGAATGTGTAGACGACGAAAAAAGTCTGTGCTACTTCAACTTGCACCTGTATGTATTGGATAGACCTGAACGATTGCTAGATATTGAAACACGATCGCTTGGACTATTCTTGTGTACTTGGTAAATGTTCTGTATCGGTGCAACATAACAATGTGTTACGCTGTTTAACTGGTGAACATTTATGGCGGGCAAGGGTAAGGATAACACTTGGAATGGGGGGATGTAAGGAATGGACCCGTTAGTCTTGCACTGTGTACCCTTTATGTGAATTATGCTTGCAATTTCATCAATAGCTTGATGGAGTCACACTTGAGTGAACATACTGACTGTCTGCAAGGGGCACGTTGTTTTTTTTTAAGCTGTACAATTGTAAGAAACGAGTAGTTTGACCTACTGGCATAGTTTAGTCAGTACTTATTGTCAAATATTAGTATTAAGATAGAAATCTTTTTATGCCGACGTCTGCTAGTTCCAACGGTTGCTGTCCCGAGTATTGTTTAGTTGTAGCAGTATTTAAGAACTGTATTCCTCATTAATCTTCGGACTCGAAGACAAGCCTATTATTATTATTATTATTATTTAAGAACAATGCAGAAGTACAACGTACGCAGTAGTTTCCCAATGGACAATCTCAGCGTGAAAACAGAGAAGATTGGAGGATGGACTCTTGAGCCACCAATAGTAACGAAAGTTGTTTTGTCGCATTTTGTTCTCGAAGTCACTGAAAGCTTATGATAAAGCTAAAATTAGCCCATACATACCCAACGGGAGCTAAAAATAAACGTTGATTTCCCAATAATCAGAAGCTAGAATATTTTCAGATGTATTCTTACAAATATTAATATTAGAAAGTATATAAAAAAATGTTTATTCACGAGTAATTGAGAAGTAACTGTGCCTTCAAGTCATAGACTTAGATATATTATATAGGTCTGTGTTTCCCAGTCTCCCATTCGGCTCCATTCCGTAATGTCTATCGTTACTGGAGAGGTACTGAGAACTGCCAATTGGAATACATTCAATTTCGAGTCAACGTTTCTATTTTTCTTTAGAACGTTCCCATACCATCATTAGTTTTAAAATTGGGTAATTCTGCAGGAGTTCAAGGGGCAGCCATCTTTGTTACTATTTTGTTATTGTTTATGTTCCAAAGAAACCCCAAGATTGTGTCTTCAAAAATACCAAGAATTAGCATTACTTCTGTGTTTTCAAAGCAATGCTATTTTTCTTTTCATTTTGACTTGGTGTCAATACAATACGCTTCTTGTTGTTCTGTCTTCTTTTTAATTGTTAATTATTGTCTAGATTTATTCTGAATTATTCTTTTTTTTTACCACTGTTGGCACTATTCCAATATTGAAGTATTTTTAGCCTTTATGTCTTTTGAAATGACCCATAATATCTAAAATCTAAGTATATGGATCTTAAATCTAGATCTATAAATCTAGATCTAGTTCTTAGATCTAACTATTAAATAAAACTTAGAGATTCTAAATTTAAGTAGGCCTACAAATAAATATCAGCAAAGTTTATTCCGGTATAGCTAGATATAGATCTAGCATATTTTTTAGCAACAAAAATAAAAACAAACAAAAACCCAAATTTGAGAGAAAACCCAAGATATAAGATTACAGTCTAAACAATAACAAGATGGCTGCCCCTTGAATTCCTGCAGAATTACCTAAAATTGTATTTATTTTTTGTGATCGTCTAAATACTAATTATTATTAATAGCATTCCAAGTTTTTGTCACTTATTCACCCCCCTCCTTTTTTGTTGTTATTAAAGTGTATTAATGTCCCGCCCCCCCCCTTTTTTTTTTCTTCCTATTTTTACTTAAAAATAATTTTTTTTCCTTCTAAGTGTATGCAGAACTGCAATACTGACTCGTATCTACTCTGTCTCTTAGTTTTTTTCTATTTGATGAGACGCAACATCGCTTTTCTATGACGTCATTTTTGTCAGCGTTGACCTTTGTAAACAGCGTGGCTGTATCGACGTGTGTATTGTTTTGATGCACATGTAATTGTTCATAGTTGGTAACCTTCACCCAGAAATTGATTCTTTACCCCCCCTCCCCATATATCATTCTTTTCGACTGTCAAATCGTCAGCTCTGGCGTCGGGAACACCGTTTAGTTACCTAGCAACAGGTAATACTCTCGAACCAATAGGACCATATTATAATATTACCGTGTTTCCATCGATCAATTTTTTTAAAAAATATTTTGTTTGTAGTCTATTGTTGCCAGCGTATTTGTTTTTCACCCTATTTAAGCCAGGAAAGAATGGCCTTAAAATACTTTTGGGTTGGCATCTAGATGTAGTATAAGTGTTACGTTGGATGGCATGAAAAAAAAAACAACAAACAAACAAACAACGGTTTGGCTTGTAATGTTTTCAGAATTGTGAAAATCTCAGACTTGAAAAAAAAAGTTCCAGATTTTTGTTTATAAATGTCTAGAGTTTTGGAAAGTCAATTGTTAAAATATATTTTCCCCATTCCGTCTTTTGTGTTTTATCAGTAGGTAACATACATTTTTTTTAAAATAGGCTCTCTTCTATTAATTGGCCACTAAAACACTGTTCCGAAAATGTTGAATCTGACATGTAGCAGGCCACGTGAACATATTTGATGCTGCTGCCCTATAAGTATTTCTATCAGTACTCAAACTGTATTCGTTATAGATGCAAGTGAAACTCTTTTCTTGTTGAGAGCGAAATGTGATTTCGCCTGGTTTTGTTCATGCGGTTTTGTGATTTTCTTTTCTTTTAGATGTTCAGATTACCGCATTTAGACCCCCCCTCGCAATAGTATGAGACTCTTTGTGTTTGTATTGAAATCATTTCTACCCACGCTCTGACTAACTTGACAATTTACTTCTAGCCCATTGAACTTTTCCCGTCTTTCTGGCGTTCTTATCAGTGTATCAAAGACATCGGTTCATGGAGTTCAGGACCATGAGGGTGGGTTAGGATTACCTCACAGCCACAGGGTTTTTTACTAGACACTTGTTGTTTGGGAGGTTTCAGACGAGTTCCCTGTCTTGAAGCTAGCGCAGTAAGTTGGACTAAACCATTTCCTCTGCAGATATCGGACTTTCCAAGCAACAGTTTCTTGTTGAAATGACTGAACGTAAGTAGTACTGTGCACACAGTGTCCTGTAGATTTATGAAAACATACGATCATTCTGCAGTACACTAGTTGCGTTCTCCACTCTTTTGTTCAATGTTTTATGTGATTTAGAAAGCGCATTGCCAAGGCTTGTACTACAAACAAGCAGTACCATGGGGCGCGATCAAATAATGCCCATTCATGTCTTTTACAACTCCATTACTACTAATTGATGAGTTTAGGTTCTATAGTCTGACCTATGAAATCTTTTTTTTCCCCTTGTATACTGCATCTCTCCTGTAGAATCCCATAGGATAAGTCATTTTGTGGGAGTCCCTTTTGACTTTGCTGTGTCCTCATGTTGTAGATGTACAGATGTTAATGATCCACCCTGTTCTAGATGTACAGGTATTAATGATCCCTCATGTTATAGATGTACAGATGATAATGATCCCTCATGTTATAGATGTATATAATGATCCCTCATGTTATAGATGTACAGATGTTAATGATCCCTCATGTTATAGATGTATAGAAATATATTCTTATTTTAAAAGAAAAAAAAAGTAGCACCATTTTTTATACCAATAAACTTCTATTACCTTTCTGTTAGCTTTACACTGAAAAACAAAAACTTTACCCAAATAGTTCATAGTAATGAATAGCAGTGAAATGTAAATAAACATTACCCCCACCCCAGCGGTAATATTAACTGGGTTAGAGTATTAACATACGGTAACGTTTATCTCAAAGAAGTCATTGCAAGCAGTGTAGCTGGCTTTCTGTTAGGAAGTGTCTAATGGAGAAAGACAACAAACAAAATAGAAACAGGAGGTAACACATCCTTACAATAACAAAACAAAGCTTATCTAAAGGGGAAGAACTCCGATTTTAAAATTGTATCTACTATATTTCCATTAATATCAGGTGGCCGAGCCTTGCTCGGTTAATTAAATGTCCTGCCCAGCCTGACTGTCGGACAATAAGAAGTTCATGCCGGCTTTTGCCATCCATCCATCCCAGTGGTGCTACAGCCCGTGGTCTGCTTTTAGTTTTACACATCCCTTCATTCGTATCTCTAAACGCGTTCTTGTTTGGAAAGAAATATTTTAGTGTTCTAGGGTAAGCCTAGTGACGTAAGCAGCGTTTTTTCCGTTTACGTCATGGAAAACTTTCATTCATAAATTATTCTAACCAAAATTAATGGTCTGCTTTTAGTTTTACACATACCTTCATTCATATCTCTAAATGTTTGCAAAGAAATATTTTAGTGTTCTAGGGTAAGCCTAGTGACGTAAGCAGAGTTTTTCCCGTTTACGTCACGGAAAACTTTCATTCATAAATTTTCCATTTCATTCATAAATTATTCTAAGATTGAGACATTTTCATATCGAAATAACGGTCGAACTCGAGTTTTCCCGATGTGCCCAATGAGCTGAAAAATTTTTTCTCAATAATATGCAGATACGTTGAAATTTTAAAGAAAATCGTTAGAGCCGTTTTCGAAATAGAAGAAATATATATACAAGAATTGCTCGCTTAAGAGTATAGGATTCAATATCAAACAAAATAATTAATTACCAATATTTCATTGACTAATTGAGCATTTTTGTTTATTGATTCATATTTTGCTAGGTACACTAAATAACTGTAAATTTGATCGTATAATGTGTCAAAAATTGTGTAAACTAGATCTGAGAAGGCTTGAGGGAGAAATATCGTTAACAATTATTTAAGTGGACTAAACCTATAAAATTTACCCAAACACATGAATACTGATGTATTAGTTTCCTTTGTTGCTATTGAACAAGAATAATACATTACGAGTAATTAATTGACTAATTTGTTCCTTTTTTTTTAAAAAAAAGTTGATTCCTATCTAGTCTATGTCAGTGAATAATTGGGCGAAGTTTCAACTGGATCCTAGAATGGGTGTGGGAGATATAACGTGTAGACACTTTGTACCAGAGTGAGTTGATAGAAGCTTTGTAAAAACTTATACTAATAATACAAATCAAATCAAATCTCTCTCACTATTAAAAAAAAGGTTTGGTTACAGGAGAAGTAAAAGTTGTCAACTAACCTAAAACATGAACACACTGCTAGTAATTTAGCTCATTGTGGTAGAGGTCAATAATCCTCGAACAAATGGAAACCAGAGACACATAGTACTTGTGGACTTGTATCAGACAAATGTGACAGTATTCTTTATTCTTGTAGATATTGACAGTTTATGCAGACATTTCATGATCTATTATCACAAAGCTTATATCAGCTCTGGTACAAATCTTGTGCACGTTAATTCTAAGTTCCCCCATTTCTCATTCTCGTATCAAATGGAAATTTGCAAAACTATCCATTGTTGATGTTGACAACATGATTTAATCAAATAATTATTAACCACTTAGTTAATTAACTAGTGGTAAGTAAGTACTTTTGTTATATATAAAAAGGGAGATACATCTTGCAGTGCTGAGAGATATGGCAGTACTTGTTCGGTTCTTTGCGTAAAATAAACTTAGTAGTAGTTTTTTTTTATATTTTGTTTTTTTAGATCGAATTTAGAAACTTTCAACAAATAAGTAGCTTAACATTTGCCTGATAATTGGTCTTTTAATTAGGTTCTTGTGCCTTTTCATTCAAACTATAATGAAGCTGTTTGTAATAGAAAATATTGAATAAGAAAAAAACACCACCATCAACTGTTCTATCGGACCAGGCACATTGAATAATGGTTTTATAAATAGTCCGTACTCCGTCCTTTGACATAAATCTAGACCTTCTGGTTATTTGGCCATCTAGTTAACTATTTGTTGCCATGACACAACTGTGGGGGAGAACTATTTACCTTTTAAAGGGTGCATTTCCGCTCTACTTACTGACTGCCTGCGTTTCGCTCTAGAAAATCACTGTACACACATCTGGATGACACGTTAACATTGGCCAAGAAATAGAGCAAGATGAAAATAACCAAGTTTAGCAACTTTTTTTTTATTGCCATAATTTAAAAAGGAATTTTTTTTTTTTTTTGAATTGGCTCAAAATGAATGAACAGTGTTGAAGGAGCGCATTTCAGATTAGACAGTGAGACAAAAGGAAGTGTGTGAGAGGGAGGTGTGTGTGTGTGTGTGTGTTTGAGAAGAATGTATGCCAAATAAACATTCCATTTGTGTGTGTGTGTGTGTGTGTGTTTAAATGACGATGCAGACTTATGCAGTCAGTCATAAGCGAGTTGAAATTTGGAAAATGTCCGAAAAGTCTGGAACAATAACCAAAATAGCTAAATATAGATACAGTTTGATAAACAAGTTACATAGTTCAAATGTTCCCAGACAGAAGGCGTATTGTTTAGTTTTTGTTGATAGGAATATCCCCTGTGTGTCACATGACATGTGAAAGAAATACCAGTTGATGAGATTGATACTTATAGTAAAGACTTAGCATTATTTATAGTTCGTGCAAGGGGATGGTACTCACCGTAAGTCAACGTGGACCTGTTTGTCTACAATATATGTCAAGGACTTGTCCCTCTAGTAAAATGTTCATTAAAGTTTATTTCATGGATGTCTTGACGTAAATAATTTCAGATTTATTTTTTAGCGTCATCTAAACGAAGATACTTTGCTTATTTTTTTGTCTTCTAAGACTAGGACTTTTTTTTTAAAAAAAAAAAAAAGCTTACAAACAAAGAAAATCTGTTTGGTCGTATCACGTGATAAAACGTACCAATGTTCGTCAATAAAATTCTAAGTCGCTTTGTTCTGTATTGAGTCTGGAAACTATAGAAAGCGTGTGTATAGCTAAAAATATCTTATGAAAGCCCAAGGGAGATAACATCTATAAAGACGTCCCGGACTTCACACTAAACATATTTTTTTAAAAGGTGGGTTTTCAATGCCGTTGATAGTGGTTGGTTCACCAACTTCGTCATCTGACGTAGAATGTTTCAACCAGTTGTATTGTATTCAAGCACAAGGCATTCTATCACCACCAAAGATTGCGATATGTATTTCACGGCTTGAGCAAACATTTCTCTGCTAATGTCTACATTCGTGTTAGACATGACGTTTAGGCTCGAAGTAACAAAAAAAAAAATAAAAATAAAGACCTCGCTGGATTTTCTAAAACCTAATCCACTGACACGCAATACACGTGAAATCTAATGCGTTTTTTAAAGGCTTTAACTGGAGGTGACATGCTAGTCTCTAGAAGACAATGTCATTCTGACCTGAACAGCTCTCAATGCATATGTCTGTTGTATGTCTAGCTCAGTCCCTGGATGTTACCTCACCTTTTATAAACATCTCGCCGTATGTTGACAAGAATTGTATAAGCACACATACATTCACAGCACGTCTCCATCGGACGTATTTCATATCTCTGTGCTCCTGGGAATTATAGAACCAAATCTTCACTGGAAATACAAATGTTATCTGCATTGTTGTTTTAACTATAGTACAAAAAAAAAATAGGTTAGGGTTATCCATTCTCACTACTTTCCTTTGTTATGTCCCTTTCTTCGACTCATTCTTATCTTACAAACTACAGACGTTACTTCAAAAAAGAAGATTACGTTTTGTTTCTCTATTTCAAGATTATGGATCACAGTGTTTTATGTATAATTTCTACTTTACTTTTTTTTAGTCTTTACTCTTAACTAATACAGTTCAACCTATAAGTTGAAGTAAAGTTCCACTTTTAGATCTTGTGATCTATAGGGCAGATGATGTAAAGGTCATCTGTTTCTCTGGCCTACTGTTAACGAGGGTGTTATGTGGGCAGCACAACGACCAACCGCCTTTACTTTCCCACAACTCATGTCAGGTACCCATTAGAGCTGGACTCAAAAGCTCCCAAACATCCCGAAATTAAAAATTCCGGTTCAGAAGTCAAGCGCTTTACCGCTCAGCCAGCGCGCCTCCTAAGTTTAGACAAGAAATGCTGATTAATTTTTTAGTGCTATATATAGGTTCTATTTATGAGATGGACCCAATATTATAACGTAAATATTCATTGAGGCATAGCTCGTTTGGGTTCGAGTCTTTAGGACAAAAAGTATAGATCTAAATAACAGAACTCTAAACTCTCGATAATCCGCTGCCAGTATCTCAACAGGTAGATCTAGACTATTGTGTTTAGTAAGTCAAACATGTGTCTTTGACATTTATAATGAATTTGAAACGTGTTCTAATAAAATAAATAAATGTTATGGAGTTGTGTTCATTCTATGCGAAGTTTAAACAAACATCTATGAATCTTGTTTATTAAATAAAGATAATCAACACGGACTAATTATAGGCTTATTTGAAAAATGTTGAAAGTCAAAAGAGCCATATTTTGATAGACCAGATCATGAAAAGAAAAAAAAAACAAACAACAAAGATCATAAAACATCAACAACAACGAAGCTATAAAAACGTTTTGTAAAGGGATTTAAAAATATAATCTCTGGTGCACCCCTCCCTAAGACACATAAAGACCAAAGGACTATTATTGTGTATAGCAGAGCTGGGCGACAAGCCTTTGACCTTGCCTTTTCTTTTTAGGATTCTTCATTGCCTTTAGATTTTGAATCAAGGCACACAATAGACAGTGTCTAACGTAATGGATGGTATCTCTGACAATGGTTGACATTTCAAAGAAAACATAATGACAGGCTCATTGAAATGACGTTTGGAATGCCTCCTTGTATTGGTGACACTTCTAACGGTTTCATTTAATGTCTGGTGTGGTGACGTCATTCTTTGTTGAGTTCTAAATGTATAGCTATTAGCTAACTCAGCTACTAAATGCTAAACAAATGTTTGTATTTAGCAACTTTTTTAAAAAATTGCTCGACTGTACACTTCCCTCCCACTCCTTTATGTCTCGAACTTATTGGATGTCCATTACTCGATAAATGTATCTATTCGAAAGATGATATGAACGATAACTATGCACTCAAAACAATGTATAGACCACTTGTAGCTGTAACTCAGTGAATTGAAATTAAAAAAGGGTTGACTTATTGATTATATAGGGTCTAGATTTCAGATCTTTACTTTTCAGACTTTGCTGTTCCTTGATGCCGAGCCACTTTCCTCGATCATATCAATGTAAATATCAACAAAAGGTCAGCGCCCAAAAGTATACAATGCAAATATAAAACCCAGCCGCGCGAAGTGCTCCCGATGCGGACAGATCATCACTAAAGCTTTGCCATGACTTGCCTGGTTACCAGACAACTGGATGTACTCGCGTGCCAGTCATGTTTCTCTCTTCCATTTGGTTTCCAGGACTTAGATCTAGTCCATTGTGTCATGCAGTGCTGCCATCATTTATATTCTCTCAGTACTAAACAAAGGCTGATATAGTAAATGTAGGGCTGCCCCCCTCCCGCCCGCAACAATAAATGTCGTGAAAAATGAATTCAATAGAAGGTGGGAGACGCACGCGTTGCCCGCGCGCATAGTTTCGCGCACCGTTGCCAGCTCGGAATCTGTTGTGTCGCGTGAGTTGATTGACAAGCCGTGGCTACGAGAGTGTCAGTTGTGTACACAAACAGATGTGCTTGTCCCTTGAGTCCTATTGACACGTTCATCTCATGCATATCTGTGCTCTCGGAGTTGATTCTGTTCTATACAAACTGTGTTTTTAAGCAGTCACTGATCGTTGGATCTGTATACTTAGACCTGGATCAACTTATTGGATTTATTTGAGTGTTACAAGTAACGGAGTTTATACTGTTCTTCCTCTTTAGTTTGGTGTGTCTTGTGATCTGTGAGGGATCGAATGTTTAGGTCAGTGGGTCACTGTGCTCAGTGACCTGAAAGTGGTTAGACTAGGGCTGACCTATATAAACTAGTCTTAAGACATCTCTTTGGGCATAGTGGCAACAAGTAGCTATGGGCGTACTTAGAGAAAGTTGATGGCAAATACAAGCCAAACCCACAACTGTACAAGCTAACTCTCGGCTATTTAACAGAGCTGCTTTGTCTTAGCTCTACCTAGTGTTTTTCTACATTATCATGCTGAATAGAATAATGTTTACATTTTCAACCTACGAAACTTTAAACTTTAAAAGGGTGTGTATGGTAGCTCTGACGTGCATCAAATCGCGCGACTTATAGAATATTCTTTTTGGTGTACAGATCTATTCAAGTCACAGCTTCAAGGAGGGTGTGAAGACGGTTATCGAAAACGGCTCTAACGATGTTCCTAGAAATGTAACAGTTGGTGTATATCGCTGATGAAAGAATAACTAGCTCGTTGCAAGGCTTATTTTGTTTTCTGTTGTGTAACAAGAGTTTAGTCAAGCGGTTTATTTACGTTAGTCTTTGTTGACATTGTTTTCTGTTGTGTAACAAGAGTTTAGTCAAGCGGTTTATTTACGTTAGTCTTTGTTGACATTGTTTTCTGTTGTGTAACAAGAGTTTAGTCAAGCGGTTTACTTACGTTATTCTTTGTTGACATTGTTTTCATTTATAGTTTCAGTTTTCTTGCTCTACACTGTATCTCTAAAGTCTAATCTACTTGCTTCACACTCGCCTACTGATATGACACTTGAAACAATAAGTCATTGAACGTCTGTGATAATGTTGAGTTATAGATTCAGGCCTTGTCATTTAATCATATAAGATAATTACACGGTCTATAGTTACAAGTTTAAACGTATTTTACCATTCCTTTATTCAGGTCGGGAGGGCAATGGGGCGGTGTACAAATGTTCCATTGTTTTAGAATCTAACATTCATTAGTTATTAAAAGCAAAATAATCGCTCTATGACATATATTAAGGAGGGGTTGTCTTTTTTTTTTTAAAGTAATTTGTTTGTTTCTTTAAAGTATCTATTTCATTTTCTAAAAATACAGTGTGTATTTAAAAATTCAAATGAGTCGACTTGCAATATTTCTTTCTCTTCAACTGATCAACGGCAAACCTATATGATAGTAAAATCTTCATTTAAAACTATCAATCGAAAATCTTTCTTTTTGATCTCAGGTTCTCACTGTAGCGCTCTCAATGTCAGGTGACCCAAATGATAGGGCTATTATAGCAGTCAACAAAGACTACCCTGTGGTTTTAGTTAGTCAGGTCACTTTGACACGAAATAACGTGAACATATTTTATAAGACAATCCCAGAGACATGGTCGGCGAATACTTAATTGTAATGTCTAGAACGTCTTGGCTGTGTATGTAAGACTCCTCTGTGTTTGTATTGAGAAAATAGCACATTGTGATGTTACGCTAAGAATAAAGGAAGAGTGGGTACCAAGGGACGTCACTTGTAGATAGGTGATAAGTTGATCAGTTGCTATCATTTGTATTTGTTCTGGAAAATAAGCATTTGGGCAAAAGGTGTAGTATTCGTTTTTCATTTACAAAATAATCTCCATTAATATTACATTTTTTTTTTAAATTTGTGTTTGGGGGGTCTTAATAATATGTTTGATGATATCAATGATCAACATTAAATGTCTCTAGGTACCATCAATCTCTATACATTTACAAGGTCTAAAAGCAACCAATCTCTTTACATTTACCATCCGCATCAATTACTAATTTTCTGTCTGTATCGAAACAACATCTACTTCGTCTTTGTTCTTGTCATTTCATCAGTGGCTCTACACACGAGTGAACATGGACGTGAAACATGATCAATGCTGACACTGCAATGTTCCAGAGTCCCATTGAAAGATAGTTCCCATAGGAGTGACACATTTGTGTGACCGAAAACATAAGACGTAGACAATGAGTTCATAATGAATATCCATCAAAAGTTACGCAGCCACAAATTTTGGTCCAAGTTTCATTCGCTTTCTTTTTTTTTTTGTTTGTTTGGAAACAGTCAAAACAAGACTCCCCCATCCCTTTTAGCTGCCTCTATTCTCCTTATAGATGCTCTTTCTTTTCTTTTCTTCCTTTCCCTCTTTCTATCCTTATCTCTTCCTCTTTCAATCGCTATCTCTCCCTCTTTTAATCGTTATCCCTCCCACTTTCTAACGCATTAACTCTTTCTCTCCGTAATTATTTCTCTCTATTTCTTTTGAAGGAATTCTTCACTTTGCTCATTACTATTTCACTACCTTGCTATGATTAGGCTTCAATATCTTTGATGTTTGTTATCAGATAATGTATTTGGTATAGAATTAAAGGGAAATGTATGCTCTTTTTATATAATTGAAAGTAAAGTTTAAAAAAAAACTATTAAATTAACTTAATTAATAAGGCCAAAATCAACGATGGTATCGTCGATTAGGAGAGAAAGAGTTTAAACTAAGAAAAAAAAAAGACTTACAATCACTGTTGACTACCTAAGACATCTTACACGTAATGTTATCAATGTAAGTTAGATTTTAAAACTTCTTAGCCGCCTGATGTGATATTTGTTCCTCTATGTTTTAAATGTCCTCAATTCCAGCTCGTAGACTTCTGCTTCCTATCTCTTGTTGATGTGACCCCTGACCTGTACTAGGGATGTCCACACGAGTGAAGGCACTGGATAAATCCCACCCTTCAACATCACTCATGAAACCTTGTTACTAGTGCTACAACCTGACCGAACGTTACTACTTATTGAAGAGGTTTCAATCTTTAGTGACACTCTCATCTTTCTTGGGACTTAAGATTACGTCGCAAACAAATTACAGGTATGAAGATTTATAAACCCACCTGTCAGGACACTGATCTACATCCTCTATGTTCTTGTGACCTTAAAGTCAAAATCAATTACAGGTTTAAAGATATATAACCAGCTTGTAAGTATAAGGTATTCTCTTAGTCCTTCGTTACTCTATACTTGAGGGCACAAATAATTACATATAGCTATTATGACAGTTTTGTTATATACAGTTTTTTTCCCCCACTGATAAGCTATGCCTGTAATCTAGTCTATTTATAGCACCCACGTGATATATTTTTTTAAATAGCTTAAAGCGAGTGTAAAAAAAAATATGCCAGGCCTAGTGGCGCGTTGAATGGGCAGGTGTCCTGGTTGTTAGATTGCATATAATATGGTTCTATATCCTCGTCTCCTTGGACTTAGTCACGCTATATCACACAACACAGTGAAAGTCAGGTAATACATAGACTTGTGTAGTTTTGACTCTTATTTATGTTATTGTTTTGATTTCTTTAGATAGAACCATTGAATCGTATTAATTAATACACGAAATGTCTCTCTTTCTCTGTGTTAGTTCATTTAGTGTCTGTTTATTGAATACATTTATGAGATCTTCTGGTCGGGAAACAAAACTTAGTTGGTGTCCTATAGACATTGTCAGCGATTTACATTAATTCGGTGTAATCTTGATTTTGAAAATGAATTGTATCATTGAGTTGAATATTACATTTAGGTGGTTGTTAGGTATATCTGGATATGGCATTATTTTGTTTTGGTTGAAAAGTATATGGCTGGCTGGTAAACTAGACAGGGTCTTTAGCAGTTATAGTACAAAGTGATCAGGGTACATGATGTCCGTGCATCAACTCTTGTTTTTTTTTTTTTGCGTTATATGCAAAGTTTACACAATGTTATCATGGAAGAAATGTGTGCTATGTTGTAGAAAAAGATGAGTTAATGGGTCATTCTTGATGAAAGTATTTGAATGTGTAAACCAGCTATGTGTAATTATGTGGATCAGCTGTGTGTAGTATGTGAACCAGCTGTTTGCATCGTGTGAACCAGCTGTATGTAATGAATGAAAACCCCATTTAGTTTGTTTTCTTGTGAGCCACACCACCTTACTTTTGTTTTCTTGTGAGCCACAGAACCTTACCAAAAGTATTGCACCTCGTATGTAATAACTTATAGAATCACTGGCTTTAGAAACGTTTATTCTCTTCCTCTTGAGAACCCTAACTCCTGGTGTTACGTTGATTGCCACTAAGCATTACTTTCTGTCTCTCAACTGGTCCCAGTGTTTACTTATAAATGGATGTGATAGAAGTGTACTAGATTTGAAGGAATTGGTTTGGAAAACAAAATGCAGTCTGTGGGTTTGTGCATACCATTCTCACTTCCGTCTGGAATATACTCGTTACTGACATCGGCATTTACTACAAGACTTCCTATTCTCTCATATATTTTGACTTCGATACAAGAAGCCATTTAGAGTAGAGTCATTCACTTTTTTAGATTCATACATCATTGTTCTCATGTATAATTGTGTCTCATTGTTTGACAATATGGTCTGTGCTTTTAAAAGTTTAGAAGTGAAACAAAGAGACAGTAGCCAAATAAAAACACATAAACTTTAGCTAATTGGAAGTAGATATACGCCAACACATTTACTAATAGGCATATGGATTGTTTTTAAGTTTGGTATTTGTTGTATTGATGCGCGTAACATCTGAACACAAGAATGAAATATCTTTGGTCAAAAATGGAATATATGCGCTAAACGTTGATGTAATAGTCATAATGTACTGTCTTCTAGTCAGAATTTTTAGGCAGAATGCAGTATTTCCCAACAGTACGTAGACACAGTTAAGACACAATGCTGTATTTCCCAACAGTGCGTAGACACAGTTAAGACACAATGCAGTATTTCCCAACAGTACGTAGACCCAGTTAAGACACAATGCAGTATTTCCCAATAGTACGTAGACCCAGTTAAGACACAATGCAGTATTTCCCAATAGTACGTAGACCCAGTTAAGACACAATACAGTATTTCCCAATAGTACGCAGACCCAGATATGACCTACATATTGTCGCACATGAGGAAAAATGTCATATTTATGTTTTATGAATAATTTTAACCAAATAAACTTTCTTTTTTTTTTTTTAAAACTGCATTTTATCTTTTAGAATCTGGGAAAAATGTATGTTAAAAAGACTGACGCGATCATCTCTTCTAATTTTAGTATTTAAAGCGTTATCAAAGCTTATTACTTGCAGCGAGACACACGGCACCAAAATATAAAACATACACATGAAATGTTTTTGAAGAGTTCACATGAAATGTGTTGTTATCAAGGCGTTGTTCCTGTTCAGTTGGTTGAAATTGATCTCTTCCTGTCACTCAATCAAACTGGTGTGAAGTTCTCTGACTAATATCTAGACTGGATGCATAGTTCACTAAACGTAATAGTACCAGGTCATGTTCGAAAAGAGGCTTTTATCATTTCTTACTGAAAGTGTATAATGTTACAGTGGAATCATGCGTCGTACTAATATAGTATCATGTTATGAATGGAACAGTATTATGTTATACCAGTACAATATCAAGTTATGCTGCGATAATATCATGTTATATTAGCTAAGTATTATTTCATACAAGAATAGTACCAAGTCATGCTTGTATTTTATGTCACACCGGCCTAAACTAATGTGTACGCATGCCTTAAAGAAAGGCGTTAAGTTTGTTACGCGTAAACAGTTGAAAATAAAATGTTTGTTTTTAATCTGACATTCACGTTGTGTTTTCCTTTTCAGCCCAGGCTATGTCCAGTAGTGACACACCTGACAAGATGCCAGAGACACAAGAAAGACACCACACCGAAAACAACCACGTTTCATCCTTCGACCACCAGGTGGCAGGCCAGTCCCTGATTCTGCGCTACGACCAAACCACCATCTGCAAATGTCTGGTCCACAGAGAGTACATGTTCTATCAGCACATGCCCGATGCCCTCCGTCCCTTTGTGGCCACGTTCAAAGGTAAGGCTTGCCTGAATTGAATCCATTACCTTAGTCATTGGAGAGTTAACATACTCATGAAGACAATTATCATTGGGAGTTAGGAATAAGTTATCATCGTCATGCACATTGTCCTGAATTAGAAGTAGAATGTTGTTATGGAATGTGTGTGTGTTTCTATGGTGACGATGGAAAGAGGCTAACAATTGGTTGTGAATATTGCAACATAGGTGGCAATGTCGTCATTTGGTCTTAGTTAGGGGAGACGACTCTAGAACGTCAGACTGAAAGGCTATGTTATTGAATTACAGTTATTGTAGTGAGTGTTAAGAAATATAATTACTAGTCTACTACATTTGTTTGATCTCATATTAACTATTTTTAGTCTATATTATAAAGTTCTATTTAATATTGTACACAAGGAAGTTATTCAAGGTATTTGAAGTTTTATTTGTTAAGATATAGAATCTAGTACGCCTACAACGGTTTAGTTGTCTACCAGCAGTTTGGTGCTACAAGTCAACGACCGGTAACATCATATGTCATTAACAAATAATAGGTTCCGGGTGTCGAAATTCAATTAGTGTCGTGAACCAGGAAGTGAAATGAACAAGTCAGAGATTAGATTCTGTCCAACAGACTTCAGTTTGATATTTAGTCAAGTGATTATGTCAAGTGGGCGTGTCTCTCGGGAGATGAAAGAAGCAATGTCTTGGTATATAATACATATCCTATGAGCTAGATCGAGAAGCTGAAGTAACAATTTGATGTAGCCACATCTGCTGAGTTGAAAGTTAGTTTATTGATAGCATCGGCCAGTAGTCAAGAAAGTAAGTGTGTGATTGTCACACTGCCGACATTACAGCAAAGCAGAGTGATTAGTCCCCCCGCCCCCCCCCCCCCAAAGCGGAGTGATTAGTCCCCCCCCCCCCTCCCAACTATTGAGAAGAATATAAAGACGTTAAAGATACCAAAAAACATTTTGGTAACAAAATCAAATATAGCGCTGATAGAGTGCATAAAGAGATTCAAATATAGCGC
>JADKLZ010000130.1:16347823-16369344 GCA_021533235.1 Biomphalaria straminea
TATCGTATCCTTTTTGAGTGCAGTCATTAGAATGTATAAGACTATTACTCCATAATTCTATGACATTTATTTTTAGAACATTTTATATTTTATGTTTTATAGACACCTGTCAAAGATTTTTTTAGTGAGGGTAAGGACTTTACTTATGAGTTGTAACTATTATTTCTTTTGCATCATTCTTATGAATATAAATCATTTAAATTAATTACATTTGACCTTTGTCATTGATTTCCAAAGTGTATAACTGGCCGTAAGAAAACAATTCTTAAGCCATCTGAAAATAACATCAGCAATGCAATAAAGTTGCTAAGCACAGTCCTATAAAATTATGTACCAGTGAGATTTATTATATAAGCAATTATCTTTTTTTAAATTTATGTCATTAAAAAAAATATCTATCATTACTTATTACTTTGCATTGTGTACATGTTCACAGTTTATCTTTAAACCTGTCAATCTGTGTATTTAGTTCATTCAGCATAGTCTCCTCTAGAAATCATACACTACATCTTGTCTTTCTGTATTTTGTTTTGTTCACAACCCTTGCTATGATGCCAAATAATCCAATTTCTCTTCTACTGAAACTTACTTGACTTTACTTTCATTGCCCTCCCTCTTAACCTTTAGTTTCACTAATGATTCGAAATAAATTTTACTTTTTAAAGAACAGATAAGCCTCTGATAGCTAATTAAATTTTTAACAAACATTCATTCAAACCTCTAAAAGCTAATTCTCTTCACAAACACAGTCAGACTTGATTTCCACAATATAATGTATTTAATTGTAGTAAGTTCTCTTATTTGGATCATA
This sequence comes from Biomphalaria straminea, assembly GCA_021533235.1. Taxonomy (NCBI): domain Eukaryota; kingdom Metazoa; phylum Mollusca; class Gastropoda; family Planorbidae; genus Biomphalaria; species Biomphalaria straminea. The sequence continues at coordinate 16,348,635 of JADKLZ010000130.1, forward strand.
CTAACCATGTTTAGCTGTTGTTTATTAGTTTCTTATCTAAAAGTCAGTAGGCTACTCATGAAAGTCACAATAATTGTTTTCCTTAAGTGAAATACCAGAATTCATGAAACTTGAAGACTTAATGTATCCCTATAGACAACCATGCATACTTGACCTGAAAGTTGGAATAAGGCAACACGGAGATGATGCCCCACAGGAAAAAGTGGATTATCAAACTCAGAAATGTTTAAACACAACCTCTCACTCTCTTGGACTTAGACTGTGTGGAATGAAAGTAAAGACACTTTTTAAATTTTTTTTACAAAGCTTATCATCAACTCTGTCTACCTGTCTGTGTGTTAAAATGTTAAAAAGTGTGTACACCTTATTTCTCCCACACCCAATCTTGAATCAAGTTGAATTTTGCACAATTATTTTATCTACCAGTTTTTAATTTAATTTTATTATGCATTAATTATGCAGTTTTCAACCTCTCTGACATAACTTCCAGACTCTGTAGACATTGTCATTAAAAAAGAAATTTTAAACTTTATAATCATGCCCTTTTTTAACTGTAGACATTGCCATTAATAAATTTTGTCAAGCTCATAGCTTCTCAAACAATTTTTGATTTCAGCGTTACCTGATTCGAGAACAAACGTATGAAAAGAAAGACAAGTTTTATGGTCGACAGATCGGAGATGATGAACTGAAGAATGAGATCATCAACTTTGTTCACAATGGAGAAGAATACCGCTTTGATTTGGTTGATCCAATCATCTCTCAGCTACAGAAGCTGGAAGCTGTGATTCGGACGTTAGAAGGTTATCGTTTTTACTCTTGCTCTCTGGTTATCATTTACGATGGTGAAATGGAAAACAATGCGGTGGGAGACTCTGTGGATCCAAATAGCATGAACAACAATGTCCCAGAGGTGTCACCACAGCAGACGAGCAATGCAAACTCTGTGACTGATTTAGTGAAGGCACGCATTGTTGACTTTGCTCATGCAACGTATGATGGTTTTGAAAATGACTCAGTGCGACACATCGGACCAGACCATGGTTTTCTACTAGGGCTCAGCACTCTACTAGAAGTATTCAATGAGTTTAAAAAACAAAGTTTGTAATGTTGAGTGATGATATCTCCTATTTACTCAGAACATTGTGTTGATCTCATTATAAAAATTTCTCCAAGTCTTCTGTAAGATAACAGAAGCAGACATTGCACAAAGTAGCTTCAGCATATAGATGATTTTTATAAAATGTTATTGTTCTGGCCACATAATAACTTAAAATATATGGGTTCCAAAAGGTTCTTTTTCACTTGTCTTACAGACAATAGCAAACTCTTAACTAAATGTTGCATATGAGAGGACATTTTATGATATAAAACACATATTTTCCTGTGTCTTTAAGCTCTGTGCAAGGCAAAGACATTTTCTTTCAAATTTTTAACCTGTAGGCCTGGGTCATAATGCACAATATTATCAGGGAAGCATTGGGTAAGTTGTTTGTGGTACAGTTCATTGGTTTCAACCATTCTTTGTTTGTTTTTTTCTGAGCATAATATACCAAGTCTATTGCCTTTTAGCCTGCATTGTTCATCTCCAGTTGACATGGTTCTTTTTAAATATTATCTCTCTTGATAATGGTTCACATAACCATTATATAAATGCCTATAGAGTTTTCATATTTAAACCACATGTTTCTGAGATTTGTGAACAGTAAATTTCTGTGAGCCAACACCAGGAGCCCAAGAACATTTCTTGTATCTCATCCTCCTATAAAGTAACCCAAACCAGTAGATATCATCCATAGCTTCAAGCTCAGAAACACATTTCCTTGAATAGTTTGCTCTTATTGATCTGTTGTTTTTTTTTTTTTCTGGTTTTAAATATTCTGAATAGGTCTTCTGTCAGATATTGTCAAGCAATGGGCTTTTCTTGAGCATAAAGGAAATATTGGAATGACATAAAAAGCATGTTTAACTCTTTCTCTCCGTAATTATTTAATACATTCTGATGGAATCAATGTTGGTATCGTCAGTTAGGAGAGAAAGAGTTAAGTCTTACTTTCAAAAAATCTTGTTTAAAAAAAATTATCTTTCATTTTTTATAGTCAAAAATATTTCTATAATGCTAAGAATCCACTTCGGTCTGTACTAGAATGACTATAATTTAACAGTTATTGGCAGGTTTTTGAAATGGTTTCATGTCAGATTTTGTTAAGAAACTTTTCGTTATGTTTTTATCATAAAAATGTACTGCGTTCCTTTTTTGTTTTTTTTTAATTAAATGTCATATCAACATAAATACATTTTGTTGACTTACAAATATTTGATACAATGGCAATTGAATTTGTTAATAGGTAATTGAACAGCTCTGTCCTGTTCCAGCTTAGCTTTGGATATTTGGGAGATGATGCTGTGGGAAGAAGTTCTATAGAACTTCTGGTAACAGTGAGACTATAAATCTGTTAACACATCATGGTAACAGTGAGACTATAAATCTGTTAACACATCATGGTAACAGTGAGACTATAAATCTGTTAACCTGTAATGGTAACAGTGCTTCCAGTTATTTCCAAATGGGTAAATTTTTGTATTGCTTTTTTTTTGTTTGTTTGTTCAAGATTTGAATTCTATAAGACTGATCTCTTGACAGCATTTCTTTATGTACGGTTGTGTTTTGAGATATATATATATAATGAATGAATTTAAATAATGTACTTTTAGATGTTTGATGACAATATCTTGTATGAAATTGTATTAATTTATTTTCGGTTCATCAGTTTTGGTCAGTAAATATTAAAACCATGGGAAAAATTTCTTTGCATTGAAATCTTAAAAAAAAAACACGCCACAATTTTATCAAATTGTGTAAACGTTGCAGTGTTAGTTAACATTAAAACTGTTTTAGAGTAAATCTTGATCCACTAGAAAACTTTATGTTTTTTGTTGGTTTACTGCTTGCACGACATAAGGAGTGCAGCAACTTGTTCAAAGTGCCTCCATCTTTGCCAACATTGTATATCATAATTAAGATATTTGTTTTTTTTATACTTTTCCAACCATTTTTATAAAATATTTTTTTTTCCTTGGCTGTTTCCTCTCTGCCATATATTTATTTTTGTTAATGTTTTGTTTTGTTGGTTCAAATTCTTGATGCTCAATGTTTTAGTTCTAGATGTTACTTGTTAACTAAAGTATTTATGGCAAACTTACTTGCTGTAAAAGTATATTTGATATTTTGATATGCTTGTCTGTCAGTTCTTTGGCTAACAAAGATACAGTTGTATTTGTCCAGATGAGCCTTTCTCTTTGTACGTTTAGATGCAGTAATGGCCTTGTAGTAAAATACTTTTGCTTAGAAAATGTATGCCGTTCTGTTCTATTCTTAGATCTTGTCCTTTTCTTGATTTACTTCCTCGTAATCCAACTATTCATCAAAGTGTGCCTTGTATGCTTTAACTTGATGCTAGAATTATTTTCTCATAAACATTTCCCCTTAATTGTTTTTTATTTCTACCACCATTGCTTATTTGTGAAACAGTAGATATTGATTGTTCCTGGCATCTATTATATATGCTTATGAAGGCTACTGAAATAGTGTAGAGCTCTGAGAAACAAATTGTTGAAACAGAGAAAACAATAAATGCTTTACAAAAAAAAGTAACAAAAAAGATATTTAATTTCCAAGGAAAATACAAAAATACAAATAGTGAAACATTTCTTCAGGAAGCAACCATAAATCTTAAAATCATTATTTTTCACTATTCATGCTATCCAACGAACTAGCAATAAAATAATTTGTTTGTCTACTTATAATAATAGGGTGCATGGTAGCACTTGGCTTTAGAACTGAGAAGTCCCAAGTTCAAATCTCTGAAGATTGGGATTTTTAGGACACTTTAGAGTCTACCCAACTCTAATGGTTACCTGACTTTAGTTGGGAAAAGTAAAGGCAGTTGGTCATTGTGCTGGCCGCATGACACCCTGCTCCTTGATTGTCGTTCATAGAAACTGGTGACCTTTACATCATCTGCCCTATATATTGCAAATTCTGAAAGTGGTACTTTACTTTTTACATATATTAATATGGAGGTGTAGTGGCTGAGTGGTAAAGCACTTGACTTCTGAACCTAGGGATCACCAGTTTGAATCTCTGTGAAGACTGGGATTTGATTCTAGATTTTCAATACACTCCTGAGTCCACCCAACTTGAATGGGTACCTGTCATACGTAGGAGAAGTAAAGACTGGTGGTGAAATATCTGGCCACATGACACCCCTCGTTAAAGGGAAACTCTCATAGTTTTTCAAATTTTAGTTATTGACATATTTAAATTCTGCGTAAAAAGTTGTAATAGTAAACATTATATCATTTTTTATTTAAATGCTTAGAAAATTTTATATTTAATAAATTGGACAGTAAATTTGCCACGCCTCCTTAAAAACGGGGTTCTTTGAAATTCTGTTTTTATCTTAGACATACGTCACTTCCATCAACAATACTGAAAGGGAAACTAGATTTAACCAATCGTATCGCTTCTTTCTTACAGTAGCTGTCAGGCTCTTAGGCTAGTCTAGACTACGTGTAGTCGGTCATGACAAGACAACCAAGCGATAATGTTTGTTGTGTGTTAAGTGGTCAGGCGAGAAAATATACACTGCCGTGGTTAGTCAAGCATGTAAATCTTTTAATACGCATTTTGTTCTTTGCTTACAAGATCCTAGATCTAACCGTATAGAGTATAGACGGCGATTTATTTTTTTCAATGAGAATTTGTATCTATGGTCTCACGCTATCTAATGAGTCAATAGATTAAATTAATAGGTTAGTGTGACGTCACATAGAAACCCGGTGAAAGTCTGACTATTTTGGATGCGCAGTAAAATAACGTCAGAAAAACATCATCTACTAAGTTATTATTTCAAATTTTAAAAAAAAGAATAATATATTCATTATCTGTGAATCAAAACACATATTATATCAAAAATTGTCAAAACCATCGGAGTTTCCCTTTAACCATCAGCCAAAGAAGCTGATGAGCTCTATATCATCTGCCCCTATGGATGGCAAGGTCTGAAAGGGATGCTTTACCTCCCTTTTCAGTTCTAGTAATATGTAATATGAACAATAGTTCCAACAAACAAATTACAAGCTTAAGTCACTTTGAAAAGACAACACCACTGCTATGTTAATGATATGCATAGAATAGTTTTCTTTTTACTAAGCATCAGTATTGTTGTGAGCATAGTCTGTTTATTTTGACTTCTACTGCTAGACTATCAAGTCACTTGAAGATGGCTCAGTCAACAAATAATGAGCTTAAAATAAACTTCTTGTTAGCCCAGGTGCTACTGTAAATATATTTTCTGTGCATTAATTCATCATATTTTTTATGAACTGATAGATGTTTTAAAAATTCTATTTTTAAGAATGATAAGCTCTCTCTCTCCTTTATTTGTGTGTGGATGTTCCAATGATTTGTCCTTGTTATATGAGAAGTCTTTGTGTATTAGGCTTACTGCTCAACTATCAGGGTGAAATCATAGTATTGACAACATTTCAGAGCACTCTCCTCCCATTCCCAGCCTCCCTTATGACCAACAGAACTCTTTTGTTTTTAATGTAAATATTTTGTAAACAGTTTGTATAGATATATAGAACTGTAAGTGATTGAGCTTATATATATATATATATATATTTACTGTATACATGTTTCTATGGAAGTGATTCAGTTTACATTGTTGTATAGATTTAGATATTTACACTGACACCAGTTCATATTTGTTTTGCTTTCATATAATGTAATTTATTTTTAAGATTATTAATCCTATATTTATTTACTGATGTAAACATAAAAACATTTTTCTAAAAATATTTTCTTTTATGACCATGACTTTTGTTTGACACCTGACCTATATAAGACATGTGGAATGTTGCATGTCCTCCCATCCTGGTAGTTTAAAGGGAGAAAGGAGGCTGGTAAATCATAACTTGAGCCATCCATTAACTCTGTGCAATGAGAAATCAAGTTTTTATACAAGTCATACAATTCATTATGAAAGGACCAAGTGTAGAAATACCCCTGTCCACATATTCTTGAACATTTCTTGGACATGTTTATTTATTGATAGTTTTTTTTTTTTTCAGATACCCCCCACCCCTTTTTGGCTTAATGTCAGCAGTAGACTTTGAATTAAAAGATTAATTTACAAATTTTAAATATATTTCAGAGATTAAGTCTTTTCTAAACTTAAAAAAAAAAAATTAAAAAGAATGATTGCATAGTAAGCCTGCCATGTCTCAATGAATATTAAATGGTAAACCATACATAGTTATTGTATTTTTCTTATATTTTTATTTAAATATTATGTAATTTATACTAGATCTATTTACAGCAATTATGAGATGACAATTCCTAAATTTCTGTTTTAGAATATTAAAATAATAGTTTGTATTTATTTGTATATCTTCATTTTCATGACTGATGACCCTGATGATTCAAATAGAAATGAATGCTAAAGATATATCAGTAAAATATTGATTCATGTATAAATATTAGGCTTTTTAAAATTTTTGATTATATTTGTTGCCATTTTCAGCTAACAGTTTGTGTGGCTCAGATTTTGTTCAATTCAATTTGATAGCTGTACTTCTCTTTTTACTGTGGAGGTTTCATGGATTTATTGAATCTGTTTTGTGTGACATGCTCATTTTGTAAAGCCAATACATAGAAAAGATATTTAATGTATATTAATGTATAGCATTCCTTTTCACTTGGATCAATGAAAGTAATAAAATTAAATCCATCATTTTGATATACTACATTAGGCAAAGTATTTTGCTAAGAGTATTTTCATCAATCTTGGGAAAGTGACTTGAGTGAGTTAAACTGAGACATGTTTGAAGAGGTAGCATAAAATTTTTTTTCCTAAATGTCAATAAAAATAAAACAACTTATATTTGATACTTTAGCTCAAACTATTTTGATAATATAGTATGTGTTTATTTTCTTATATACCGGTACTTAAGAATAGAAAAACTAATAACTAAATGTTTCAAATACTTTGCTTTGACAAGTGATCCTAGTTATAGAGTCTAGAATGGATGAGGTAAATAAAAGCAGTTTTGTTTGCATCCTAATCTGGATAAGCATTCCTTATGTGAGAAAGAAATACATTTGGAATCAGATTGGGACTCCTATGGAATGACATACCAGAATGACAGTGTTATAGGACAATGCTTGCACCACTAACAAGAGTACTTGAAATATCAGAGATAGAATTGGTCCACAAATTGTGCATACTTTCAAAGACATATTAGCTCATTTTAGAAGTGCTCAGGAAGGACATTTGCAAAAATGTTACAATAAGAAGACCTTGACCTTTTTATACCATATGATGTCATGTGTCCCAAGTCCCTCCACAGCCAATACCTTGTGCTCATGTTTTTAGTGTTCACTGTTTTATTTTTCTGTTTGCACACTTGAGTGTTGCATTAATTCCAGTTTTTTTGTTTTTAATCTTTTTTTTTCTTTGGACCAATCTATGTGTTAGTTGTTTTTTTTTTCTGAGGCTGTGAAATAGAAAAACCACAAACTATAAATCAGATGTTTTTTTTTATATTCAAGTATTTTGTATATTCATATAACTGAACATTCTAATTGTTAATGATTAAAATATAGAAATATTATTTTATTTTATATTAGTTAAAGAAAAAAAATAATTCACAAATTGAGAACAATTTCTAAAAATATATATAGTTTGTGGTTTTTTTTAAACTGGTGCTTCTATTTGTTATACTTATCTTAAATACTTTCATTTAAACTTCTGATGGGAGAATTTTTATAATATGAATTCTTTACAATTATACTCTTCTGTGAATGCGTGGAACAATGAATGTTGACTTGTTTTCTATTTAATTTAAAATGCATTTGTTTTATTTTTTAAAAATGCATTTTCTAAGATTGAATGAATTATCTGTATTTACTATTTGAGAGTTCAAATTCACAATAAACATTTTATCTTTAAAAAATAGGTGTTTATATTTAAGACCTAACCTGAAAATGATAACAAACACACACATCCCTTAATGCTAAACTCAACAAATTGTAGTATTAAAACATAAATTCTGGAATAATCTAAGAATGAACATAAAAATTCTTTGCTAAGTGCCATAGTTGGAGATCAAAATGAGTTCCAATATATATACACTGGTAGATGTTCACCAAATATCATTAATGGAATTATTCAGTCACAACTTGTTATTTTAATGTGAGAAATTATTACTGTAATTGAATATTAAATACAGTTGCTCAGTTTCTCTATAGCCAATTGGGTAAACTACAACTTTCTCATTTGAACTGAGGTTATAAATGATTAAGTAAGTCCTTGTAACCTGATATTGAGCTATTGCTTTTTTTGAAAGATGTTAGGGTGGTGTATGTGTTGATTTTTTTTTTTTTGAAATAGCCTTTTTTCATATTGATGATTCACTTCTTATAAGTTTAGATCATATCAAACTGTAAATAAAGCAATAACAATGATCAATCAATATCTGAACATTTTATTTGGTTAAAAATGACAAAAATATAAAGTCTTTGACATGATCTTAGGTCTCACACCAGAGTATACGTGAAGTAAACAGTCAGCAATTAAATGTCTTCAGTTTGTCTACATTCCTAGTCAGCTCAGGTTCTACTGAACATATGTTAACTGTCTCAAACAACTTTCAAACTATGTTCATTTTTCTAAAACTTTTAATCTAGTAAAAAACAAAAAAAAGGAAGTGATGGTGAGTGTTTATCATGAGCAACAGTAATGGACACAAGATTCAATACATTTCAGAGAACACAAAATAGTACAAGACTTGTTATGGTCCCTGGAAAAAGCAAAAATCCTTAATTGTGATAAATAAGCTTTCTTCTTAGAGCATTGTTGATTCTTCAATTGTCACCACCACTCAAATTTCAGCAAAACTGAGCAGATTAGGAGTTCATTCCCTTGACACTTGAAGTAAATCTTCTCTCTCCAGGGACAAATGTGCAAGCAGCTGAAACACAAGTCCATTGATTGAAATAAAGACCTTGTCAGGTGTTGTGTTACACAGCTTCTATAATGTCAAGTCTATAATGGAGATGTATTTCAATTGATGAAAAGACCAGTTGATTCCTTCTTTTCTAAAGAATAAGTTTTTTTATGGGCTATGTTTCAAACCCCTCTGTAAGCACCTCCCCTATGGCCTCTGCCTCCCCTTGGTGAAAATGGAATGCTTCCTCGAACCTGAGAAGCACCTCCTGGAGACCAGAACTGGGCAGCACCACCTCTGCCACCACGTGTGGGTCCTCCACTGCGCAGTCCCTGTGCGCGCCTTTGGGGCTGACGTGGAATCAATGGCATCTGGGATACATGTGAAGGAATGACGCTACCACTAACAGGTGTTGCTACAACAGACGAACTGGGTTGTGATGTTGAGGTAGCTGGTTCACTTGCATCCCAGACAATCTTTTTAATCTGTGGTTTGGCTGGAAAGAAAAAGTTTAAGCCTTAAAATAAAATCAGTTAAAAAAAAAAAAAGCACTTGAAGACAAGAAAAGCATTATGCATTTTAATTGTTCAATTTTAACGTCAATTAGAACTTGATCAAGATAGTGCATTGGAATCTAGAACATCGTGAAAGACTCAACATAAACCATACCCACATTTAATACTCATAAAAACTTTTCAGTGCTTTATGCTGATCGATTATCATTTCACATGGTTAATTATTATTTATTATTACAATGTTTATTATTACAATGCATCTAAAATTCAAGTTGTCAAGATATTAGAAAACAAGACTATATAAAAGCAAAAGTAAAGCTTTTGTTTTGGGATGTAGCTCTTGATATGCAATCCAAACTAGCCTACCATCTAGCTTGGTGACTGCTCTTTCATCAGCCTTCCCTTCCCAAATAGATGCACTCTAACAATAGCATCTTATTCATCAGTCTAGACATACATACTCTCCTTAACAAGTACTAAAAAAAAAAGCAACATCTGTTACCAGCATTATCAGATTTATCCTGGGCTGTTTCCCCTTCATCTTTGCTAGTTCCTGCTTGACTTTCACTTTGGGAATCTGAAAATAATTCAAATATCAAATTTGAAAGTACATAAAAATTTTTTAGTCAGAAAAGACTTTAAAAAAATGTAATCAAGGATGTAGAAGATTATATTAGGTTACGTTATATAAAAATGTTCTGGTCATGAAATGTGACTTATCACATAGCACATGTACAGATTTGATTATCCTTAGATGTGAAAAATTCCATTATTTCTCTTGATAGTTCTAGTCAAAGCATTACAAAAAATATTTATCTTCATGCAGAATATTATTCTTATCAGCAAAGCTAACTATTCATATTTTAAAAAAAAATGTGACAATATCTATATATATATAATTCTCAACTTCCCAAAGTTCAAAAGTTCAGTCGAGCAAGCAAGCAACAAGTAAAAGGGAAGATCCCATGGCGCAGCATGGTGTGAATGGAAAAATGGTGTGAATTTGTGTAGTGAATGGAAGGGAGGTTAAAAAAGTGGAAGCCGGAAGAGATAAACAGGAAGAGAAGATGAAATTATTATGTCAATATGTAATTTGTCATAATAATAAGTAAGTATTTACAGATTATATTGAGTCGTAAGATTCTTGAAACTAGAAGGACAATACACAGATAGTCTACTCTCAGGTTTGACTTTAGAAGTACTTTAATTAATATCACAAATTACGTTAAAATAATAATTTCACTGGCTTCCTGTTCATATCCTTCTAGCTTCCCCCTTTTAATCTCACTTCCATTTTCAATTTGTATCTATATATTTCCGGATATTTTTTTTTTTACTTTACTTTTACTTTAAAAAATAGATTTTAATAATTCCCGGAGATTTCCAGGACATTTTCGTATAGGTCTATATTTAGCAATTTCAGGAGATTTCCAGGAGCTCCTGGTAAATCAAGAGGCAGCGGGAAATCTCTTATACGTTATAAAATGGTTTAATTTAATAATTTATACACCTAAAAATTAGCATGGGTCCAAAGAAAGTGCAGGACCCACTGCGGTCGCATATGTTGCAGCGCCTAAGGCCTGCCCAGCAAAATAGCGGCGTATGCTAGGCTGCCGGTTGACTAGTATTTATTATTTTTTTATTTTAAGTAGATTTAGTTGACATTGAGATTCAGTTCACACTGACATGACTTTCTCAGAAATCAAATCACTAGATCAGACAATTTTGACATGAACAATGAAGAGAAATGTTTGCCATTCCCTATTCCATGGCATTCGCACATCAAGCAAGTTGTTTTTTTTACCTTCCTCTGTGTGACCTCCATCTTCCTCTAACAAGGCATCATCTTCCTCTGCTTCCCCAGTCTCTGTACTGTTAGATAAAAATAGACTTGGAATGAACAGGTTCTAATAGCAACTAACAAAATATCCTAACACTAAAAGTGACTGAGAGAACTTTTTTTAACCTAATTGGAAAAGTGTTAGGATTACATGGACTATATTTTAAAGCATATAAACAACAGTCAGACTTCCTGTTTGACTAAAATTTTTTCACTGCTACATAAGGCAAATACACTAAAGTGAACTTACCTAACTACTTCCTGACCAGTAGTCTCATCAGGCCTGTCTACTCCTTCAGACACTGTTTCACCTGTTTCTTGACTTGTCTCAGCAGCTGATGGAAGAATAGAAATGTCACTAATGGAATAGGAAATGATAGAACAAACATTACGTTCTACCAAAAGAAAATATTCAAAGCAAATTAGGGAATAGAATTTGTGTTTCTTATTGAGAAACTCTGAAGGTAACAACATGAGCAAGAGCTAAAAAGTGACACACACAGAATATATAGAATAGAAAAGGCAAAATAGTGTCAACCAAATGTTTATATATATGAAATAATATTTATAGCGATATCTTAAAAATAGACTTCAGGATATTAGAAGTTACCAATAGGAAGTCCATCTAGTGGATTATCTATGTACCTGTCACTGGGTGAGGCAGTGGTGTGGTTGGCATGCTCCTTGTTCCTGTTTCATCATACTGGGACAAGTCCATTCTTGTGTCGTCAACACCCAGAGCTAAGGAGAATATAGTGTAGTTGATTCTAGCAGCTGTGGTGACAGAGAGTCATCTAAACTATTAACACCTACCAAACAAATTTTTGTATGCACAAGTACTAACCTCTCTGTGACTCCAACTGAGCGAGGTCAGGGTTGTTGCCACCTTCAGAACCAAACACAAAATGTTGAGGGACTGCAGGGGAACTGGAACAGAAAAAAACATCTATGTATTTATATAATAGCTGTAAAGTAAGAAACAGATAAATACATTTGAACACAAAAACTTTCACTCAGAAATAAATAATGAAGTTACTTCTGAATGGCTCCATGAAAACCATTCTATCAAACTGGTCTAGAGATCTGATCCTTCCTTCTTTTCTCTAAGCCTAAATGGCATGATCCCAGATCTAATGAATTTCTCACAGGTCTAGTAAGTAGGCAAAGTAAAAAACAAATTTCACTTTCAGACCATGCCATCTATGGAGCAGATGATGGCCCACAATTAATAAAAGTATCATGTAGCCAGCACAATGACCAACTGCCTTTACTTTTCCCCAACTAATGTTATGTACCCATTAGAGTTGGGTTGAGTCAGAGGTGCCTTAAAGATACAGAAATACAAATAATAAAATACACTAATCCCAGCCTTCACAAGGATTTGAACCTGGGACCTTTGGTTTGGAAGTCAAGCACTTTACCGCTCAGCTAACATGCCTCCACTAAGTAGGTAGACTACTACTAAAAGGATGGTCCCTGGGGAGAATGGTGCAATGAACAGAACCACCCACAAGCAGTGAAGTTTTTATATTCTCTTTATGTCCTCTACTTATGAAAAATAAATTTACCTCTAAGCAGATAGAATTTACTCCTTAATAACATATTTACTATATGTAACAAGTCCTGAATAGCTCCTACATGACTACATTTACAAAAACTTGGGATTGAATAAAAAAACATATAATGACAAATGAATGATCTGATCAAAATAATGTCCTACTTAAGGGCTTCAGCAAATCCATCAGCACGTCTTGGTTGAGACAAGGTTGGTGTACTGGGTACTGTACAGTCATCATCTTCAAAAACATTGCCTGGCCCCTGTACAACAAAGCAATCAGTACCTCTAAATTTTTCTTTTTTTTTTATATACATTTGTCATTACAACAGCGAGTTGTTAACAGAGATTCAAATTTAATCAGTTACAAAGATCAAGATAAATAGAACTTATGTGTTGTCATTAATTCATGTGTTAATCACAATAGTAATAATTTAAAACAAAAAAACAAAACAAATGAACATTGTTTTAGAGTTTTTATTTGTAGAAATGATTATCTTTCTTTACATAAAAAATATTCATACAATAAATATATAATAAAATTCAATAGATTGCTACCCACCGCAAGAAGGAATGGTGTCAGCTGTTGTGATCGCCCAACAGAAGGTAATCTGTCATGAGGGATTGGTAGGAGAGGAGGGGGAGGTCGAGGTGAGGCAGCAGGGGCACTCGCACTAGTAGGTTGAGAGTTAGCTTGCTGAGTCTCCTCCATGTCTGCAAACAGAAAAAAAAAATTTGATGGCTTTAACTTTTGTTCAGTTTTAAGTGATGCTTAATGCAGTTTAACGTCAAGGGAAAAGTAAATAAAAAGAACAAGATTGCAAAGAGAGTTTGTATGATACACAAACTCTCTTTGTCGCTGCTAAAAGTTCATTTAAAAAAAAAGTATATCAAAGATAAACGACAGAAATATACATCTTCCGTGCTTTGATCTCTCAACGGGGGCCGCCTCTGAGTTTGTGTATCACACAAACTCTCTTTGTCGCTGCTAAAAGTTCATTTAAAAAAATTATATCAAAGATAAACAACAGATCTTATTTAGTGCCCCAGCGGTCAAAATATACATCTTCCGTGCTTTGATCTCTCAACGTTAGCCTTGTAAAGCCGATGTTCAAGGCAACTGCCACACCTCTTATATGAGTTGATTACTTTACGAGTAAATACTGGTATGTTACTCGTATGTTGGAACAAAAAAAATATGTGAAGACCTATGCAGTATATTAGATTATTAATTGTCTTAAAGTAGGTTTCATTTATATTGCATACTAATTAGGTTTTTTCTCTTTAAATACTGTTTGCATAAAATATTTTTAAAAATTAGATTTTGAGCTTTTAGAAAAAAAAAAGTAGCCGTTGCATCAGAACTTTGAATGCTCTATATTATCGTGATGTCAGATTTTCATTTTCTCTTCTACTTTCTGAGCACTAAACGGGACGGACGGACGGACAGACAGACGGACGGACAGACAGGCCACACAAAACTAATAGCGTCTTTTTCCCTTTCGGGGGCCGCTAAAAAGTCCTACCAATGATAACAACATCATCACATTCTGGCTCTTCATCAATGTCATCTTCTTCCTCGTCATCTTCATCATCATCATCATCTTCATAGTCTTCTTCCTCCTCATCACCAAGCTGCTCTGTGCTGTCCACCTGACAAGAGAGTGAGAGCTACAATGAGTAAGACAAACAAAGCAGACCTAAGAAAGCAATATAAATTGTTTGCATTAGATAAGTGAAATAGAACATGTTCCTTTCTAAATTGAAATAGAAAACATCCCTATTATTTTAAACATTTTAATCAGTGTTTGTTTTTAATTGTTACAGAAAACCACAAATAACAACATTTGATACATGACATTCAGTGTGCCTATGAACTAAAGTTTACCCTTCCTTGATCTTCCTCATCACTAAGTACCATGATGACATCATCCGAGGCAGCAGGGGCAGGTTCAGCCTGATGAGAAATGGAAATGTTACACATTATCAAACTATCAAATGTACTTTTTGTTGATGTCACAATAATACAAATTGTAGCTATCACTGCATGTTATGGGAGGATATCAGGAGCCTAAACTGACACATTTACATTATCTACATTCAAGTTATTAATCTAATTTATGTAATAACTTTAGTGAACTTTAAAAAAAGTCATCATAGCTTGATTTTTTTACTTGATGCAAAAAAAAAACAACAACTAACAAACAAAAAAACATTTTATTCTATCTTAAATATTAATCAACTTAATCAATGAAATTGAACATTTGATTCCAAATCAATGGCTCCAGGGGAAATATTTAATTTAAATATCATGCAACTATCAGCTCTTGTCATCTACCAAAGTCATGACAGAATATTTGTTTAAAGATTATCAGCAGATATACATATATTTAAAGCAATATTTGTGCAATATGAAAAATATTTTTCAGAGGTATTAAAAAATGGTTCATGTTACTAATTGTATTTCTATTATTAGTTTAAATGAATATAAAGTTGAAAGGCTTGTAACTTGGTATAAACCTACTTTAATCACTTTTTTTAAAAACATAATTAGAATTTTTTTTTTTAAATTGAAGAAAACCCCAAAGAAGAACATTTGCTAAGACAGATAAAGGATACAGGATAATATAATTCATCACTTACCTGCATATCATCTTTCTGTGTCTCAGTCTGTTCTTGGCTCTGTAGAGAAGTTTATAAAAAAAATATTTAAAAACAACAAATGAAGTTAAAATTGGTCATAAATATTACTAAATAATTGATAAATTAATTGTATTTTTTTAACAAAAGATGTTTCCAAAGAACTGTTGAGCTGTAATGAGGTCTGACTATGACAGACTAAATATATACACATTTTTTGTTCTATGTATACATTTGCCATTCTCAGGCTTGACATTATTATGCAAAAGAGCCCAAACAAATACATGGAGATCTGTAAATAAATAACAAGTGGCCATTTGATTGGTCCTTAGATTTAAGTGTTAACTTTGAGAATGCTGGGCAGAGTATGTACAAAAAATAAACAAAATGTCTGGAGGTGTCAGTTACAGAGAGACTGTCACTGTATGTTTTATTGATCAAATATAAGGAGATTAAATCCAGTCCTTTGACAACCAAGAACATCTAAAACTACTTAGAAACTAAAGCTAATTGTGTATTCTATTTAAAAAGTCTGAACATTTATTCCCCTCAAATTTCAAAATTAAAACTCACATGACTCACCTTGCTAGGTTCTACAGGACGGACAGTCGCTGCTGCAGCCTGACTTATCCCCGCTGATCTAACTTGCCCATGTGTGTGACCACTAGATGGCTGAATCTGTGTGACCACCTGCTGGTTCTCATCAATGACTGTTATGGTGGGTATGGAATGTTCCTAATCAGACAAAATCATGAGGTGTTTATTTTAAAGTTTCAGTTTTTGGATTTCTCTATAAAATACAGATGATTTAGTGACCTGCTAACAACAGTGAAAAACGCAAGCTGAAAATCTATGGCCATATTACAAGACCTTCCTACAGGGAACAGTACCAGGAAAAAGAAGAAGAGGCAGACAGAGAAAGCGGTGGGAGGACAACATAAAAGAATGGATGGGCCAGCCACTGAAAGAGGTTCTAAACAGGGCAAGGGACAGAGAGGAATGGAAAAAGACAGTCTACAGGTCTTGCTTGGTACCCCAACGGTCCACAGACTAAGGGATAGGTAACAGGTAACATTAGTTAATTTTTCTCTCTGAGCTGAGACACAAAGTCCTCAAGTATTTCCAATTTAAAGAAAGCCCTTAGAATTAAACAACTATCCAATAAGCAATAGCATTTAATTTTGTAGCAGAGTTCAGTTAGAGCCACTATAGATAACGAGTTGCATTATCTTGTGTATTTATCTTACCTGTTGAGTTGTTATTCTTGATCTTTTAGAGTCGGCCTCTTCTGTGTGATAACTGAGAAAAACGTAGAAAACAGCAATCACCAAATGTTAAAATAATTTCACACTGCTCTGTGAACACACTGAATTCTAATGCTCTACCTGTCATCATCTCTGTTACGCTTGCCCAATGCCACGCCAGTAGTATGTTGTGTATGTTGAGGTTGTCCACCTTCACTGGAAGAGGATGTGGAGGCTATGTGAGGAGTGAGACTGGCCACCTGAGGAACTGATTCCTGGATGTTTGGGGTAACGACAGCCTGGTTTGTGGCTCCTTCTTCAGACATGTCAGACTGACCTGTGAACAAAAAGAAACATTTTTGATTCCATCAATCCTGCTTTGGTTATTGTGCTGGCCACATGAAACCTTCATTTGTCATTGGCTATAGAAACATATGACCTTCACATTATCTGCCTTATAGATCGCAAGATCTGAAAAGGTTACTTTATTTTTTTTTTTAAATTTTACAATTCTTTTTTAATCAAAGTGATAAGAACATTATAAATATTAACTTCTAAAGGTAATAATTTTACAGAAGTAATGAAATTGTATTAGTCTCTACCTTTAGCAGCTAGTTACCAGAAAACATCAAATATTTTTTTTAATGATATTTGGAGACATTTAATAAGAATATAAGCAACTGAAAATAATGCTACTGTATCAACTGTTTAACCAAGGATATCTATTCCCTTCTTTAAAAAAAAATGTATAAACTCATAGTTTCAGACGAGTTATCTTCAAAGATATTGCAGAGTGATTTCCTTATGTTGATCAGTTGGTTAACAGTCAATCTGATGGCCAACGATTACATTTCCACTTACTACTTTTACAGTAATTTTGTATATAATGTACTGAGAAATAAATGCTACAAACTCATTTTCCCATTGAAAAAAGATCTAATCTCTGAATGTACCTGTGTTGTCCTGGTTTCTGTCTGTCACTACTTGAGGTTCAACAATTTGAATACGAGATGATGGGATGGTAGACTGTGTGCCAGAGGGACCTGGAAGGTTATCTGAGAGATGAAATAATACTAAGTATGAAACAAGTTTCACAACTGAACTGTAAAGCATTTTTAAAGTGATATTTCTAAAAGTGATGCAGAGTGGTAGAACTTGTGTTAAGAATGGAACAGTAGAGTGGAGCTTATTACTGAAGGCTTCAATCTACTTAACTTGACAAAGTTTCTTATATAATCTAGGTGAATAAAATGTTTTAAATACAAAGCAAAATCTGGAAATATAAATTTAATTAAAGGCATATTTATATTTAAGTTCCCTGAGATCACATTGTTAGATACAATCTGTCCATTTTGTTTTTTTTTACTAACAATTTTTATGAGTACATTTATTGCACTAGGTTTAAAGTCTGTAGCCTGCTTCAAGACACTAGAATACTTTTATTAAGCTAAGTTAAATGTCAATATTTTGCTACATGGCACTATGCATAGAATGAAGATATAATTTGAAACTAATTACCTTCAGAAGAATCATGCTGATTGGCCGTCGTTGGCATCACTGTAGCAGTTGGGGGAGTACCAGACATGGGCAGAGATGGCGTGGTGGGTGAGATGGCCATGGGACGAATACTTGCTGTAGCTTTGACTGCTGCAGGACTATGAGAAGTAATGGCAACAGTCTGTCTGGAAGTAGACGGCCCTGTAGCCATAGGTTTGATGTTAGCTGTCTTGGGAGCATCACTGGAAGAGGTGTTGCTACAGGATGGTAATACAAATGATTGCGCTTTAATTGATTAGTATTACAATGAGATTTCAAGCCATCAATTATATACATGTCAAATTTAATATCCTAACTAAATCACACCTATATTAAGCATTGCTATAAAACTAAACTCCACATGGGGATGTGGTGGCTGAGTGCTTATGAACCAAGGAATGTCAGGTTTGAATCTGATTGGGATTTTTAGGCTGCCCCTGAGTCCACCCAACTCTAATGGGTACCTGACATAAGTTGGACGGGCACGACATGGCCTATATTGTGCCGATGTGCCTAAAACCAAAACCAAACATAAGTTGGGGAAAAGATGGTTGACCGTGCTGGCTACATGAAATGTGGTGTGCTACAGAAACAGAAGATCTTTACATCATCTGCCCTTAAATCCCTAAGTCTTACATTTAATTCTCCACACCACACAACCAGGAAGCCACATGGATTAAAAGCACAAAAGAAAATGTATCAACAAAAATCCCCAACTAAAACAGGACTTATTCTCAGACAACTGTTAAATCCTGGGTTATTTCTCAGTGAAGGAAGGTGTTTCATTTTGCATTTTAAGCTAAAAAAAGAGAAGGCACAACACACTAAGGCCATTTCTAACTGTATATACCTTGGTCCAACAGAACTAGCTGGTCTTGCTGACACAGTTTGCTGTGGAGGAGAAATCTTGTGTTGGGCAGCATCAAGTTGGCGAGTCAGCTGTTGGGTCTGTTACAACAAGAAAATAAAGTTTCACAATGTTGCACAATATTGTATTCTTTATCAACAAGGCAGAGGGCGTGGTGGCTGAGCGGTAAAGTGCTTGGCTTCCATACTGGAGGTCCCGGGTTCGAATCCTGGTGTAGACTGGGATTTTTAATTCGGGATTTTCAGGCGCCCAGCTCTGATGGGTACCTGACAGTTGTCGGGGAAAAGTAAAGGCGGTTGTTCGTTGTGCTGGCCACATGACACCCTCGTTAACCGTGGGCCACAGAATCAGATGATCTTTACATCATCTGCCCTATAGACCACAAGGTCTGAAAGGGGAACTTACTTTTATCAATAAGGCATGGTCTTGCAGTTGAAATATTTGGAAAGAGTGGCATTATTTATAAATCTAGAAAACCAAATTTAGAACTAAAAATATAAAACTGAGTAGTTTAAATATGGTAAGACCCAAAATCTGTATTTATTTAATCAAAACCTCTAAAATGCTTTAATGTGCTTGCAGCGTTTAACTATTAGTCCTTGTTAGGATACCTGCATTATTTGACTACTTTTAAATACTTTCTATTATCTCACAGAATGACATAATATTCATTCAAGTACCTTGGTGACTAATTCATTATTCTCTGACTGTAACCTTTCCAATTGTGCTTCCGATGAACTAGCAGCACTTCTCAGCTCATCCACTTCCCTCTGGAGGTTAGAGAGTCTGGTCTCATACTGTGCTCGTAGTGTTTCACCAGCATCTACACGATGTAGAAAGAAAATTATTTTGGAACAGCTTCCTTGACCTGGCCTTCCTTTTAATACTAAATTTACAACGGTAGCTTACTATAAAATGAGCAAAGCAAGGCAAGACTACCAAGTAAATATATGCCCTACCACTTCCAGTTGTGCCCTGCACAGCAGCTATAGTAGCTTTCAGTTCTTTATTCTCATTCTCCAGTTTTTCCATTTGGGATTTTTGTATCATCATCTTTGATCTAGCTTGCTGCAAAACTTGTCTTGACTGGCCGAGCTTCTTGTCTCCATCTTGATTCTTTTGGATTAGATCTCTGTTCTCATCTCTCAATCGTGAACTTTCTTCCTGTGTACGAGCTAAAACTTTGTTCTCTTCCCTGAAGCGTGCATTCTCTTCTTGGGTACGCAGTATCTCCTGTGGGTAAAAATGTAAAAGCTGTATAATCAAATATTCATTTATATATATTTTAGTTCACAATAATAGTATAGTTAGTAAAAAAAAAAAAAGGACCTATAAGAAATTTTCTTAATTTGCATTTAGTGTTTTTCAATAACATAAATATTTATTTCTTGGAAAAAAAAAGTAAAAAATATTTTAAGGCAGAGGTAAATTTCATGCATGTGAACGAAGCTATACCTGCTCTTTGTTGACTTAAGTGTATGAAGTTATACTAGTTTT
>JADKLZ010000130.1:16374271-16391015 GCA_021533235.1 Biomphalaria straminea
GTGTATGATGTGAGACTCACCAAAGAGCTACTCTCACTAGACAAAGTGTATGATGTTGAACTCACCAAAGAGCTACTCTTACTGGACCAGGGGTTCTCAACCTGTGGGTCACGACCCCTTTGGGAATCAAATGACCATTTGCCGGGGGTCGCCTAAGACCATCGGAAAATTGGGAAAGGGGCGGGGGATAATTTTTTTTATCGACATCATGACATGAGATAATGCATTTAATAAATATATAAGCCTAAATTCAATAGTGATACTTTTCTTCGACACACTCATGGTCTCCTATGTTTTCAGTGCTCTTATCCTAAACTACCTTGAGAGTAACACGGCACTAGTCAGCGCTACTCCTTCAAATTGAGAGTAACCCAGCACGAAAAGTGTTAATACTCTGTGTAGAAAACATGCAACAGGATTACTAATTGAGTAACTTGAAAATCAAGATTACATGATAGTGACGCAATATTTAATTTATTTAAAAACAAATTTCGGAAACTCATTTGGAGGCCCCCCTAAGTGGGGGCCAGGAGGGAATCTTTAAAATCGCCACCTCCTCCCCAGCTACGCCACTGCTTTACCGCTTAGCCACCAAGCCTCCATATTTACCTTGACCAAAACAAAAAAAAAAATGGTTGGGGGTTGCTTCCTAGTGAAAAATTGTATTAGGGGGGTTGGCGAGCTAAAAAGGTTGAGAACCGCTGCACTATACAATGTGTATGGATATGAGACTCACCAAAGAGCTACTTTCACTAGTCAATCTAACATTTTCAGCAAGGGCGGCCTCGTGGTCTTTCTCTAACAGCTCAAGACGCTTAGCAAGTGTCTCCTTTTCAAGTTTTATATCCTGGACTTTCTTTTCACAAGAGGCTTGAAGTTCCTGGCTAGTCTGTCAATCAAAAGGATCAAAAGTAAACACCTAGCAACACAATTTTATTTGCCATCAAACAAGTCACATTTTATTTTATTTTTACAATACATATTTACTGCTTAAATTTCTCTCTTCAGACTAACAATAAAATGTATACTAAATAATCTTTCAAGTCTGATAATTAATTTTTTTTTCTCCATATTTGTTTCTTGTAAATAATTATTTTATCAATGTTGAGAAAAGCACTCAACAATAAATCACTGATTATTTGAAACTAAAAAAATTAACTGCAACTATCTAAAAACAAACAAAACAACCAAAAATCCCACTGAATATTGCAACCTTGTACTAAGATATTAATTGTTACCTTGGATTGTTCCTTCAGACTCTGCTCTACACTGTCAGCTATAGTCTTGTATTGGTTGACATGTTTCTTGGCTGCTTCAAGTTGCTGTCGCAAGCCTGTTAGGGGAGACATTCAACATGAATAATGATTCAGCTATAATAATTGTGCAATTAATAATTTTTCATCTATTTAGTATGCAGTCTTGAGTGAAGGAGAAAGGGAGATAAAGAAAGATGAAATATATTGTCAATAAGAACAAATGTTAGATAAAAGACAAATACAATTAGTAACTGAGAAGGAGTGCAATATTCCATTTAATATTTTTATCTGTGAATGTTTTTATTATAAAGAGATCAATGACTCCAAGTGTAATTGAACATGTCTATAAATCTATATATCTAAATATATCTAAATCTATAGACTAATTGTACATGAACTTTTTGTTTAATGTCAACTGTTCTGCTCAACAACCAATGTTTGGGAACCTTCTTGGTTAGGGACATTCATAATTTATCTGATAAAATGAGAAATGAACAAATTAGAAATACTGTAACTCAGCTCCTATTGCTCTATTGACTGATGTAGTAGAATGTGAAACAATTTAATTGTTTTGTGTATAAGAAAAGCTTTGTCTATCTACAAGAAGATAGACCAGACTAAGTTGGGTATGCTGTAAAAAACTAAACCTGTTCAGAGATGTTTTCCTTTTATTTTGTACATTTTTCAAAGAGCTCAAACATCATTCTGGCATATATTTTTTAAAACAAATTTTTTTTTTAAAGACTTATCTCCTTTAACATATGAAAAAAAATAGAGTGAAATTTGCAAACTGCTAATAGAAGACAATTTACTTCTGATCAAATTGTTTTGCTGCAGCAGTTGGTTCTTCAAATCCTTCACAGCTTCACTCTCTATTCTTGCCTCCAGAGATAAACTTCCATCATCTGGGAAAAAAATACATTTATACCATAGAAAATAGATATAAACTCTGAAGTGTTATAGTATCACACAATTTAAAGAAAAACATGTACCAAAAATAATTTTTTCCTGAATGAAAAGTCAGAAGCCTGTGTCAGTGAGTAAACTATTTCTTTACACAAAAGAAAGACTTTCAATGTTGTTTTTCAATATTCCTTAGTGTATACACTGTGTTAGATATCATGAAAGTTTCATATATATATTCTGTCTTCTATTTTTTTATGCCTGAGTTATCATTTTTCAGAGGCCATTCCTTTCCATTTGAACTAGATTTAAAAAAACAACAGAAAACAAAGTATTAGATCTACTTACCATCAGCTGACTGTTTGGACAGGTTCTCTAACTTCTGTTCAGCTGCTGCCAACTTACTTTCACAAGTTGCCAGCTGAAAAGAAAATATAAATCATCAATATTCTCCTATCAGTTCAAGATACTGGTAAACATGATGAGCTAAGCTGACCATTGTTTCCTTACTTCTTGTTTCAATGTGTCTATTTCCACTGCTGCATTGTCAGCTTTGATTTGCAGTGATGCTTGCTTCTCTTTTTCATGATCCACTTCCATTTGGAATTTCTTCACAATGTCCTGAAAATATTGGATTAGATTTGGTGAAAGAAAATTTATTGAGAAGTTGTCAAAAAATGAAAATTGAATTGAACTATGAGGTTAATGCCTGTAATTGGAACAAATTCTTTAACCAAGAAAATAAATTGCCAGATATATTAGACTGGTTGATTTGGAATGGTTTCATATATACAAGAGTGTATGATAATGGATTGAGAAAAGTTGTGCTTTTATTACCTCCCATTGAGTGGCCTGGTTGGCTTTCTCCTCCAAAGATTGCTCCAGTCGTCTCCTGAGGTTGGCCAGCTCTCTTTCCAGGCCTTCAATTTGATTAGTATGTCTAGTGTTGGCTTCAAATTCAGCTCTTTCTAAATTATTCTATGAAATAGTTTTTAAGTTTAGCTATCAACAAAATGATGAAATTATTTTAAATAAATATATTATTTATTATAGCCTATAGCAGATATTGTTTGAATGTTTATCCATTGAGCCTTACAAAAAAAAAAAATAATTTTAAAGCAAAAACTCAACAGAGAATTAATGTCCCAAAGTTTTATTACACTTAGAACAATAACATTCTAAGCGTACTCAAAATTTGGATATTTAGAAATGTGGGGAAAAAAATGAACAAGCAGGTAATGAAAAAAGTTTTATTCTGTACAAGAAAAACAAGAACAACAGACAACTTACTACTAAATAACAAACAAGAAAAAACAAGTTACACAACAGAAATGAGACAATTACAGATAGCCGTAAGTTCATAAATAACATTCACACTAGAGGTACCCACCTGTATGGCCTGTAAACTAGCCATTAACATAGCCTGGGAGTTCTTTTCTCTTTCTTTGCTCTCCAGCTCTAGTCTGAGACGTTTCTCTGAGTTTTTCAAAAGTTCTTTTTCTGTTTTCAGATTTTCTACTTGCACTTGCCATCTAGCCACATTCTCCTGAGCACTCATCAACTCCTGCTTGTGCATAGAGAAAAAAGATTTTATTAAGAGAAATATTGATACTTTCCTAATAACTTTCCAATGGTAACAATTAATTCTCTTTAAAAAAAAAAACAAAAAAACTTTGAAGACCCATGTTACTTAAAAAATAATATTTTTATTTCAAGGGACAGCTTAACATGTCTACCTATTTAAAACACCTTAGCAATAAATATTCTATAAAAATATGTATACACAATTTTTGAAATAAATATCTCCACCTCTTTAAGGTGAGCCACCGCTGACTCATGTCTAAGTATGATGGCAGCTGACTGGTGGTTCCTCTCCTGTAGAAGATCTATTTCTTTCTTGAAGCCAGCAGCATTGTTCTGAATGATTTTGTAGCGTTCAGTGGCAAAGTCCAACTATAAAAATAAGACAACCAACAAACAAAAGTATGAATGCAGGAGTACAATCAAATTAAGATTAGTTTTCATTTGAAAAGTGAACCATGAGATGAACTGTTTTTTTGTTGTTTTTTTTTTTTTAAAAGTACACTTTTATAAATGAATCCTGAAAGACATAGTATGGCATGGGGCACTCAGTGTGAAATGGAAAAGTGCCATGTAAACAATAACACAACAAAAGTAATCCAGAACCACTACATGCAGGCCACCAAGTCCCTGATGAAGGAACTAAACCTAACTATTGGCCAGAATAGCAGCACTTGCAAAAACTCAAAAATAAACTGGAAAGACAAAGGCATTGCTCTCAACACTAAGATCAGACTGATGTACTCCCTGATATCGGCCACAATCTTATATGTTTGCAATATCTTGGATGCTGACTGCAGAACTAGAGAGGAGGATGCTACAGAAAGATCCTTGGTATCACATGCAAGGTCATATCACAAAGATTAAAAAAAGGATTAATACAGCAATTGAACCCCACAATGACCTGCTAACTACTGTAAAAATGACAACAAAAACTCTTTATGGTTGTAAAACAAGATCCTAAGGTAACAGAACCAGACAAAAAAAATGCAGACAATGGAAAGACAACATAAAAGAATGGAAGGGCCTGTCATTAAAATAAATTCTAGCCAAGGCAAAAGACAGAGAGCAATGCAGAAAGATGGTCACAAGATCTTGTGTGGTGCCCCAACAGACTTAGATGTAGATACAGGGTTAGATTTACTCCTACCTAACACAACATTGAAGGGCTGCTGAAACCAACAAACACACTTGCAGGACTACAAACACATTAAGATATGTTTTACCTGAGTGGATAGTTTAGTATTTGTTACTCTCATATCAGACACATTCTGACGCAGCTTCTCTACTGTCTCATTCTGAAGTCTGTAATTTAAAAAAAAGTCCTATTAAAATGTAACTTTCAGGTACAGAAAAAATTCTGCATTGTTTAATTATGAGACCCACTTTTCGTTTTCTGCTTTCTCCTTTTTGTAAGCTTCAAACTCAGACTTCAGTTCTTTGAGGGCATTCTTGGTGTCTTCCAGCTCCTTTCGAGCAGCATCATAAGCCTTTGTGTCCTGGCTGGTCACAGACCTGACATTGGTAGTCACTGGGGTGGAGGTGACAGGGGTCACATTCAGGACCTGAACAATCATTAGTTTGTCATCAGATACATACTACATCAAGTGAAAGTGAAATAGTAGAAAATATATGGAGACTAGCAAGAGGCAATAGATGGAACCCAATGTCCAGTTTTTACAAGTACACATTTTTCAAACATTTGGGAAATGACATTGACAAAAAAAAAAAAAAAAAAAATTGACAAAGCTGGATCAAAATGCACCTTATATGATAACTGTGGATGTTATGTGTGTGACCAGTGTAGTGTTCACAGGCTTATAAAATAGTCTAATGTAAACCAAAAGCCTATAACTTACTTCAGCATTAGGTCCTTGCTGTAAGAGAACTCTATACATATCCCTCTGACGAACAATGGATTCAACCTTATCATGGAGCACACACAAAAAATCAAGTTAAAATAAACAGCTATTCCATTCAACCTTTATGCCAATCTAAAACTTGTTAGAAAGAAACAATTAGAGCAACAATACATACCAGCTCTGTCTGTCTGGCTCTAGCATCTTTTAATTGTTCTAACTCTGACAGAGCAAAGTCTAACTGTTCTTTCAATTCTTTAGTTCTGGGAAAATATTACAAATTTAAATAGAACTTTCCAAAAATCATATAAATGATATATATATATATATATGTTATCTTTAAATATAGTGTCTTGTATATATTTTTTCTGGGTAAAATAATCACTTATCTGAACTAAAGATCCCAAGACAAGAAAAACTTACTTTTCTGAGGTCATTTCATTTTCTTCTAACTCTTTCTTTTCACTTAGTTCCCTACAGACCTCTATCAAACGTTGGTTTTGTTGTTGCAACTCTTCAATACTCCTACAAAGAAATGCAAATATTTTCTTTAAACAATTTAAAGATATTAAAAAAAAAAATATTTAACATAGTACAAAACTTGTTATATTTATGGTCCATGCATTGGTAGCCAACTAGTTCAAATAAGAAAACATATCCAATTATAAAACAATTAAAAGCACTCCTAGTAGCTACTACAATTGCAGAATTAGTATTACTAAAGCAAGTTGAAAGTCAGACCTGAAAGTCACAAGTTTTTCAGAGATAATGTTTGATGAGCTCGAGACCTCCGACGATGATACATCCAACTCATCTCTAACCACTCGGCCACCTTTCAGCTCTTCCACTTCTTTCAGCAGGTGATGCACCTAACATAATATGAAATAAAATGGATCTGGTTGAAGTTACTGCAAAATGCCAGCTAAGGGAAACTGTATCTTTTACTCCATAAATGTTTTAACTTTGATTTCATAAAATAATAAAAAATCTTTTAGCCTGCCCAAAGCCCTGGAAGTACCTGTAATAATTATATATGCAAAGCAATGAAGATTATTTCATATTCTTCATTAGTACATGAAATGAAATATACCTGCTTTGAAAGGTCATTAGATGTTTGCTGATATTTAGTACATTCTCTCTGTATGTGCCCATAGCGTCTCCTCATATCATCAGCATCAGCTCGTAGTTTTTCACATTCCTATCAGATGAATAACATTATAATTATTTCATTCATTCTTTTTTTCAAAGCATTAGATTCATGCAGAAAATAATACAATGGAATGTTGACAATTTAATTTTGTTGTCTTACCAGCATGGCTGAATCTAATTGTGATGTAAGCTGATCCAAATTGTTCAATGTAGTCTCATAATCTTCTCTCTGCTTCTTCAGTAAGGGAGCCTTCTCTTCTATTTCCTAAACAAAAATGAATTAAAAATAATAACATCCATGGCTGAAATTAATAATAAAATTGTTAACTTATAGTATTTTTGTTTTAAATTAGCAAGTTGTTTTCCACCGCTATTAAAATAAACAAAAATATAAAAAGCTGTATTAAGAAATTTTTACTGAAGTTAAAAAAAAGGTATGACCAACTTTCAACGTCTGATTACACAATAGCTAACTGCTATTAAGAATTGTGTGCAGTAAAGACTGACCTGAAGAATCTGTTCAAGGTAAGAGTTCAATCTTTTATTTTCCTCTCTCTCCTCACTCAAAGCCTCCGTGGCTTGTACATATTCATTGTATATCTGAAAAAATGGAAAACGAGCTTGAAAAAACATAATGTTATATCTTGAAAATGTTCTTTTTATCACATTTAATTAATGGTACAATGTAATGAAGTGAAGGACCTTTAGTAATTAGAATTAAGAAACAAAAATAGAAAGGGCTGTTAGGAAGCAGCAAAGTAGATTCTTTTAAAACGGGAATGCAAAGGTGCCCCTTACTAGTATTAGCCTATTAGTTTCTGAATTTGGCTCTTGGACATAATATTTTAATGTTACAGAATATACAATTTTGTAACCTAGTGTAATAATTAGAGCAGGAATTACTTTAGTCAAGTTAAATTATTGAAAACATCAACATGTTTAAAACCATATCTATTGAAGACTATAATATATATATATATATATATATACACATATAATATTGAAGTTCTTTTTTAATAGCATTGATTTGAAATATGGATACAAATATTATTTTTCTAAAAAATAATGTACTTGTCAGCACAGAAAGATCATGAATACAATATGATTATAGCACTTTGAGTAAGATTAAATCTTGAATACTAGCAGCTTCTCTTAATATTAAAAACTGTTATAGTATCATATTAAGTTCTATTTCCCAGAACTAAAGTACTATTCTTACTTGAGTTAGAGACATGCCAGATTTCAAAAGCTTGCTAATGGCAGCAGCAGATGGAGAAAGACTTTCTACAGCTTCTTGTGTCAATGTGGAAGCACCTAGTGAATTGGAATCATTTGAATGTACCACTTGATATAAAGAGCTGTACTATAAAATAATATTATGATTCCATGCAAAGCCATACTACTAACCTCTCTTGAAAGCAGTCATTAATTCATTAGCATTTTTTAATTCCTGTTGCAACTTTTGAATAGTTTCATCTAAGATAAAAAAAAAATTATTTAAATGCTTTAGGAAACTATTAGCAAATATAAAATAATTTTGCATCAAGTATTAAGGATAATGTTGCAAAAAATAAATTGACGAGCTTTGGATAATATAATGGGAAACAAAAAAATTGCACTAACCTTTTTCAGTGACTAAAGCTTGAAGTTTGTTGATTTCATTTAACTTTTCTGCTTCTAGTTCTTCATAAGCTATCATTTGACAAAAAATGTATTTTATTTTATTTACTTAAGTGGTAAATTAAAAAATTAATTAGAAAAAAAAATTAATTAAGACTTGTTTTACTACCTTTTGAAGCAGCTTTAAGTAAATTTCTCAGTTCTTCTACAGCACCTGTCAACTCAGCTACCTTTTCATCATTCTCTTCTGCAGACACCTACAGAAATAAACATATACATTAGCACACCAGCGCTTTATGAATTTGAATACTATGTACTTCTCGATGATGACAGATGACCTTTAAAATTCTGACCAAAAGTGGGATAAAAGAGTTTTTAAATCTTTCTGTTTTAGTCCTAATGGAAAGGAGACGACCACTTCGTTCAGCTCCTATGTAACAGTGGTTTAATGGGTGCAGGTTGTCTTTAAGAAGCATGAGTGTTTTGAAAGGCACCTTTCATGAAAAAGCTCTTCAAGAGATGGTAGCTGTGTTTGAGTGATATACAATGCTTTTTTAATTAGTCTATTTAGTAGGGACCTGCGAATCAGGAAATTTTTTTCGAATCGAATATCAGAAAATATTCGAATTTCGAATCGAATATTCTTAAAAAACGTGACAACAAACAAGTGTAAAATAAAACTTCTAATTCAAAATTTTTATTATATTATATTTATTTAATACTGAAACACAAAAAGTTAGCAATAATTAAATTACAAAGAAGGCCTTTTAAAAAAGTAGATCTTCATTTATTTTGGCCCAAATCTAAGTTTCAGCATTATTTTCCGAGAGATTGTGTAATAATTTGTCCTCCAACTGAATTAACCCTTTCTGAAGAACAATTTGTTGCCTGAATTGCAAGCAAATTCCTAGCTGCTCTGGCCAAAAGTGGAAAAAATATTAATACTTTCTTTCCAAAACTGAAGAGGATCACTGTTTCGATCTACAACTGCTTGCTTTGAATACAAACTGACTTCATCCTTAATTTGCTCAGAAATGGTGGAAATTTTATTGATTCTGGTATCTCCTTGAGTATCATGCACTTTCTTGAACATTGAATCCATAAGGCTTCCTCTATTCCTGTCTTGAACAAGACTTTCACGTGGCAATTCATCAGAATTTTTGCCAATTTTGCTTTTTTGGAAAATATTCGAAGATTTGAAAATTTAAAAATAATTTCGAATCGAATTCGAATATTCTTTTTATATTCGAATTCGAATCGAATATTTAATATTCGCAGGTCCCTACTATTTAGTCTAAGTCTTTGTGCCAGTGAAGTATTACCATAACAGCAGTTGATGGCAAAGTCAAATATAGAAATGGTTTGGAGTTTGCCAAGAGAAATTGTTAGAATAATTAACCAAGTACCAACCTTGTATAGGTCTGTAAGCCTTTTCTGTACAGCAAGTTCCTGTCTGAACTGTTCCTCTAATTGAACTTGTTCATCTCTTTCCTAGCAAAACATGAATATTTATGAACTAAATATAAACAGAACAATTCCACTTGAAATATGTTAACTGACAAAACAAAAGCAGAACTAAAAGAGGGAAATATAAAATTGAGTAAAACATGTCATTAAATCAGAGTCTTTAAAACATCACAAAGCTTACCTCCTTCAGTTTCTTCACAAGGCCATCTATTTTGGCATTCTGCTCCTCAGCAGCAGCCTTCATTGACTCCACCACAGACTGTAAATGTGACAGCTGAAACACACATATAAAAAGCTTTAAAAGTTCTTAGATACTGGTCATCTGAACCCTCCAACATAATAAATGAGAATGCAGAAAAAGAAAATATTGGGTTTTTAATTTTTTAACATTTTTCACAAAAATGACTTATCTTAAAATTCTTGTACTATTTCTTAACATGCTATCAATTACTTGATGACAACTATTTAAAAAACTTTATTATTATTCCATATGTTACAAAAATTACCTAGGCTATGCTACACATGCAAAATCCTGGTTGTAGATTTAGAGTTAACGCATCTTTCCTTATTTTCCAAATTATTTATATTGATAATAAAGTGTATTTATAAAAAAGTACTAATAGAAAAAGAGTCAGAGCAGAACTTAGAAACAATCTCTCTTTTAGGCTAGTTAATAACCATAATATATTTTCTATAAAAGTGCACAAATTTTGACGATGGCTATTGATATTGGTAGTAAATTTAGTTCTAAGCAATAGTTCAGAATATTTTTTCCTCACCTCTTGCACTTTCTCTTCCAGTTGTGACTGCACTTCCAATATATTACTCATCTGTCAATAGACATTTAGACAATTTTTTAAACTCCAATCATATTAGTTCTTTTGTATTTTTACTAAAAATAAAAATTGTAAAAGCTAACATATTAAGCAAACTAATCCTAATTTATGGGAACATCATCAAAAACCTTTTCTTTTCGAACATGACAAAGTTGATTTGTCTTCTCTGTTAGCTGATTGTTTAACCATTCCACCTGTTTCTCTAGTTGCTCTTTCTCCTGTTCCAGACGCTTCTCTCGAAACTGAAATAGTGAGTGAAGAGATAACAAGTATAGACACAATCTCGAATAATTTAAAGGTAAAAAAATGTAATTAAAATATGGATGTATAAAAATCTTGAAAAGGTAAGATTAAAAAAAAAAACAACACCCTCTTACTTCTCGAGAGACTTCTTCTGACTGAATACTGTTAAGTTTGGCTTGTGCTTCACATTTCTCATTGTTAGCAGTACTCCATTTTTTCCTTAACTCAGTAATTTCCCCTGAAAATAATCCATTAAAAACAAATGTGAATATGCTTTTGATATTATTAAGCGAACTTATCGCATTAAAATAACAAATACATACCATTTAAACTTTCAATTTCTTTACTTTTCTTGTTGGAAATCAAAAGTAAATCTCTGTTTTCATTTTCCAGACTTTGGAGTGCAGTTTTATATTCATGCTATAAAATTAAAAAAAAAAATTATGGTACTTCAAACAATAATGTTAAATCTAATAAAAATGATAAGTTGAAAATGTAAGAAATATGTGTACCTCTGAAGCAAGAAATGTATCTCTACTTTCTTGGAGCTCCAGTAACTTTCTACTAGTTTCAGCATATTTACATTCTAGAAAATCAAAACAAACAGCTGTGAAATTTCATGTTAAAAAAAAAAAGAGCTACTATGTGACTAACATTGAAATCTGTGATAAATCCAGAAGTTACTTTGAAGTTTGAATGAGACAAGCAAGGCAAAATACAAGAACTAAAGGATTTCATAAGAATATGTTATATATCATACCAAGGTCATTGTATTTCTCTTGCAAATCTTGCCTCACTTTGGTTTCTGCTTCAAGTTTTCCATTACTTGTAATCAGCTGTTTTTCAATATCAAAATATTGTTGCTCTGCAATATAAGAAAAGTTTCCACTATTAAACAAAATATTTTATTCTTATTCAAAACAGTGTGCAGTTGAGTGATAGCTTTTAAAATTATAATATATGCATTTTATAGTCTAGCTATATTTAGAACTAATTTGCAGGTCTTCTAATTTTTTTTCCAAAAGTATTATTTATATTATAATTTTCTATATAGATTTCCTATAGTGGTAGGGTTGCTAGTCTAGTAGGCATTTGACAGTCTGTGAATAGTTGGATAGGAATAATTTTCTCACATATTATATATAAAAGTAAATATAGTATATATAGTTGTAAACTGTTTCACTTAACTTCATCAAAAACTAAAGTGCTTTAAGATTATGATTAATAGTTGAGTTCAATTGAATGCAGAATTGCAATATAGAATTATAAATGGTTTGTCAGAATTATTATTACAGAATTAGATTGATTTGTATTTGTTCTCACTCAGTATCTTATGTGAGTTGGGGAAAAGTAAAAGCGGTTGGTCCTTGTGTTGGCCACAAGACACTCGTGTTTACCGTGAGAAACAGATAATCTTAACATCATCTGGCCCCATAAATAATAAGCTTTGAAAGGGTACTTTACATACTTAGTTTTATAAGCCTATTGCTAGATAGATAGATATAGAAATTTTAGTGAACTGTCTAGATGTAAGTCAGTAGTGACAGTAACTTAATGAGAAACTCCCTGATGGTTTTTACAAATTTGAGTGTCCATACTGACATAATTAAATTCTGTATTAAAAGCTGTAATAGAAAAAATTTATACCATTTTTTTAAGATGCTTTGAAACATTTATATTGAATAAATAAGACACATTTTTCACATCTAAAAAAAAAAAAAAGAGAAAAAAAAAAAAAGAAGTAATGCAGATACATTATTTCCCTCAAGATCTTATCAACTACATTGCTTCAGTATCTTCAAAATAATTCACGAAGGTTGCAATCACTTCAATGACTGCTAGGCCTAGTACATAGCCATAGGCTGCGTCTATAATAGTAATTGGTATAGTCTCACACACATATTCCTAGATCTAGATTTGTTAATCTTAGACCTTACTAATGTTCTTAGACTTAGTTTTAACTTTATTCTAGAACTAGATTAGATCATTTTAGAAAGATATAGAATGTATATAATATAGATTTATGTTCTAGATCTAGAGTCTATATTCTTAAATCGCACTTGTGCTCCTTGTTCCCTAGTGGCCAGTAGTGCAATTTAATATTAGAGAATGGAATGGGTTGCCTGAATCAGCCAGGAAAAACTTCTGAAAACCAACGACTTAGCAGAGTTTAAGTCTTAAGTCATTGATTAACATGTATTACTAGATTGATACATAAAAATGTGTAGGACCATAGATCTAATTATTTATTTATGTAACTTACATTACATAACATACAATGTCATTGTAAGTCAAAATAAGTATATAAATCTATAATTATAAGATGTTATATTCCATATTCGAATATTGATAATTGACAATAATAAATTTGGACCTCAATTTGTTTTTTGAAGAATAGATTAGCTAGACAAAAAAAAAAAAAAAAAATGGAAGTGTGGAAGTAAAAAACGACCAATAATTTAGAGATAGCTCTTTTGATGTTTTTTTCATACAGGCTGTATTTGGAAATTTATTGCACTTTTGAATAAAATTTTAAGTTGTATTATCAATTACTTTTGACAATCTCATGAGCATGGGCATCATATCCAAAAGTTGAAAATAGGGTTAGATTAGTTAGAATTGTTAAAATGTGTTTGCTATGGGCATGGGATTTAGTTTTTGATAAAGAAATTTCTCAGAAGACGTAAAACCTCTTCAGGCCATGTAAGGCCTAATATTCTGCATATATTCAAATAATTTTTGTGTACTAAAAATATGTGCACGATTATAAAAGCGCATTTGAAAAAAATTGTTTCACATGATTTTGATCCCACTTTTAAATATTTTTTTTTGTTATTACAATGGCAATGCCGTCATTTTGTCCAGAAATCTCTGACATTTCTTGAAGCTTAAGACCCGATAATTTATTTATTTCCCTCAATATTTACATTCTAATTTCTAAAGACTAAACAAGTAAATAAAAGTTCCTAAAATTATAAATGAAATCAGCTCTTGTCTTTGTGAGCTAGAAATGTACTACTAATACTAGATTTAACTAGATTCTAGATCTACTATTAAATTTCTTAGTTAATAAGTAGATCTAGATCTAGAACTATTGTCTACAAAACTCAACTTTAACTTTGGATCTGGAGGTGTGTCTCGCCTGCCCCTGGCTTAGCCAGCGACAAGTTGTCCTCTCACTTGTTCAATGTTGATTGTTAGGTCAAAGCGGAACAAAAAAATCATAACTTTCTAATTTAATTGTTAATCATACAGGCATAATTTATACACTACTGGAAAGTTCTGTTAAAGTATGATGAAGACAGGGTAGACAGACTCTAATCTACACGAAAAATTGGTTTTTCAAAGATAATTTTTTTTTTACCTCCCCACCTAACTAACTTTACTTTTACTAACTAAACACTGACTAAAGTATAGCTATGTGAAATCCCGGAAATTCTCGTGTCCAAAAATACTGTAAAATCTTGAGAGGGGGGATTCCTTACTTCTAACATAGGTCTTGGTTTGAAATTGATTATGCTCAGTATATGTAAAGATATCATTGCCTAAAGAAGTGAATCTGATTACTTTTGATGATGAAGAACATTTTTGTTTATGAAAATTTTTTGAAAAATAAAATATTTATATTAATTATTTTGCATTGAAAGTAAATACATTTTTATTTTTACTGATACTCATTAATCATGATTAATGGTAAGTCGTCAAGTGTTGAAATTTTTCCTGCTAATAGTACATGTGTCTGGCTATATTCCTACCAATTTTCAGATCGATCTATTGCTAGCATCGTCCAAACTATAAAAAAAACAATACTGCACTGACATCAATGGACTTTTTAATTTTTTTTTATAGAAGATATTGTGTGACAACAACAAGTGAAATTATAATCTTGTAGCAGATATTATTAGCTATATATTTAGATACGTTTTAAAGATTTTGTACCTTGCGATTTTTTTAAAAACGCATTTGAAAAAAAATTGTTTCAGGCTATTTTGATCCCACTTTTTAAATATATATATTTTTTTTTTTGTCATCACATCGCCGCCATTTTGTCCACGTCTCTCTGAAATTTCTTGTAGATCTAGACCCGATCATTTGTTTTTTTCATCGATATTTGCATTTTAAACAACTAAAGTTCATAGATATAAATTAAATCCGATTTGTGAGCTAGAAATTTACTACGAATGCTAGATCAACTATTAAATTTCTTATTTAATAAGTAGATTTTTTCCTCCAGGAAACTCAATACCAATTTTTTACTTTTTAAGCGGTGGGTGTGTCTTGTCAGTTCTCGAGAAAGCCCTCTTGTCTTCGTTTGTCTGTGACAACCCATCATCCATGTTAGTCAACTTAGTGCAAAACGACACAAAAAAATTCATAACTTTCTGTTAAACATACAGTCATAAGTAAGTACTTTTAAAGTATTTTAACGATGTACTAACGAAAAATTGTTTTTTCAAAGATAATTTCACCTCCCTATAAATAATAAAGTAAAGTGTAAACAGTAAAGAAAAGTCAGTAAAGACTAAACTAAACTGTAAAGTAATTAAAAATTAAAGACTAGATCTATCATCTAGGTCTAAATTATAACTATAAGATATAATTTTACCTGAATTTACTCTAAGCTTTTCATATTTAGATTTCAGTAGATTAATTTCATCTGCTTTAGATTTTAAAAGATCTTCTATTTTATGTGTCAATTCACTAGGAATTAGATCTATTTCAGGACCATCAAGCGCGTTTGAAAGCATAGTACCCGCCATTACACCGCATACACAGATAAAATAAAACAAGGATGCTATTTCCACCAACAGATTGTCTGTGACAATCGCAGATCTAGATCTTCATTGCTGCTTATTTGATTGCAGGAGGAAAAAAAAAAAAAAAAAAAAAACAGCAGACAGACAAGCAGAAATGGCCAAAATTAAAATATGTCACAATCCAAACTAACTTGTAAATTGTAGTCAATGTAGAAGCCTGAATTCTAAAGAACATTTATTTAGGTGTGATGTTAACTGCAATGAATGTATACTGTATACTAGTCTTATGTCTATCTACTATAATCTAGACTAGATTATTTTTATATTTTAATTTTATTTTATATAAAAATAATAAATAATAGTAGATCTACTAGTAACTATCAGATAATCTATACATAATACATCTAGTAATATAGTTTTATATACTTAATATATACTTATAGATCTAGATCTAAAGTAATTATAAAAATATAATACTAATAAAAAAAAAAGATCTAATAATACTAATAGATCTATAATTATGCTATAATATAATAATATTAAAACATTATCTCATTATGATTATGTATGATTAGGCCTATTATTTTATTAATAATATTATTATTAGATCTATCATAATCTATGGACTATGATCTATTCAATTCTATTCTATTCTATGACTTGAACAGACTTGTGATTGTGATTTGTCATGATTATCATTATGAAATGAATCATCATTATGATTTATGTATTATCAAAATCATGTTACAGTTATTGTTAATAATTAAAATAGTACTAGCTTAATTAGTAGTCTAGTAGTCTTAGAATTAAACAATATAAAAAATAATTAGATATAGAATTTAATCTAGAATAACCTAGTCTAGATAGAGTCTTTCTTAGTCTATCTATAGCCATATTATTATTATATATAATTATTATTAAAGTAGATTTATTATATTATAATATAATTAGATCAGATTGTCTAACGAACACCCCCTATTTTCTGATATTAACGAACAGCTCACAATCTTTGTTAAAATGAGCCTTTATTTTGATAGCTAAGATGAAACTAGTCTATTGTTTTTATTTATACT
>JADKLZ010000130.1:16391115-16415780 GCA_021533235.1 Biomphalaria straminea
TTAAAGAAAATTTAAGTATTATCTAAACAAGAACTACCGGTATCTAAAATGCTTCTAAATAGGCCTATAAACACACACATCATGCTCTTTGTGTAAATATCTGATGTTTCATAATATTCGTTTGTCACAATCATGTTCACTAACGAACGCTTATTTAAATGTTGAAAATGCATATCAAAGGTATGTAACTCAAGGCCGGAAAATGGAGATTGCTTTGATTTGTTTGATTTATTTAGATCTAGCATAGGTCTAACATTTTCTTACCTAATTTTGATTTCTATTAGATGTTAAACCAAGTGTGATGTGAATGAGTACAAAGAAAGGGAATATCGTGAAACATAGTGCTATGCTAATGAGGGGCAAAGTTGGATATAAAGTGAATGAAAAAAAGAAATGTTTTTTTGTGTGCACAATCCTGCTCTCTACTAGCGCTCTCTCTCTCTCTCTTTTTTCACTCCTTGGCCCTCTAATTATTGATTGACCAGACTAGGTAGGTACCTAGCATGGTATCATCAACACAGTACCAGAAAAAAAGTAGTGGGAGGGACAATTATTGATCAATCAGGTACCAAATTAGGTCACAGTCACTGAGAGGAGTGAGCTGGCTAGACGCCCATTTTTTTTTTTGGGTCAACTAGCTTCTTGATCTAGGTATGGTCCTTTCTAAAGTTGAGGGTTTAGCAGAGAAGGGACCTATTAAAAATGGGAAAAGTAACACTAATCTGTCAGTCTTGAGTTGGTTTAAAAAGATATTAATATTAAAATAAAAAAAATGAAGATAATATTATTTTTAAATACAATAAAAAAGAGGTGTTCGTTAGCGTACAGAAAAGTTAGTGTACTGAGCGGAGAATGGTGTTCATTATCGCCTCATAGACCTGACCATCTTCAACATCCTATTTTATTGTAACTATGCCTAGGTTAACAAAACAATATAACTAATTTTATGGACAAAATGATTATGAGTTATAGATATTTGTATTTTTTTCCTAGGACTAACCATTACGGAGCTATAAAAGTTCAAACATAAAAGTTGCAGCGGCAGCACTTAATTTGTTCGAAAGAGGAAAATTACCATATATAGAATTTCTGTAGATCTATAAATTCTATAATTATAATATGCTAGATCTATAGACTATAATATACATTATATTATATATACTTTAATTTTAATACCATATTAAATATTATAGAGAATCTAGATTCTAGATCTATATTAATATACTAGCGCCGTAGCGGACATTACCAGCAGGCCTTAGGTTGTGTATTTCTAATATAGTGGATTGGATTTATAATATTATAATAAAGAAGATTTACAAGATTTAAGATGAATGGATATAAAGTACAATTAAAACATGTTTACCCGATTTGTTAATTAAAGGTGATTATAGGTACTTTGATAAAAAATTCAAAATAAATATATAACAACAGAAACTATCTAGTTATGTAGAGCTTGCTGAGAGGATTACAATGATACCAAATTTATCTTTCTATGTTATATAGGAGCAAAGTTATGCAGTTTTATGTGTTGAAAAATGGACTATAGAAAATATCCAAAAAACTGTGATCGAAAAAATGAATTTTCGTCTTTATCTCATCATAACTTTATAACCGTAATAGATAGAAGCTTGAAATTTGGAACACATCTACCCCATTGTATGTTTTTTAATTTGATCATTTCACCTCACATGCAGCTAACATTGATTCACAGCTAATTCGATTGTTTGAAAATTGACTTCGATCCTTTTTCTAGAATGTCGTTTGGTAGAAACTTCCCCAGCTTATAATATTTTTAAATATAACGTAAAATAACACCTTGATAGCATTCTCTCCACTAGGTTAATCAAAGATAAGCTGTTAAACAATACATAAATCATTTACACTTCATATTATCAACGAGAATTAGTAATGTCTGGCGCCACACGTCGCTGCATCATTGAGTGACTTCATTAAACATCGTCAGGATGGGCCCAATTTTACCTAATAATCTGATTTCCTTTTATATTTTGTGTACCTAAGTATAGAAAAAAAAAGATTTCTAACACTACTCTTCAATATATATATTGATTTTAATACTATAGTCATAGATTGTCATGGTAATTATAATTATTCTACTTAACCATTTTGAAAAATAGCCTAATTTGGCATCATTTTTAACGCGTTGGGGTGGTTTTTTTTAATTTTTGGGGGCAAAATTTCAATAAAAAATGATGAAATAAAAAACTTTAAGCATAAATCTAGGACTAACTTCAATAAAAAAATAGCTACCTTGCTTTAAAATGATATTAAATGCAAAATCATTCTTGCCTATGACTTTACTTTAAATTTTCTAAATAAACACAATTTTTTTTTATTGACAATGTGGTATCATTCAAAAGCTTAGGAATCCTCCTTTAAGATTAGCACAAGGGTTTTTAAAAAATGAAGCAAATGTAAAAACAACAATCAATCAACTAGCACCATGGGTTTGGAAGTCTAGCCATTCTGTTTCAAAACTATATAGCTGCCAATTAGCAGTTTATAGGTCAGTAGAGAAAGGTTTGTCAAAGTACCTAGTGATTATAAAGTATGTCAGGACGTCTAAATTCACAGCTATAAGGAGCGAATTTATGTAAAAATGCTTTTCAAACACAAATTTGAAGGTTAATTTTATTAAATAGTCTATAGATCTAGCATATTATAATTATAGAATTTATATCAGTCTAAAATATATTTTTTATTTTCATTTGTCAAAGTAAAAAACTATCTCTATCTGTGTGAAGTGTAGTTCTTAAAATAAGATCTAGATTCTTTTGATATTGTCTATGTAAACATGGCCTAGAATATAGATCTATGAAATAGTAAGACTTTCATAGTGTTGGGCAACTTTTTTGAGGGTCTTAAGTTTGTTTTAGGGCTACTTTACATACATTATGGTTCAAGAAACATGCCAAGTTTTATCAAGATTGGTTTTAAAACATTTTTTTTTTAATTTCTATGCGGACATACACCAATACATACATGAAATCGCTTTACTTTCTACTTTATAGAATAAATATTTATTTTATGTAGATCTAGATCTCAAAATAATTAGATCTGTAAATTAGTTGTATCTAGATCTATTATTATAGATTTTCTAGTATTTAGACCTAGATTTTTTTATATCTTTTTTTCTCTTCCTATTTTATAATGTTTTCTTCTTCCA
Source organism: Biomphalaria straminea (assembly GCA_021533235.1). Lineage (NCBI taxonomy): Eukaryota > Metazoa > Mollusca > Gastropoda > Planorbidae > Biomphalaria > Biomphalaria straminea. The sequence continues at coordinate 16,394,300 of JADKLZ010000130.1, forward strand.
CCACGACCAGCTTAGTCTTATGACATCTTGTAATCACTCCCTTCTCTGCTTGTAACTGATGTCATATGCCAATGCTGTTGGCCAGATGTTTTCCCTTCTCTAACATACATTATTCCTTTGAATGCTCTAGGTCTGTGCAACTTGGATTAGTTTGATGAGGTTTCATTTCCAAGTTGAAATTGGATGAACAGCAATTTTTCTAACTAAAAGGATAGTTAGATAGTTGGCAGGATAGTAAAAGTACACTGTAGTACCTACAATTCTATTAATATGTATAAAATGGATGTGGTGCCATTAATGTCTGTTGGAATGTTTTAACTTTTATATTTAAAACAAAATAAAATTTGAATATGCACCAAACATCCTTTATTATAAAAGCAAGGCATGCTAATATAAATTAAAAAAAACTTTACATTACAAATGTGCATTAAATACAAAGCAGCAAGGGCTGGCTTATTTTTTTTTTACTTTGGTTGTCTTGACCTTTGAGTCAATTAGTTAACACATTAGCTACTTCTCACTGACCAGATGTCTGTCTAGCTGTGTAGTATATCTCCAGAGGTAGGGATGAACAACTTCCACCACCTTTAATTTGTTTAGTCCATCCCATTGAGTTTTAGATGGACAGGTGAGCACATTTATTCAGCTGGTGATGTAATATCAACATATTGACCCTACCTTCAGTTTTTATATGTAAATCTTTATCAGGGTAGTGGGCTGGACTTCAAGCTACACATCTACATGGGTAACTTGGTAATGAGTTAGCTTACTTGGAAATAAATCTCAAATAGGGTCTGCACATTTATTCAGCTGGTGATGTAATATCAACATATTGACCCTACCTTCAGTTTTTTTATGTAAATCTTTATCAGGGTAGTGGGCTGGACTTCAAGCTACACATCTACATGGGTAACTTGGTAACGAGTTAGCTTACTTGGAAATAAATCTCAAATAGGGTCTGGACTACCAGCCACAACTCTAAACAAGTGCTGAGTTAGCTTATTTAGAGATAACTTTCTATTAGAGGCTGGACTCCCAACCACACCTCTAAACGGGTGCTGAGTTAGTTTATTTAGAGCTAAATCTCATTTAGGGCTGGACTACCAACCACACCTCTAAACTGGTGCTGAGATAGCTTATTTAGAGATAGATCTCAATTAGGAGATTGGACAGTAGAATACACACCTACAGGAGTGACATTAAGTTACACCAACCATGAGTATATTACTATTTTCATAGCACAGTAAGCCAGTAACTAATTTTAATGTAGATAAAAGTGCTAGACTAGATTTGTGTATATAAGCCTAAAATACTCTTATCAGGACTATCTCTAAACACCATCTACTCCTTATTTGTTTAGTCCATGACTCTGAATTTATTGATAGACATAGACCATTTTTAGGACAGAATAGATGAACACAATAAGCCAAGAGAGCAAACTAAAAAGCTACAATATTTTAGCATTGATGGTTCATTGCGTCAGTGGATTCAGGAGTTTTGAAGGAACATCAGAAACATGTAAAACATTTTACAGCAGGTGTTATAATAATAAAAAACTGTCATGGAATCCCCATATTGATGAAACTTTAAAAAAATAAAACACAACATTAGGGTTTATTAGAAGAAATTTCTACAAATCAAATAAGAACAAAAACTAAAATGTTATTTAACCTTGGTTGGGCTAATAATAAAACATGCATCCTCTGTTTGGGACCCCTCAACTTAAAAAAAAAACATTAAGAAACTGGAACAGATTCAAAATAGAGCAGTGAGATTCAAAACAAACGAATATTCACATTTGACTAGAGTTACATCTTTAGTAAAATTACTAAATTAAATTTAGAAAGTCTTCAGGATAGAAGACTTAAAAGTAACCTAGCAATTATACATAAAACACTGAACCATAATCTTCAAATACAAAAACCAAACCTAATTTAATACACAGTGACACTGAGTGACGAAATGGTTGTAACTAATGTCATTTGACTACAAACTTCATTGATCTTGCCACTACAAACTTGACTAGTCTTGCTTCACTCAGTTGTTGGGCCAGTTTGCTTAATAGAATAGTGGTCTGAGTTGTGGCATTGAATCAACACATTCCCCCCTTCCCCATCACTAGGCATACATTCTGGGATATCTAGCATACTTTGTAAAACTCATTTCAATTGTGCAGTTCAAATTTTAGAAACATTTATCAGTCTACCATTGTTCTACATTTATTGGATTTGATGTGGATGTGACATTTTGTTTGCATGTCAGAAAAAGTCAACAAATAGGTGAATGCTCTCTACAAATAGGAAGAATAAAACTGGCTGCCTCACATACAAAGTTTAAACATATAGTGTAGTTTGAATTATTTGAAATGGCTACTTATTCAGCTATATCTATAGATTAAGCTTTAGTTTGTTCAGTAATTCAGTTTTTTTTTGTATACACATTTTAGAAATGTGTGTTAAAACCAGTACTTCTGGTCTTAATGTTCAGTTCTGGGAATAGACTGCCTGTACTAGCATAAAACATTGAATGAAAAAATAGTTTGATAAAAAATTTGGTAGTTTTTTCTTTGAAAACTATTAAATTATGTATCTTGCACAACAATATAGACAGTCTACATTGAAATGTGAAATTCAGTATAAAGCCTTAAATACCTAGACTCTGGCATTAAAGAAAAACATGGGTGGAACTGCTAGTTAAAACTATTTTAGTTTCTTTTTCAGTTTTTCTACCATGGAGAACTGGGTGCCCAACCCTAGAGCCAAACCATTTGTTCCCAAGTTTAAGTATAAGCTGAGCCACCAGCGAGGTATTACAATAGGAATTTTGACAGGAAGGCGATGTGTTGGTAAATTTTGCAAGGTGGGCATCAACTATTAGGTTACAAACATACTAGTTGGAAAATGTTTCACTATTTTCTGTCTTGAACATTTTATGTTATTCTTTTGTTCAAACCTTTTAAGGTTTATTAATGTAAAGAGCTTAGAAAAATACTATTTAAAAAATGATACATGCATCAATAGATGTGACAGAATAGAAAGCTGGTAAGTGCTTTAACAGCTGCATGTCGAGAGTTACAAGTAGCTTCACTAAACTGATACTCTTACACAGAACAAAAAATATAAGAGTTACATAGGAACTTAGATTTTAAGTGTGATACATGGAATTGCCTATGCTTAACTATTGTCATCTATTTAAACATCACAAAAAGAAATGGAAAATATTCTATAGTAACTTTCTTAAGCAAGTGTAGTAAAATGTCTGTTTGACTATAAGTATGTTTAGTACTTACCTTTTTAGCATATCAGAGTTAGAAAACTTAAATGCACCAATATATATAGTACAGCTATTATGTTTGCTGTGTACAACACATCATGGGTATCTTTTGGACAGATCTTCTCAAGCCAGAATGTTTTGGAACATGTATAAGCCATTAACATAAAAAAAAAATACTTTGATATAAACATATCTCCCATGTTCCAGATGGAAGAATTACAGAAAGACATCCTTTACAGTTAAATGGAAATCGCACCCATTGTCCCCCAGGAACACAACTATCAATCACTAATAACTATTGAGGAAATGGCTATAAGGATCACAAAATGTAGAAGTTGTAGATGTGGTCAAGATAAGGATAGCTACTCTGCGAGGCAGATATCTTTTGAGACAGAAAGGAAATATATTTCTGCTTATAAGAGCTCATTTCTTCAATGTACACATTAAAGTGTTTTTAATTATCAACCATATAATTGCTAATTAATTAAAAATTCTATTTTAAAAATATAGAAGAAGATTAAAGAGGAATAAAAATAGAAACAATTTTAAATAACACAACAATAAGTTTTTGAAAAATAAAATCACATGAATGTTAAAAACATAGTTATGCAGAGATTAAATTCAGCTATAAATTGTATCATCTAAAATCAAATAAAAACAAGAAACATCATTTTGTTTAAACATTCTAACAAATGTACATGTTATGTCAACAAATTGTTGTATTTAAATTGTACAGTACAAAGGATCTTTATTTCATCCATTTTTTGTAATTCCATTAGTATAAACCATAGTATTGTCTTTAAACATTTCTACTTTTGGCATCTTTTTCTCAGGCTGGTCTTCTTGTGGTATTACTTCTGACTATTGGCATCAATCTTTTGTATATTTTTGACACAAGTACAAAACTGAATCGCAATGTCTCCACAGGAAGTAAGTCATCTCTATACCAAATTGCTTGATATGAGTAGTCTCATCATTGCTAGAGCTTTAACGAAGACTTTCAAGCTAAATCAATGAAATAGCTCTGGTAGGCAGTTTATCTGGTATACATTTCAGACTGTTTGATGGTTAACACATTCTTTCTACAATTCTTTGTCATCCATCAGAAAGTTTGTTCTAGAAATATAAGATTATTTGCAAAGGGATTATCTAAAACAAAAAATGTGCTACTCATAGAGAAGCCATGTGCTGTAATTTTCTCCAGGTTTATAATATTGCAAATTCATATAGAAAGAGAACCTCTTTGTCCTGAGGTTCCAACACTCTGCTCATCTACTCCATTTTTTTCAATGAATACCCATTATTTAAGCTTTTTTTTTTTTTAAATTCCTAGAAAAGAGTATTTTAAAAAGTTGATAATTTAAATTAATGCTTTAAAAAAAGGTTATCTGTAAATTATACTAACAAATTTGCTCTGTATTCATTTTCAAAGTTTTTTTTCTATTGATTTTTATTCAGATAATTTACCTCAAGATGGTTCAAAAGACAATACATATAATAATCAATTACGTTCAATCGTCATTGATGTAACATCTAGCAGAGAAACTGTATTTGTGGCAGTGGATGGAACAACTGTAAGCTTAGTTATTTAAAGCTATTATCATTGATGGTGAAGGAAGTGATAGATATATTATGATATAACATTCATTGTTGTCATGCTTTTTTTTTCCCCTTACTTAGGTTCTTGAAGATGAAGGCTTTGATAAGAACAGAGGGATTCATGTTATTATTCTTAGCCAGTACACTGTAAGAGATCAGCTAATACCTTTTTTTTAAATTCTGTAATATACATGGATACCATATTGCCAGTAAAAGTGGATCAAATTGTCTTATTTATGCCTTTTAGCTAACTTTTGAATTTTGAACAAAAATCAAATTTAATAAAAAATGGCTTTTGCCAGTTTTCTTAAAAAAAAGTTCCTATTTGAGACCTTGTGGTCTTTAGGGCAGATGATGTAAAGGTCATCTGTTTCTGTGAGGGAGTCATGTAGCCAGCACAACGACTAACCGCCTTTACTTTTCCCCTACTAATGTCAGGTACCCATTGGAGCTTGTGGGACTCTGAGGCACCCAAAGATCCCGAAAATAAAAATCCCAGTCTTCACAGGGTTTCATTTTTTTGTTTCACATCCATAAATATAACACGTATTCTGACAAAAACTTACTTTGTCATAATAATCAAACTATTAATATTGAAGGGTTTTATTTATAGGGCAGTGTCATGGCTAAAAGAGTTTTTGATACCTACAGTCAGCAAGAAGATGATGCCATGGTACTATTTCTGAACATGGTGTCTGATGGAAGAATTCTTGTTTTTGCTATTAAGGTAATTAGTGATATTAATTGAAAATAATTGTGATTGCAATTGCATTTTCATGCCTGAAAGTAGATTTTTACCAAATCATACAGAAATGAAACAAATTTTACTTTTTTTTTTACCAATACACCATTAGCTCAGATAAGAAAAGATAAGATAGCTCATTTAAAGATTACAAAAGTGATAATTTACTTTCAAAATTGGTGCTTATCACAACACAGTATGCTGGGGAATGCATACAAACTTTGCTATGTTATTATATGCCACTGGGAGTCCAAGATCTGCAAAAGGTATTTGTGAATTTGATAAAGGCCTTCTTCTTTTTAAAAGAGTGTGTCAGAGCATATTAGTTATAAATACTTTCTAGTGTAAAAATGGGGTACCTAAAAATACAAAATTATTTTATTAACATTAAGAATAGAGAACTCCTTACCAGTTCTATTTGGTAATGAATTTTATTGTTCTACAGGATGAAGGAACATTTCAGCTGAAAGAGCCTGCTAGAGATTTGCTCAAGTCACTGAAAAGTGATAATGCTTCTGTCCTTGGTTATAGAGATACTTGGGCATTTGTGGCCATCAAGAAAGGTATGTATTTACCAAAATAACAACAAAGAAATAAAATATTCATTCTCGCCATGCCTGCCCCTGACAGAAGGTATATATCCAAAGGGTCTTCTATACATTTTCACACTCTTTGCAGAATGTGTTTTTCATTAGGAATCTAATAAAAAAAATACCCACTTTTAGGCATTTTAGTGCATTTGTACAATTCAACATAATGATCAGAAATGAGAGATCTGTACAAAGTAGGGAAAGAAAAAGGAGGTGTGGTTAGCACTAGAGACAGATGTGGTTAGAAAAAGAAATACATTGATGAGTTGATAAGTAGTGTGGTAGTGTGTATGTAGGGAAATAATACGATTTAAAGTGATATAGAAAGAAACATTTGGGTTACTATATTTAGAAAATAAAAGTAAAAAACTGTTGAGCCATAGAGGGTTAAAGAAGTAATCAATAGTTTGAGTGATGGTGCATGTAATAATTGAGATAACGGGAACAGTTGGAATTGGATAAAGGTACAATTATCTTATCATTGATTGAATTCTAAATAGGTATCATGGTGTATGATTTGCAATTATAAATTTTAATTGTACAACAGGGAGGGTGTTACGGTCATAGCACAGCATGGTGTGAATGACAAATGGTGCAAATGTGAATGGAAGAGAGGTTAAAAAGAGTAGGCTGGAAAATATGGACATGAAGTGAATTGAGAATATTATGATAACATTAGTTATAAGAATATTAAAGTGTTTCTAAAATTAGAACCTGAGAGTGTCTGCTTATTTGTCAAGAGTCTTGTGTGTTAACACATTCAATTAATTTTATTATTAATAATATTTGTTCTTTGTACAATGTCTCATTAACTTAAATTGTTTCAGGTCAAAAATTGGGAGAGAAACACAACAAAGCTGCCAGTATAGATGTTTGGGCTGAAAAAGTGGAGTTGAAAGTAGAAGTCCCACTTATGGCTGCTAGAGGTACAGATCAATATTCAGAGCATATTTCATAGTTATAGTTATGACAGTATATTATCCAGTGCATGTATGTATTTAATTTATATAAACCAATATTTAGCACGTATAATATTAAATACATTATATAAACCAATATTTAGCACGTATAATATTAAATACATTATATAAACCAATATTTAGTGCACATATCATATTTAACACATTACATAAATATAAACCAATATTGTAATAGAATATGCTTACGTAGAGTATTTTATATGCATACACATTATAGTATTTATGTGGTACAAGGTTATAAGAAGTTACCAGTTGTTTAAAAAAATCTTGTTTGTGAAGAGCTCTTCATTTCTTGTTTAGAACAAGTAGAAAAACAAATCTTGGCTAATGTTAGGGAAAACCAGATATGTTTAGCTCTTTATTTTCTAAACATTTTTGTCAATTTTAACAGATCAAAATATGTTTTTTTCCTGCCTGTCAGGCTTATTTCTAAAAATACTAAAAATCTGTTCTCACCATTGCCTTGCATATTGTGCTCAAATTAGGTGCAATGACCAGCTGTTATATTTTGCTCCATTTTTAAAACAAGATTTTGAAATTCTTAAATTATTTCTATGACCCAATTAGAGGTTGAAAAGAAGCAATCGAAAGTAAGCTAAGTCACCTGTAAAATATCTGTAACGTTTGTGATGTTATAGGTTTATTGATGCGCTATGTTTATGTGCTTTAGGAATTCAGGGGCTTACGATATGTGTGGTTTGTTTGGAAGTATCTGTTTCATTAGAAGATACAAGGGCCAAAAAGTGTGTGGTTGGGTGAAGAGACATTTCATTTAAAAATAGTGTGCGCATTGAGTTTGTGTTGGGTGGGGGACATTATAATGCAAGCAGACAAGAAGGCTACAACTGATGAGCCTAAGAAGTTGACATGCTCCATATTAGGGAGTTGTGGTCCATTTTATTGAAGGATGAAAGAGACAAATAGGGGTTTATGGAATATGAGGCCCAGAAAAAAGTTGTTTTTTGGAGTGGGGAATACTTGTAATGTGGGCTGTTTAGTGAAGGGTAAAAAAAAGTGTTCCAGGAAAAATAAACATATACCAACTATTTAAACTGCAGCGCTGAATGGATGTTTGCTCATTGACATTATACATTTTTATTGTATATTACTGACAATCTAAATATTTTCTAATATATTTTGAATTAGTTTAGGTTATATATCTTAAACCATATATAATTGTACATATCTAAATAGTTTATTTCAAAATCTACTTCACAGAATGAATTTAAATATCAATCCACTAAAATTTCTTTTTTTTTCTAAAAAAAATTCTAGAGAATGAATGTCCTTGGCCAGATAATGATGAAGGTCAACGGCGAAAAACTTTTTGTAGTAAGGTGGAAGGTTACGGCAGTGTCTGCAGTTGTGATGGTCCAGCACCAATCTCTTTCAAGCCAGAAACAGTGAGAGCACAAAATTGTTTTTCTTAGCCGAGTGATTTATTATCAAATGTTTTCACCAATTGTTTTCAAACATTGAACTACACCAGTGTTTCTCAACCTGTGTGCCTCGGCACACTAGTGTGCCGCCGAAGATTTGCAGATGTGCCGCGGGAATTTCCAGAACGCCACATGTGTAGCGTTACACAGGTCAGCCTAATATTAAATTTTTATTTTACGTCGCGATGACAACCCCTCTTGCAAAGATCAGTAATAGTAGTGGATCGCTCCATATTGATGGAAAGGGGTGTTAGCTATTCAGGTTATGGAATTTCCCACTATATATATAGTACCAGCTTTAGCAATAGTTGTTGAAACAATCCTAGGACCTGATGCCGCCGAAAAAGTTAAACAAGTTCCTTTGTCAAATGATACTATCTCACGCACAATAAAAGACTTATTGTCAGATTTACAAGATCAAATATGCGAACACTTCAACGTGACTGACGATGAACTGTCTCTTCTGTGGTCTCTTCAAGTTGATGAATCCACTGATGTTAGCGACAAAGCCCAGCTGCTAGCTTTTATTCGGTTCATAAAGGATGAAAAATGTGTCAACGAATTCTTATTTTGCAAGGACTTAGCAACTACGACCAAAGGCGAAGATATCTCCAATGTGGTGAACGAAAACATTTTGTTCTTCAAACTACAGTGGAAAAACTGTGTCAGCGTTTGCACCGATGGCTGTCCTTCCATGCAGGGAAACAGAAAAGGATTCGTCACTCTTGTTCGTCAAGAAAATCCAAATGTATTAGTTGTTCACTGCATGATCCACAGAGAAGCTCTTGCCTTCAAATCTTTGCCAAAAGGTTTGATGTCTGTTCTGGATCAAGTGATTGAAGTTGTAAACTTCATCAAATCTCGACCGCTTGCATCCCGACTTTTCTCTCAGCTCTGTGCAGCAATGGATTCAGACTACAAATGCCTCCTGTATCATACCAACGTTCGTTGGCTCTTCAGGGGAAAAGTATTAAAGCGTGTCATCCAACTCAAGGCTGAGCTGATTTCATTCTTGGAGGCTGAAAAAAAAAGACTTTGGATTTTCTATTCATGACGAAATCTGGTGGGTTAAGGTCACATTTCCCTCTGATTTATTTGACAAATTAAATTCATTGAACTTAAGTCTTCAAGGACCATCGGAAACAATCATCACTGCATCCTCAAAACTAAAGTCATTTGGTGAAAAATTGTCTTTGTGGCAAAGTAAGGTCTCGAAAGGAGTCTTCGACTGCTTTCCTTCTTACAATGATAGTGCTTCAAACAAAGAAATTACCCCCGAAATTCTTGACACTTTGACACACCTGCAGTCAGCATTGCAGCTTTACTTTCCAACACTTGGAAGTAATGAATATGGATGGATCAGCTATCCATTTGGAAACTATGAAGCTACAAATCTTACAACTGAAGAAGAAGAGCAGCTCATTGATTTAAAAAACGATGTAGTTCTTAAGTCAAGTTTTGCAGAGAAAAGCCTAGATAATTTTTGGATTTCAATCAATAAAATATATCCAGCAATCAGTTTAAATGCAATCAAAATAATTCTTGCATTTTCATCTTCATGGTTTTGTGAATTTGGATTTTCAGCACTGACTGAAATCAAGTCTAAGAAAAGAGAGAGACTTCTTTCAATAGATGATGAAATGCGAGTTTGTTTGTCGACTTAGGAGCCTCGGATAGATCTCATTTGCTCTCAAAAACAGGCACAACCTTCACATTAAAAGTAATGATTAAAAACTGGTAAATCTTTTTTTTCTTTTTATTTTAAAACAACTGTTGCTCTTTGTGGTGTGCCGCGAAATTTTTGTTGTTTTTTTACTGTGCCGGCAGACAAAAAAGGTTGAGAAACACTGAACTACACAAATAATGACAGTGATATAATAGCATGGCAATACATTTTAGACAAGAATCTATTTAAACTTTTCTTCATTTTTTTCTACTTTATAAAATTGGACAATTGCTTAAGATAGCTGCAGAAATAATTAAAAAAAAAAAATTTTGTTATTTTTAGTTTGGATTAGCAATTTTGTTTTCCTCCACAGCTGCATAATAATGAAATCTCTGACATTCCAGTAGCTGTCATAGCCAGTGACAGACCTCATTATTTATATAGGTAATGCTTATGATTTATTGATAATTATACTTTAAAGCTATGTAAAATTTGAATAAATGTGAGCTTCATGTGAGCATGTAAAAAGTTTTTAAAAGTCTGAGTGTTTTTTTTTTTAAATTACTTTTGTCTAGTGCAATGTGGATGTTAAAGTATGCTCAGTGCATCATGGTCCAATCACTTTGTTGACCTTTGAGGAAATGAAGTATCTGTGAAAAGGTTTTCTAGCTGCCTTTGATTTGGGATTCAAACTCAGGAGCCATTGACAGATTGGGGTTATGCCATCCATCCACACCTTGAAGATTTGCTTGATTAACTATTTGACGTACAATTTATAAATGTTAGTTGTTTGATGCTAAGCCATATTTGAGCCATGTTTGTTTAACTAAATATTTATAAAACATTTTTTTACATTTCTCTTTTTGTTTCAGAATGTTACAGACTTTACTTTCAGTTCCTGGTGCCAATCCCAAAATGGTGACTGTATTTATTGATGGATACTTTGAAGTAAGGTTTGGGTCTGTATTTAAAAAAAAATGAAGTCTATTTTGGTCTTAGAAAAACAAAATATTAGCTAATGTTTATATTTCTTACTATTTTAAAAAGAAGCATTTCTTAAATAATATTTCTTTTGTAAGGCTCATCTCAATCTATGGACAATGGTTATCAACCAACCACATTTACTTTCATAACTAATGTCTGTCAGAAACCCATTAGAACTTGTTGAACTATGTGGCATCCTAAAAATTCTGAAATTCAAAATCCTAGCCAATGAGATTGGAACCTGCTTCCCTGTGGTTTGGAAGCCAAGCACTATACCACTTTGCCCCCCCCCCCTTCTTTTACAAAAACCTTTCATTGAAGTAAAGAAATTTTCACCAAATAATCATTTTCTTTACAGAGTTGAGATTGATATGTCAATACTAGAAAAATAATATTTTAGTCACCTATTTTTTTTTTCTCTCTGCAGGAGCCCTATGCCATTACTAAGCTATTTGGATTGAGAGGAATTCAGCACACACCACTTGGACTGAAGAATGCTCGCATTTCACAACACTACAAAGCTAGCTTGACAGCAACATTTAATTTACACCCTGTAGGTAGTCTAAATCATTTACTTGCTTGTGGTAGATTTGACAGAGCTGAATTTGTCTGTTTTTTTTTTCCCTTTAATTGTAATTTTTTCCCCTTTTTTTATATAGTTCTCTTACAAATGAGGAATATTTCAGATTTTTACCTTGTTGAGAATGCAAAAATACTGTTAAAAAAAAAAACTGGCATATAAGTAATATTTTAATAACAAAGTTGTGATAATGCTAATAAAATGCTAGTAAAATAGTAAACAAACATAAAGTGTGTTTTCAAGTACTTATGTATTGGGAGGAGCAATATGATGTCTCAGAAATCTAGTTCGTCCATCGTGGTTCGATGATGACCACTTTGTCATCCAGGGGGCTGAGGGCTGTCTCAGAAATAATGAAGAATGTGTGAAAGGGGTACTTACTTTTTTCTATTATTTCATGGTTAGAGGGTCAGTGAGTAACTTTATAAGTTGTTATGTCTCTAGATTTAGTACATTCCTGTAACCAATGTATATATTCCAATATCTCCTCAGAAAGCTCAATATGCTATAGTTGTGGAGGAAGACCTAACTGTGTCACCAGATTTTTTTAAGTAAGGAAAGTTGTTCTACTGTTTTTAAACATTACTGACATTTTTTTTTTAAAACTTGACATTGCTTTTCCGTTAATTTATTGCATGTATGGTAGCTTTGATTTTAAATTCTGCCATTTAGCCAGGATTTTTGTGAAATAAAAGAGGTTCAAATTCTGTTCAATTCTAGAGTTGTTATTACCTTGGGATCAGCTTGAGACTTTCTGTAAATTTCAGATTGTTGAATGTTCCAATAGGAAATAAAAAGTTGCTTTTTACTTTCTCTTGTGATAATCTGAAATAACTGCACAGTTTAAGTTTTTACATACTTAGTAATAGTTATTTAAATGTCAGCTTGTTAATAATTATTATCTTTTATTTATTTAGTTTTTTTAGTCAGACGAAACACTTGCTTGATGAGGACCCTAGCTTATATTGCATTTCTGCTTGGAATGACCAGGTATTATTACATAACAATTTCTATCATAATCTGCAATTGTCATTTGAGTTTTGTTTTTCTGTTATGTGACTCTGATTTCCATTTAAGGGCTATGAACATTCAAGCAAAGATCCGAAAATGCTGTATAGAATTGAGACTATGCCAGGTCTTGGTTGGCTGCTGAAAAGATCTCTTTATAAGGATGAATTAGAACCACAGTGGCCAACCCCGGAAAAGGTATTTATAATTTATTTATTTATATCACTTTTGAAACTTAAAAAAATAACAACATCATTGTCAGGGGTTCCTTATGTATGTTTATCTCTTGACTTGGCTCTTGTCTTGTGTTGTCTAGGGGTTCCTTCTTATACGAATAATTATCACTTGATACAGGTTTACTTACGATATCCACTCAATTAGAATTACTTATTACTGAATAAACTCCAACTCTTGATAATAACAATGAATAACTTTAATACTTAGTAAATCACATCGACTCTCAAATATTAACAATCACTAGTCCATCAATATGTACTTATAAATATAAATATATAAACACGTCCAACCTTCCTGGACTGGGAGCAAAACCTTACTAACTAAAACATTCTCTCGCACATTCAACTAAGACTGAATCGTTCACTCATAACACGTGCAAACGACTATTTACATTCACAACAAGGGGACATAAAACTATCATACCAAAATAGCAACTTAACAATCATTCTCGCCATACCTCACCGTGACATCCCCCCTCTTACGATAATGACTGTTATTAGATAACAGTCATTCCAAAATATACATAATTAAACATACATGCATACACATACTTATATACATATATATAAACACATATATCTACACAATAGGAAATTAGTAGTGCCTATTGTACCTATGCACAAAAGTAAATAGACAAAAGACACAATAGGAAATTAGTAGTGCCTATTGTACCTATGTACAAAAGTGTATCAACATGTATGTTAATTAGCTCATATTACCATAACTAAAAAAATATGCCTAGCTAGAGCAATCATTTAATAAGAAGAACAATGTTTACATCAAAGTAAGAATAAGGAAACAAAATTGTGGCAAGAGTAGCAAAATGACTGATTAACATAGACCTACCAGTTTTACATTTAATTTGTAGAAACTATAACATGATAAAGAAAAATAGAGGAAGGAGGAGAAAAAAAAATAACTTATATGTTTTAACAATGACATACTAGGAAGAAAACAATCTCTCCCAGTTTAATTAAGCCGAGTTAGCTTCTGAAAAAATTTAGTAATAGTTACAACTACAACTATGCTACGTTGATAGGTTAGTCTTGACAGTACATCAACTCGTCAACAATGGTCTGGTCAAACTGGATTGTGAATTCACACGAGTATCAGAGGTATCTGTCTAGGCGTTCGACACTGACGCTACAGAAGACGTGATGCTCCTCTCCAGGGAACCACCTTGTTCTGAGCTACTATACCGTATGACGGATGCGTCTACCACACTCAGCAAGCTATTTCTGTTCAGATTAATACATTATACAAGGATATTAAGCTAGATACAATAAAAATTAAAATACAAAAAAAAAAGAACAGAAAAAGCTAAATCTTCCTCATTGCCAAGTCGCACTCGGGGATTCAGGTGACCCTCGTGGACACTTCCCTTCTCAGTAACTTGGAGAGGGGAAATAACGTCAAAACTTTTTTTTCTCTTTCTTGGGAGTTTTATGTATAAAAATATTTGTAGCCTTCTGGGGTCTGGCTTCAATTTCTCCCCATCAACAACATAATAAACACATTTTGTTAGGTTAAGTCTCTTCAATGGTTTGTCTAGTATGTGAAATGGTCTCAGAACTTGAGCAACTGTATTGTCACTAAACTGACAATCATCAAATTCCATAGTAGTTAACGAGATATCATTTTCCTCCCTCTTATTTGGTATGTCATTAGCAATATACTGACAATCATCTATTTTATTGTACATTAATAATGCATTTTCAGTTTCTTCATTACCTTCTATAACACTGTTACAATTAACAATATGGTCATTTAAGTCATAAATAGTTAAATCCTTTTCAATAACTTCATTATCTTTCATAGTATTACAGTTTAGGTCAGAATAGTCCATGTCTACCATATAGGGCACACACCCCTGTAATGACAGTTTTACTTCCAGTTCTCTTTCCAACTTTTTATCCTCCATCTCCCTTATTTGTTTCCTTTCCTCTGCTTTCCTTGCCTCCATTTCAAGTTCTATAGTTAGTCTCTCTAAATCTAATTTTTGCTGGTTCAATACAAATTCTATTAATTCCTTCCCCTCAATTCCTATCATCTTAGCCTCTTCTATTAGTGTATCTATGGTACGCGGTTTAAAGTCCCCCATGGTAAACAAATAAAGAATATTACTGAATTTTAAAATGTAAATTAAGTTGAAAGTAACACTGTTTACTTATATCTCACAAGGGATTATAAAAAGATCAACAGACAAAAAAAAGTAATCTCGCCCTTTATCTCCATTACTGACAAGGTAATGCACAATTCGACCTGAGCTGCCCGATACAACCGACAATATAAAAAAGAAAAATTAACTTATCTGTGCTCTATTTGATGCCAGGGAAGAGATGACAACTCTTTCCACACAACAGTCTCTTCAAGAATGAAGAATCTTCTAAGGTGTCAGGTCACCGTTCATTGTCTTTGTAAGCACCTCAGCACGCACGGCATACATAAAAAATAAATACAAAGAAAAGTTTGTTTAAATTGCAAAATAACAGCAATAATAAGAATGATGTAGATTATGCCGTAAATACTTGTTACAATGATACAAAATGATACTAGGTACTCCAATAATCTAATTAGTTTAATACTTGATAATGTAATAGTCCACAATACATGGTATGTCAAAATTCATAAGTGACGAAGTCTCTCGAAAATGGCGAAGTCTCTTGAAAATGGCGAAGTCTCTCAAAGTGGTGAAGTCTCTCAAAGTGGTGAAGTCTCTCAAAAATGGCGAAGTCTCTCAAAAATGGCGAAGTCTCTCGAAAATGGCGATAACTCTTAAAAATGGCGATAACTCTTGAAAATGACGATAACTCTTGAAAATGGGGATAACTCTTGAAAATGGCGATATCTCTCGAAAATGGCGATAACTCTTGAAAATGGCGATAACTCTTGAAAATGGCAATGTCTCTCGAAAATGGCGATGTCTCTCGAAAATGGCGATGTCTCTCGAAAATGGCGAAGTCTCTCGAAAATGGCGAAGTCTCTCGAAAATGGCGAAGTCTCTCGAAAATGGCGAAGTCTCTCGAAAATGGCGATGTCTCTCAAAAATGGCGATGTCTCTCGAAAATGGCGATAACTCTTGAAAATGGCGATAACTCTTAAAAATGGCGATAACTCTTGAAAATGGCGATAACTCTTGAAAATGGCGATAACTTTTGAAAATGGCGATGACTCTTGAAAATGACGATGACTCTTGAAAATGACGATAACTCTTGAAAATGACGATATATATATCTCTCGAACATGGCAATGTCTCTCGAAAATGGCGATGTCTCTCGAAAATGGCAATGTCTCTCGAAGTGGTAAAATCTCTCGAAGTGGTGAAGTCTCTCGAAGTGGTGAAGTCTCTCGAAGTGGTAAAATCTCTCAAAGTGGTAAAGTCTCTCAAAGTGGTGAAGTCTCTTAAAAATGGCGATATGTTCAACTTGTTTCTTGTGATGAGCTCATTAAACATATATATAACACATCTCTATACGTTGTCAATGTTGACGCAAATAATACTCAAGTAAAAAAAATGTCATCCAGGTTTATTATGGGAAAAAACTTTCGTGTGTTGATGTGCTGGGGTCACGATGAACTTGGGTCAGCCCGTGAACCAATTCAAAATTTCGGAGCTATGTGACGTTCCGAGTCTAGACTTTTAGACTGGCTTTTCTTAATAACGTGTTGACTGAAACATAATAGACGAATATCTCAGGCTTGACTTGGACTGTTAGTTAAGTCCCTTTTTATAACTTACTCTTGTAGAGAGAAATACAAACTTGATTGACTTGACGCTTTTACTGACAAAAAAAAATACAGTATCTCCGTGTTCACGTGTGCTTCCAAATGTAAATAGTGTTCCTCAGTGTCTCACTCTCCTGGCCTGACGAGGCGCGAAAATTTCAACAATTATTAATGAAAAACAAACTGCTATGAATCCGTCTTTAAGTGCAATAGTTACTGTCCATGACCGGACGAAGCTTAAAATATCGATATTCTTTTCTCTGCTTGTGCTGCTTATGTCAGTATTCTCTGCTTGAACTGCTTATACTTTATTTCTTGATAGTAACTTTAACGTACAACAGGTACAACAGACCTGGCCGGACGAAGCCCCCAGATGTCAGGGGTTCCTTATGTATGTTTATCTCTTGACTTGGCTCTTGTCTTGTGTTGTCTAGGGGTTCCTTCTTATACGAATAATTATCACTTGATACAGGTTTACTTACGATATCCACTCAATTAGAATTACTTATTACTGAATAAACTCCAACTCTTGATAATAACAATGAATAACTTTAATACTTAGTAAATCACATCGACTCTCAAATATTAACAATCACTAGTCCATCAATATCAACTTATAAATATAAATATATAAACACCAGTCCAGGAAGCACACGTCCAACCTTCCTGGACTGGGAGCAAAACCTTACTAACTAAAACATTCTCTCGCACATTTAACTAAGACTGAATCGTTCACTCATAACACGTGCAAACGACTATTTACATTCACAACAAGGGGACATAAAACTATCATACCAAAATAGCAACTTAACAATCATTCTCGCCATACCTCACCATGACAATCATTATTAAATACATTTTTAAAACTCAAATAGCAATTACCATCAATAGATGACCTACGTATATATAGTACATTTTGAAAACATCTCTTTTCTCCAGCAATGGGACTGGGACATGTGGATGAGGAGTGCAGGAGTCAGAAAGGACAGGGAGTGTGTCATCCCAGATATAAGTAGAACATACCACTTTGGTTCCAAGGGACTCAACATGAACCCTTACTTCCAAGAAATGTACTTCAAGAAACACTCCTTGCTAACAGAAGGCTTGATCCAGTTGAGAGATGTTGATAGGTTAGAGATAATTTTATTTAGTTTTAAAATTAAATTAGTTTAATTCAAAATTTGTCATCATTTTATTTTAAGTTGAATGCCTTGTAAAATTGTATACTAAAGAAATTAACTTAGGTTTTCAAACATACTTTATTGCTGAGTTAAAACTTTCTATCATGTTTGCTGTCTTTTATCTTTTGAAGTCTGTTTTGAATTAGATATTAATGTCATGTTGTCTCCCATTCATAGTTTTGAAGTATCATCTTTGTTACAAATATATAATTCAATACCACTCCTCTAGGGTTACATATTTATTCAAACCCTGATCAGAGTTCATAAACATTAGCATTAGTGTTAGAACCATCCTGACTGAAGTTATTAAATAAATGTATATCTCCTATTCATGAAAATCTCCTTTGTTTTATGACTGAACATTTGAATCAGATTGAACTTGTTAACATTTTATTCTTGATTGTAAAAGAATCCATTTTAATCTCTTTACAGGATGAAGAAAGATGAGTATGAGAAATTGTTGCTTGAACTAATTGGACAAGCTCGACCAATAGATCATAGTAAAAATCCATGCAATGAAGACTTTATTCCTAATGATTTGCCAGAGGTAGGAAGTTAAGAGAATAATGTCAAGATGAAACTTGTTTTGAAATAAAATGAATGAAATTTCTTTCTGTTTAATATTTGGATTCAAAGTTGTTTTATGACTACTGAAGCTACCAGCAGACCACTTTGTAACGTTTCTTTTTCTCATGGGCTACTAATTTTTAATGGCAACTTCCATGTAAATAAAATAAAAATTGTAACAACTTACGATTGCTGACTTTAACATGACTAAATAATATTCTTCTTAGGGCACCATTCTATCAGTCTACATCAAAATGGAGAAAGCCACAGACTTTGCCTCATGGAAAATGATAGCTAAGTGTCTACATTTGTGGGACTTGGATGTCAGAGGGTTTCACAAAAGTATGTGGCGCCTGTTCCTGAAAAAATATCACATCATCATAATTGGTAGTCCTGCATCCCCATACTCAACATCTAAACCTTCCAGCATTGAGCCAATCACACCGCCTCCAGAGCCAGTAGTTAAAACAAAGAGCTAGTAAGAACTTACATTTAAAAAAAAATGTATTGAATGTTAACTTGTTTTCTACAAAAAAATATTTGTTTTTGTGATCAAGTGTGACTTATTCTGGCAAACATTTTTTTCTTCTGATATTGCTTTTTTTTTTTCATGTTTTGATGTACTCTAGCTTGTTCATAATGAAAAGTTTTCAAGAAATTTGTGTTTATTTGTAAATCTTAAGTTAACTACATTCTTTAAGTTTACACTATGCCTTGCATGAAATGCAACCTATCACATATATTGATAGCTGGGGAACAGGCATACAAATACTTTACCTTCATTCATATACCCCAGTGTCGTTTTTTTAAAACAGTTTTATCTCATTTGACCAGTTTCCATTAAGATTCCATAGGTCACATTTTACTAAGGATTCTGATGGGAAACAACCATTATGTACTTTATAGTGAGTCTGTGATACAGTTAAACATTCATTTTCTTAAATTTACTAATATGCATAATTCAATGCTCTGTACTTATTATTTTCTTATTAAACTTAGTAAACTACTAATAAGTAGTACACTGCATTAACCAGTTCATAATAATGCTTGGTAAAAAACACTTACTTCTTTAGTTTCAATTAAAGCCTTTCAAGTTAACAAAGATTTATACACTCACTCTAGTGTTACATCCTGCTGAAGTTGGTAAAAAAAAAAATAAATGTTGCCAAGATGATACTTTTGATCAATAAGGAAAAATCTGCACAATTGAGATATTTGATATGACTTTATTTTTCTAAGCATAAAAAATTAGAATTTTTATGACGTAAAGCTTTTTACCTTTTTCCATTAGTTCATATATTTGTTATATTTGTTTAGCTATATATTTGTGTATTATACATTGTTTTCTGTAATTTCCTGATAATTCTTCAGTGTTATACAATGACTTCCATCTAATTTAAAGCTTTATAAACTAAAACAAATGCGTTTCCTTGAAAAGTTGTGTCATTTTTGTTACTCACTTATTGTACATATGTTTTTCTTGATACATTTTAAATTGAATGATCATTTCAAAGCTATTGTTATTTTATTCTTTGATATGACTTGTGATTTATTGAAAGTTTAGTCTGATATTCAGATTGCAGCCTAGTTCAGTTGTATGAACTACTGTAGACCATGTAATATGAATCTGTTGAGATGTTTCATGTGAACACTTTAGAATACACACAATGAACATTATTGAAATAATAGTACATTTTATGCATATTCAATTTGGCCACTGTGACTAGCAGCACATGTTTCTTCTTGAAGCCGTTATAAACCTGGCTTATAAGAAACATAGAAAGTGTTATATGGTTGACTAATCATAGAGCTAGAAGTTAGGAGAAACAATCTGGAAAATCCATTGTTGATCATTTCAACATGTCAATGTAACTATATAATACTTGCTACTTTTGATGTAATCAAATTTTTCAAAAGAAATAGTGCTGCCTGGGATGAATTGAAATGTTGTACAGAAAATCTACTATGACTGTAAATGACAAAATGTAAGATTGAAAAAAAAAATGTTCCTTTATCTTTATATTGAGCTAAAAAGTTTACATAAGTGTGTTTGTAATGAAAAGAATGAGGTGTAATGACACCCTTCATTAATAAACTGATACCAATTCTGGTATGAAATGACATAATTGGGCAAAAATTTATTTGTACACATTTTTTTTAATGAAATGTACTTTTTTTTTTCTTCAGCTAGCACATTTAATTTCTTAATGTTGTCATGCCATTCATATAAAAATTGTATATAAATAAAAATATACATTATGGTAGTCTGATGTCAAGTGACCAGCACATTGACCAACACCCTTTATTTTCCCCAACTAATGTGTGGACTCAATGATGTCCTAAAAATCCCAATGTTCAAATCCTAGTCTTCATAGATTCAAACTTATGACCCTTAGTTCAGAAAACAAATGCTTTACCACTAAACCACCATGCAACTTTTTACTTAACCTTATTTTAAAAGGAATGTTACTAAAAATATAAATTATTAGTTCTGCTTTATTTATTTTTTTTAGAAACGTTTCCTAATGTAAAAAAAAAATGAGTTCTAGATTTCATAGTCCATGCAGGTTATTTCAGGTGGCAATCATTTCTGTGCAGCAACTTATAAAATTCTCACTAACATCAATTGCAGCGATGTTATTTTTTTTGTTGCTTTCCCTCCTGCATAAAAGTCTCAGTGCATATTCTGACATGCACCAACTTATTTCATCATTGTCAGGTCTTTTGTCACTGTCTTGTGAACCAACTTATTTGGGTCATCAATGTCAGGTCTTCTGTCATTGTCTTGTGCACCAACTTATTTGGGTCATCAATGTCAGGTCTTCTGTCACTGTCCTGTGCACCAACTTTTTAAGGTTATCTATGTTAAGTTTTCTGTCACTGTCTTGTGCACCAACTTATTAGGGTCA
>JADKLZ010000130.1:16426851-16438430 GCA_021533235.1 Biomphalaria straminea
CCCCCCAATATCGACACTGTCATCATGGCCTCACACAACATGAAGCAGCGCTATGGCATTCCTGTGATAATGCAGTGGGTACCGAGTCACATAGGTGTGACTGGTAACACTATTCCAGACTCCTTGGCCCACCAGGGAGGACAAATTCCACCAACTGAACAGGCTGTAAGTTTTCACCATGCCCTGGCTACAATTCAAAAAACTGAAATGGAAAAGTGGTTTGAGTGCTGGGACAAGTCCCAAAAAGCCCGTGGAGTCTGGGAGCGCATGAGGCGCCCTGACCGCACTTCCCCGTGGTGGAGGCTGTCCAGGCCTGAGCAAGCTGTTATAGCACAGTGCAGGACAGGCCACTGTCCTGTTGGCTCATACTTTTCACGGTTATGGCCAAATTTTGACTCACGGTGCCCCCGCTGCGGGGAAGAAGAGGAAACCGTGTCTCATATTCTGTTCAACTGCCCCAGACTTGCTGATCTCCGTCTCGACAGGTCTGGGAAACCAAAATTTCTCGACCTGTATGGTGACGCCTACGCACTACGCAAGACAGCAGGGTTTCTGTCCAGGGCTTTTGCAAGAGAGGATTTAAGCCTCTCAAGCCCTCACTCAAATGGAGTTTGATGATGATGATGACCACATCTGTCAGGTGGGGGCGAGGGGTCCATGGTTCAGGAAAACTAAATTGTATTATTAAAACTAATTAATTTACCAGAAACATGAAGAATTAAAATAAGCTCAACCAAACAGACTTGTGCCAACATATATAACTACACATATTCTTAAAGTAGAAATTAATTTATTTAAACAATACAATACAAATTCTGTATCATAACTTCAAAGCAGCTTTGAACAACATAATACAGTTTTTGTATCATAACTTTAAACAGCACAGTTCAGATAGTGTATTAACATATAACTTAACACTCATAAAGTTTTAATTTTGAAGTGCTATTTTGTTGTTGGCTGGTTGATAATACATCATTATTACATGAGTCCTACATACATCATCAGACCTTACATCAACCATCAAAGTCTCCTACATCATTATAATCATTATATTAATAACAGATCTTAGGTCAACTATTGAAGTCTTCTGCTTCTCTTACCACACATTTTGACCTGAAAATTCAAACTACAATGTTCCATGTGCTCTATTCTCTTTCATTTTTTTAACCATTGTGTAAATGTTATTAATTAGAAAAAATACTGCCATATATATGGTATATTTCATTTCTATCAATCTTAAAGGCTAACGAAGTAAAAAGATTATTTTTTCCCCCTCAACCAATCTTTGGTGTCTATTAGAAATGGGGGAAAGTCCAGGATAATTACTTTAACTTACGATATGTCTTCATACAGGGATTGGAACCCCAATCATGTTTATAGCCATAAAGCTTATTTTATTATGTGGGTGGGACGTGTGCCTTTCTGCAGTGAATTATTTACGCATCGCAAGGTTTGTATTGAGCTGAACACGTTTCAAGATATATATCTTTTAGAAACGAGTTTAATTATCTATGCACTGGCATGGTGCCAAAATATCTGGGGGGTTTTTTGTTGTCATGAAGCTCTTTTTTCTTGAATCTTTTTGTTTTCTTATTCAGGCATGGCTTGAGGAGTAGGTCAACATGAACCAAGTAACGCGAGTTTGTGTCGAGTTGTTGCCCTTATTGCTGCAATAGTTATTATTCTTAAAATGTAAAACTTTAAAGCACAGCTAACTTTGGTTGGGCATTCGAAGATATCGACACGATTTAAGACTCTCCCATTCTTCTGGAGATAATGGCGGTATGCGATTATTATTGTGATGTATTCCTAAATGATCGATGCCCCTTGAAAGGTCGTGAATGAAGTGCTCTACGGCTATCGATGACCTTCTGTAAGGACCTCGGTATTCTGAAGCTCTGCTCTGCACGGAATTCCGTCTTGCAGAAGTTTTTGATAAAGATTCAGATGGGAAAGAAATGCTGCTACTTCTTGGGCGCATCGATGGATTTCCAGACTCGGAAAGTGTTGGATTGACTTGAACCGGGGGAGGAACGATCGAAGGAACAGATGAGCTTCGACCTCTCTTTACAGGAAGGGATAAAGATTCTTTGGATGAGTCCAGGGTTAAATCTGATGTCAATCGAGGCAGAGTAATGTTACCAACATCTTCGGTACTAATGATTATTTGAGGAATCTGCCCACTTCCAGTAATAGCCCTAGGAGATTTGACTGAGGTAGATCCAAGAGGGTCATAGAAAGAGGCTGGTCTTTGCTGGTTAGCAGTACTTTGCCTTCGTTTTGCCTCTGGCGAAGAAGCAGGCGAGGAGTCTGTTGATGTCACGCTAGTTTCACGCCGGATACTTCTCGGAGAAATAGATCTGGTTCTCTGAGATGCTAACTCTCTTGGTGAAGACAAGGTCTCGTAGGATTTTGCCAACTTATGACTTTGTTCAAGTGTGACAATATAGTCTTGAATGTCAGCCCTTCCATTGAAAAAAGCTTTTCTGAAGCCAGGTTTTGGCGACGTTGATGACACAAGTCTAGGACTTGTAACTGTAGTCATAAGGTCAAGAGTTTTTGTTGGGCTGTAAAATAAAAGTTACAGTTGAATTTAAAAATGCTGCTGTAAAATAAAAGTTACAGTTGAATTTAAAAAAATGATAAGTCATGAAATATTAAACGTGTCGGCTTTACAAGATCACCTAACAGAAATATAATTTTCAATCATTGATTTGTTTACTAAGCGTGATACACAAAAGATATGCACGTGAGCACATCATTCCATCATTGCTTTTAGCGTTCAGTCCTGTGTCTGAGTATCACTGAGGTGTCAAGCCAGAGTTGAGATCTCAATAGCTGATAACAATCTGGTTCTACACCATCTGTGTTATCACTTTTTCTTCCAACTTAGACCATAGTCTTAATTTTTACTCTCTCTCTCTCTCTCTCTCTCTCTCTCTCTTGTTGTGGGCTTACAATTAATTTTAGGCTATAGTTAAAAACACATTTTGATTCAGATTATATATAATTGTAGAATAATTATTTGCGAATTATGAAGCTAGGTATCTGGAGTCATTTGCAAGATGTATAAAAAAAAGATCTTAACAAATACAATTCTCAAAGCCCGAACTAATGCCCAGATTGGACGCTAAAAAAATTTTTCAGTGTATTTTGAAAAAAAAAGAGCTTTTATGATAGACCCTAGGACTCTGCTAATCCCTACTTGTATCTGCTATGTTCCGTTCCTTTGGACCCAACACTTGCGTAGAGAGGGGCGAGAACTGCTGTGTGGGCCACAACTTCCAGACCATAGTTTAAGTCCAGCCTTCCTCCAAAGCCTTTTGCTCCAGAAGATCAAATATAGATCTAGTCGTTCTACGTCTGAATGAGGCCAATGCATTCTGACAAAATCACAACTTTGAGTAAATATCTCTTTATACGGTATATATATATAGAAATGCAACTTAGCCTACTGCCTCACATTGTCTATCAACACGTAATTTCTAAACTCACTTTAGAAAGTTAGTTGTTGTTTTTTTAAATATAGAACTTTGTTGTTGTTTTTTTTTTTGTAAATCGATTACAACGATAACAATGAAGCACTACGATGACTTGCTGACCACTGTCAAAAAAGGTAAGCTTAAACTGGTCATCACGAGGTCCTCAGGGCTCAACAAAAACCCTCCAGCTAGGAATAGTGCCAAAGACAAGAAGAAAATATAAACAGAGAAAGCGACGGGGAGACTACATCAAAGAACAGACGGGTCTGTCATAGATTCAAGTTAAAAGCAAAAGACAGAAGAATTGTTAACAGATCATGTGTGATACCCCATCGGTTCAACAGACATGATAAGTGAAGGAGAAATAAAGAAATTCGGTAACATAAAGCTTCATGGGAAGTCGAATAAAAACAATATCTTATCACATTTAGCCTACTATTCACGCAATGATATTTTTCATAGTTGGTCATATTGAGCTCTTCGACTACATATTCAAATTTGTATTGTCAAAGTGTCGTTGATATAGTTAAAAATACAACCTCAAATTTCATAGAATCAGTTGTTGAATGTGTTTTTACAAAGATTCTATTTCACTGTCTTTCTGGTAAAAAGTCTGTACAAGTCTTTCCTCTTACATCCAATTTTGGATCAAACTGAAATTTTGCACAATTATTTCTTTTTACTGACAAAACAAGAATCAATAGAAAATATTAACCTGTAACCGGTAGTTTATTACTATTGGTAATTTTCTTTTATTTGGTATTGAAAAAGGGAAATAAATTGTACTGATGTGGTGGTACAAGTTGATTTGGTCCCCTTTATACTTTGTAGTGAGAACTAGGTCGCCGCTTTGAAACTAACAACAGATAACTATAAAACCTTCTAATTTCATAAGCACTTCGCTGGAACAGTTGTTAGTGTGTTGGCTTAAGGAGGTTTGATCCCTCGAGTTCGAATTCAAGTCGCTCAATAAAGTTTTTTGTTTAAATATTTGTCTTATTAATGATTAAATTGTAATTCAATTTTAAAAAAAACTACATCTAACGTATTGAAAGGAATACCAAGTATCAGTATCATTCAATCCAAATTACAGTTAAGAATGTGTTAATAGAATGATGAAAAGATGTTAGATGAAAAGACATTAAAAAGAAGGTGGAGTTTCTCGGAGTATAAAGAAATGACCACACTTGGCAACCTTTTCCGACACTTTCGGCAGACAAAAGAAGAGGGGAAAAAAGTCCGTAACAAAAAGAGTAGAACACTCAAAATGCTGGGCGAAAGTGATTTGTGAAGATTTTAATGGATATTTTGATCTCTTAAAAGCTTTTCAAATCTCGCTGCTTTCAATGAATGCAAGCGCCTGTTTGTAACACTGTGTGCTTTTTTCCCTTTCAAATAGATATTTAAAGTTAGTTAACTTTTACCTTTACCTATCCCTTAGTCTGTTCGACCGTTGGGGCACCAATCAAGACCTGTTGACTGTCTTTCTCCATTCTTCCAAGCCTCATTTAACACCTCTTTCAATGGTAGACCCGTCCTCCCATCGCTCTGTCTGCCTCTTCTTCTTTTTCACGGTACTGTTCCCTGAAGGAAGGTCTTTGTGAGCCCCGTAGATCTTGTAATGTGGCCATAGATTTTAAGCTTTCGTTGTTTTTTTTTTACAATACTTAGCAGATCATCATGGGGTCCGGTCGCTGCAGTAACCCTGTCTCTAATCTCTTGGTTTGTGATGCGGTGAATGTGATGCCTAGGATCATTCTGTAGCATCTCAATTTTATTGATAGGATCCTCCTTTCTAGCTCTGCAGTCAGCGTCCAAGACTCACACGCATATAAAAATGTGGCCATGATCAAGGATCGCATCATTCTGATTCTTAATCCGAGGGCTACGCCCTTGTCCTTCCAAACTATCTTAAGTTTTGAAAGGGCTGCTGTGGACTGTGCTATTCGAGCTAATAGTTCGGGTTTTGTTCCCTCATCTGAGACAATAGCTCCGAGGTGTTTGAAGCTGTTAACACTAGTCAGCTTTTCACCTCCAATACTAATGCCTCTTTTAAAGCCCTGTTGGCTATTGGTCATAATTTGGTGGAAGTTGGAGTATGAGAAGGCTGCCTACTTTCACCATCACTCTTCAATATCTTCCTTGAAAGGATAATGGAAGATCCTCTCGAGGGATATGAAGGTACTGTTTGCATTGGAGGAAGAAGAATTACTAATTTGCGCTATGCAGATGACATTGATTGCCTCACAAGGAAAGAAGAAGAGCTAGCTGACCTGGTGATGGCCATTGACAAGACTTCCGAGAAGAACGTCAAGATTTAGGTCTACATCTTTAAAAACGTATTTCGACATTTTGAGCATAATTTTTAAATTAACTTACCTGGAAGAATTCAAACAAAATAATTTTGTTTCGTTTTGAAGTCCTTTAAGAGTTGCCGCTCTTTCCTTTTCCAGACGACAAAGTTCTTTCTCGAGCTCGAGTTCCGAACGATTGTTCTCATGGACCAGCCTCCTCGTGTTCGTCGTGGTGGGACGTCGCTTGTGTGACATGCTGTTTTTTTTTTTAAATGGGGGTCTTAAAACTGCATTCAGCTATTATCATGAAGATGCAGTTTTTTTTTAACAGGCATTTCTTTGAACCCTTCTGAGATGTTTGATGCACATTCAATCCAAAGCTTGACGTCTCATGTGCAGGAGTTGGGTCTACTGTTTCAATCAAATTTGCATATCCATCCTAACAATAATAGAAAGTAAACTGCTTCATGAAGGGATACACTACAAGATTAAACATTAGTTAAATATACGAATGAAACGTTAATTTTTCGTTTGGAACAATTAAATCCTGCATGAAAAAGTAAAAGCATTGCAAGGGCCAGCCTTAGGCCGATTGCTACAATTGGGCCCTGCGCTTGACAGGGGACCTCCAATTTACATTTATCATATCACTATCAGTCATTGCTCTTGTTACAGGCTTTTAAAGGTGTAAGACTTAAAGGTTTAACATATTTAGTGTTGGCCTATGGTACGATAGATGTAAATTTAATTATATCATTGGCATATATTGCGTTTGAGTTGCATCCTATAGGCTGCATGTTGTATAACAAATGCTGGTATCAGTGGCGTAGCGTAGGGGGGGGAGGGAGGGGGCGATTTTGAAAATCACCCCGGGCCCCCACTTAGGGGGGGCCCCCAAACGGGTGTCAAAAATTTGTTTGTAAATACATAAATTAATATATTTGATTGACAAATAGTGTCAAGTACCAGTACGAAAGAGAAAAGTTAAAGTTAGTTTTACATTTTAAAATGCAAATCTTTAATAGATTAAAATGCAAATCTTTAATAGATTTATTGCCGATTTATTTTACTTTCAAAAGAGATCAAACGTCCTTGCAGCGAAAACTAAGAATATTACTCTCCTTGTTGCCACAAACAGGGGCGTCCTTAGCAGTGCGCAGGCCCTGTGCGTGTGTCATGTTCGGGGCCCCGTAAGGATAAACTATATATACCGTACCACAGCACGCTAACCTGCTAATCCGTCTCTAACGCTGTAACAATAACAAGACAGTATGTCTGTCTGCCTTAACGCTGTGGGCCTTCCTTTTTGTTACAAAACATAGAACATTGCGTAGACTTTGTTGGCTTACTATTGGCAGCGCTAAGTACTATATATACTGTATTGTAATTGTTCTGCTTAAAGAAAATTCTTTCAACTTTAAAAAAAAGTTTAAAAATTACTCCCATGGCCATAGCCTATTGGGAAAAAAAACAAATAGACGGAAGCAACCAATTCATATATTTTATTTCGTATATAAAACATCGGCATCCAATCGGATTGTATTAGGAAAATATGTGGTGATCAAGTTTGTGACAATAAAATCTCCGATCGCGGGGCCCCCCTCAAGCGCCACCTGCCACCACCTAAGGACGCTATTGGCCACTAATAAAACTGTATGATATACAGCGTATTCTTAATAATTATTATTCTTAATAATGCTAGAATTGTTCATTATTCGGGTTGACCAGGTTTGGGCTACAAAACAGCGTGATGCATTGGTTAAACCTATGATAAAGCAGCCATAATGAGTGGCCGTCTGTCTGGCTAGCTAGATACGTCTGTTAGGCATAAATCCAAAAGCAATATTGAGTTGTTCAACTTTTTTTCCAAATTAACCCCAGAGGTTTTTCCTTTATAAATTCAAACACATTCTTCCTACTAAAGTTCTTAAACTGATATCTACTAGGAACTTTAACAATTCGACCACTTCTGGTTGTCTTGACTGGCACAACAGGTTCTCTAGACGTTGGTCTATAACTGTCTGTTTCGTTTGTTCTAACAGTTTACTGTTCTATGCCTTCATCGGTAACATAGTACCCAAAGATATCGTGATCGAAATCCTTGTCCAACAAGCGTTGATTTCTTCTGTATCTTTTCCCATCGTTTGTTTATGATGTAAGATCTGGATGAGGAATGTTTTTTTTAGTGACAACTACTTTCTGTATGTTTGTTCTAGACGAACTCTCACTTTCTCTCTGACAGAGTAATCTTTAGGTAGTCTTGCTTTTGCATCGTATTTCACTTTGCTTTTCATCTGTCCTTCGTTGAGTAATGTCGCATTTTCAGTTACCGATGGTTTCAATAGTTTTGGATTAGTTGGATTTAATGTCCCTGAGTCTTCTACTCATCATCAGCTGTGATGTTTATCGGAGTATTTCTATACTCGAGCATGCTTTCAGCTAAATGACGAGAAACTGACGAAACTGATCACCCAATCAAACGAAAAAGCAAAAGAAGGTAGTGAATACTATGGATTCCCTGTAATCAAAACAACCAGAAGAAAGAAAAGACTTTATGGGAAGTTGAGTTCTAATGTAGGACTGTCAATTGAACTGCAATTCAAACGTGTTGCGACAGAAGTGCTGGACCGATTTCAAATGGGAATGAAGGACAGATTACAAAGGCTGGAAAAAATGGATACCTTTGGGTTTCTTCTTGAACCAAGACACCTGTTGGATGATGACACGATTATGTCAAACTGTGTTACTTTTTCCTGTTTGCATGATGAAATAAATGTCAAATCGCTTGTTCAAAGATGTCATTGATGTACGAGCAGTTTTCATCAACAAACCAGTAATACGATCCACAATAGACATAGGCCTATTGCGGAAACGGGCTTCATATGGTAATAATAACGTGTGCTCAAACCTTGCAACCTCCCCCGAATACCGCTAACTCAGGCCACTTCCATTGCGTCATTCTCAAAGCTCAAGTTCATCAAAAACTATCCCAGGAGCACAATGACGCAGGAAAGGCTTATTATGGCTTAAATGTCAGTGAAGTCACACATACTAGAAATTATCGATGTAGATGATGCTATAGATGTCTTTGCTGCACAGAATGCACGACGTGAAGAGATATGAATTGAGATTTGTCACGTGTGCATTATTTAGCTAATAAACAACGGTATTATTTATTAAAAGAGTCTTAATGATGTTTTTTTTTTTTGTTAAGTTTACTGATATAC
Source organism: Biomphalaria straminea (assembly GCA_021533235.1). NCBI lineage: Eukaryota > Metazoa > Mollusca > Gastropoda > Planorbidae > Biomphalaria > Biomphalaria straminea. Next base: position 16,435,855 of record JADKLZ010000130.1, read on the forward strand.
TGAACTTATTTAATCTTGGGCTTATACATTTTTTAGGTACATTATGTCATGTCATATGTCGAATGCCAAAATGCAAGGGGCCCCCGAAGATGTCGATCCCCCCGGGCCCCCGAACCCCTAGCTACGCCCCTGGCTGGTATAATGCTCGAATTAAAAGTAATAGTTGTTATTGGAAAAAAAGGCCTCGAAAGCATCCATTAAATCGGGCCCCATAAGTCGTAAGGCCCTGAGCATTGCTCATGGCAAAAAGGATTCAAGATACAATTTTCATGACAATGTATCAACATATAAGCCATTAAGTCCAGTCCACTGGTATGATTGTCTAATGATTGTTTTTGACGATAAATGGGGTAAGCGCTGTCAACACATTTGTTTGAATTTCAGTTCTGTCCCTTGACCTCTTGAATGATGTATTTTGATGACCTGTACTTTTTTGTGGAGTATGAAAACACACTATATAGTGTACCATCGAATGAGACTTACAAATATTACTACATAATTATGTCTTTCCAACTCTTGCAATATAGTATGGTAACTAAAGATTGATTACCCACCCATCATAGGCATATACATTGGTTTGCCTTTAAAGTCGTTCTCCTTTTTGTTTTGTTTTATACCACCTGGCACCTTTCCACACCCCTCAAAGATTTGACGTTCTAAACAATGGATAAACTAAAATACTTATGTAAAACTTGAACAGACATTGAAGACTAGCTGAATCAACACAAGGAAATCTAGCCACAAGCCTTCGTTAGTTTCGATTTATAAGGAGTTATTGCCCTTTAGTTTATAAATTTATATTAGCTGTTCAAAATATCATTAGATTTATCTTTTCTACCTTTGTGTGTATCTGCGTGTGCGTGCTAACGTGAGACTGTTTAATGCATCACTGCACTGTAGAACGTTGAACCGTGGTATCATACCGACAGGCAATTTGTTCATTCAATAAAGCAAGCAGGAGCTCTCTAGGTTCGACTACCGCTGTTAGGCCTAATATATTTGGTCCTCTTATTATGAGGGTGAATCTCAAATTACGTTTTATCAATAAGCAATCTTTTTTTAGCGGAATTACTGTCATTGTTTTTAATTATTATTTTCATAGGCGGTGGGATATAAAGCGCTTAGCCGTGTTTCACATTGGATCGATGTTAGCAGGAGGGAACAAAAGCCCAAAATGGATATCTGAACGGATCAATGCCTAACTACAACTAAACGACAAACATACATGGCCAGGTACAAGTCAGTGTACAATGCCATAAATAGATGCCTCGGCATGTCGCAATAAAGATTGCTATGGTTCGGTCATACCTGAAGTCCAAACAACTTGTTAACAAGAAGATATTACAAATTGGTGAATGATTTAGTGTTGACAAGGTCAAATATTAAAGCAAAGAAAATCCATGTTTTTAAATACCGGTATGTTTTGATTTACGATAACCACTAAGAGTAAATAAAAAGCCATTAAGACTTGATATAGGACTATAGACAAAAGATTGTCAAATGTATAGTTCTGTTATAAATTCTTTGTAGTAAGGACATAGTACGGAAGTCTTAATAACGAAATAAAGCACCGAAAATACAAATTAAAAGTTTTTTTTAATTATTATTTTAATTGCTGTTAAGTGACGAATTTTTAAATTATAGTGGGGTTCTTTATTTTATTTTTATTTTTTTTTTTGTAGCACATGACTCATCATTAGAAGTCACCAAAAGTTGTTTTTTTATGTTAATATGTTAGATTGATACACATACATTATGCTTAGCTACAATGGTTTAATAATTCAACGTTCACAAAACAGACTCGCATTGTTTCCCTGATAATCAAAGCATTAGCATATAGAGCCCTACAATTCAACTTTCTTTCTAAAAATGCGTTTCTTCTCTCCTGATTAGAAAAGTTGATATTAATGCACACAAATTATGAAATGTTATTAATCTTGACCTAATTTTTTTTCAAAACATTAGCATAGGCTACTTGATGGGCAAGAAGTCAAGCTCAAAGACTTTAGTCATGAAACTACACAAAAGCATTAGAGTCTTTTCAAAGATGACAAATAATTGTAGCCCAAATGGCCATCATTTAATACATATTAACTAATTTAATAATGAATGATAGAAGTGGCTGGTATGTCAGAGTTACATGGGATATTATCTGCATTAGATGCAAAGCCAACAAAGGGAGAACGTGCACCAACAAAGGAAAGATAACCAGAGGATTAGTTAATTATCCTATTATGTTGAAGTATGATGTTGGTGACTATGCTGGTGAAATCTAGTTTCCCCGCCCTACTTGCATGAGGTTGATAGCTTGGGGATGAAAGTAAGTTTATGTTGTGTAATGATATGATAAGCTATTCTTAAAACAAAATGTCTAAATTTAAACATACATTTGCAATAATAATGAACATCGAATCGTGCCATTTCTTGTATGGAAATAAAAGAACATGATACTAAAAGGAAATGAAAAAGGGCAAGGATAGAAGAGAGAGAGAGAGAGAGAGAGAGAGAGAGAGAGAGAGAGAGAGAGAGAGAGAGAGAGAGAGAGAGAGAGAGAGAGAGAGAGAGAGAGAGAGAGA
>JADKLZ010000130.1:16438440-16474907 GCA_021533235.1 Biomphalaria straminea
AGAGAGAGAGAGAGAGAGAGAGAGAGAGAGAGAGAGAGAGAGAGAGAAGACAGTGCAAAGAGGGTAAAAAACGGAAGAAAAAAAATAGCTTACCAACACTAATTTTAGAATAAAATAGTAATAATAAGCTTAGTGTAATTTGTAATTGAATAGAAATTTCACTCTATCAATCAATTCACATAAAACATGGTAGGGAAGTCAAGTCAACGTTGAATCGTTACAGAAGAAGAATCACTTCAATTTAAAAAATCCGACTTCAAAAGTTTTCATGTTTGTTATCACAATTAGGTTTACATTTCTTCAACAGCTCCTAAGACACTGCGATAGAGTTTTAAAAAAAATCATCGGATTAGCTTTTTTAAAAATAAATATTAAAGTAAAATTAAAGTGGCCTTTTCAGACCTAGCGATCTATTGGGCAGATGCCGTGAAGTGCATCTAGATTGATATGCCTGAGTGTTAACAAGGGTGTCATGTGGACAGCACAACGACCACAATTATTTATAATTGTTGTTTGAACTTATCGATTTTTAAAGAGTATCTCCAATCTGATGGCAAAGTACCATAGAAGAACACGTAAACTAGGCTGATTATCATTGGTTATTGGTTATCATTGGTTATTCAAAATATGCATTTAATGATCAGTTTGAAATTCACGTACAGCGGACTTTCATTTATATATTTTTTTAATGGAAAAAATCTCTGATGTCTTGGAGTTTACTTCCGACTAGAAATGTTATACGTAAATTCAGTCTTCGTATAAATCGTTTTATTTTATTAATAAGTGCTTCACAAAACTGTTACTTCAGATCAAAGTCCACTGGCAAACAATGTCACGCGCACTGCACGTTTTTGGCTTTGATTCATTTCAATAAGAGAAACAAGAGTGCATCCACAATTTATGCGAGAACAACTAAAGTTCTACTTTGATGGGATTAATTTTTTTCTACTCATCTACATTAAAATTCTTCTACGAAAACAAACAATTCTGAAGACGAGGAATGTTTAAAACCGAAAAACTCAAACCAGACACTAAAAACATTATCAAATTAAAAACATTCATTGATAAGTTTTTGTTTTGTTTTGCTTTGTATGACAGGTGTAGTGTTCCTTTAGAACTGAAGATTATTACATCTTAGCCCAAACCTCCAACAGGACCACGAGGCATGATGGAGAGCAGGGTTTGAACCCTAAACCATAGAGAAGACAGTCCTGAGCGGATACTATACGGCCATCCAAAGGCTTAACCACTTGCTTAAATGAATAAACGTATATTTAAAATCTGTTAATATATATTTCAATTACATTAGCTCTATTGGGCCTATTTAATATATAGTTCAAATACATTTGCTCTATTATTTAATATATAGTTCAAATACATTTGCTCTATTATTTAATATATAGTTCAAATACAATTGCTCTATTATTTAATATATAGCTCAAATACATTTGCTTTATTATTCAATATATAGTTCCAAAACATTTGCTCTATTATTTAATATATATTTCAATTACACTTGCTCTATTACTAGTCAACATATAGGCCCCTATTATTGTAATAGTTTTCATAATTATTTCCAATATGCAAAAATATCAAGTCTTACCTATATAGCCTGCTCACAGTTTAAAAAAAAAAAAGTACGCCGTTAAGACTATAATACTATTCAGATATCTGCGTTTTCTTGAGAAAGATTCCAATGTGGCAAGTGGTCATCTGAACTTTGTGTAGTAGCTGTCAGATCGGCAACAAATCATTGGATGACACGGCAATGGAAGAGTTTTATCAGCCTTGGCACACAATGTCTACTATTTTTAGGCAACGAAAATTACGGTCGCAATCATAATCTTTGAAGAAAAAAAGTCACATTAAATGGAGATAATAAATTCACCGCTTGTTCTGGGCATCAGCAAATCACACTAAAAGAACAAATATACCGGGGAAATACGAAAGCCCTTCTGGACGTGTGAAATCAGCCACCTTGCATAGTTGCATATCATTTTTATTCATCATAATCGAAAAACAAAACAAAAAATCAAAGACTTGTTATTCGCCGACTGCGTTTTTTAGTGAATGCCGGCTTGATCAAAAAGTGCTGTATTTAATCGAAGACTGGTGTTGGACAGCAAACAAAGGGGCACAAGCAGTTGTACAGATTAAAACTTTAATAACTGCTTCCCTCCCATATAAAGAATCTTTTTTTTTTATTCTAAAGGTTAGCGTGAACTGATCAATAAAGTCTCCTAGTGCGGTCTGTACAAATGTAAGTGTCAGTGCTTTTTATACTTGGTTGTGCTGGTCACATGCTCGTGAACTCAGTCGCGCGTGATTTAGGTTTCGTTTGAATACAAACTAGATCTATGTAAAAATGATCGATTCTAAAAAAAAAAAAAAAAAAAACTATTATTATATAGATCTAGTATTTTCACAGTAGTCGATTCCCATAAAGTTGTTTAAATCGAAGAAATAATGTAAACAAAATACGCAATCTTTATTTTTTTTTTCTTTAATATTATTATTAGATCTTTTATAAATAAAACTAAACAATAAGATATCTAATATCAGGCTTAATTAACAATAATACAAGTATATGTTTAAGGACTTCCAAGGCTACAAAATAAGCACATTATTAGAGTAGTTTTATGAGTCAAATAATATTGTAAAAATTAGAGTCTCTTATATATAAGGCGCGTATTTGCGCACTGTCTAATGCAGGACAAAGACATGACTGTTTGTAGGCTTACAAAAGAGACACTTGATAGAGAGAAACTTGATTGGGCTTTTTTCCGCCTAAAGTGTCAAGAAGTAGGCGAAGAGAGAACAGAGAATTCAAGAAAGAGAGGCGTGTTTGAATCGAAGGCTTTAACGTCCTTTTCAATTACAAGTACATAACCATATTTGCTTACCAAAAGGGTAAAGGTGTAGACGATGTCATTCTAAATATTTTAAATTGTGTCTTCAAACATCTGGACTTACCAAACACTTATGTAAGATTGTTTTTTTTATTGATTTTTCATCAGCTTTTAATACAACTTCATTTACTCATTGAAAAAATGAAAGCATTGAAGATTAGTCCATATATTATTCTATGGGCTAGTGAATTTTTGACCCAGAGACCTCAGAGGGTTAGGGTAAACAATGTTATATCAAATGCACGCATAGTTAACACAGGGGCTCCCCGGGGGGCTGTGACATCACCATTATGGTTCATTTTGTACACCAATGATTTTCAATCCCATAGTCCTTTTTGCTCTTTCACAAAATTCGCTGATGATGCGGCTCTTCTTGTCCAGCTCTTAGAGAGTTTAGTCGTAAACGAGTTTTTTAGAGAAATATACCACATTGAACAGTACTGTAAAGATAATTTTTTATTATTGGGGGCCTAAATGTAAAAAAAACAAACTAAAGAAATGATTATCGATTTTCGTAGGGAAAAGAAGGAAAATGATATTGTAACTAGGGACCTGCGAATATTCGATATTCGATTCGAATTCGAATATAAAAAGAATATTCGAATTCGATTCGAAATTATTTTTAAATTTTCGAATCTTCGAATATTTTCTAAAAAAGCAAAATTGGCAAAAATTCTGATGAATTGCCTCGTGAAAGTCTTGTTCAAGACAGGAATAGAGGAAGCCTTATGGATTCAATGTTCAAGAAAGTGCATGATGCTCAAGGAGATACCAGAATCAACAAAATTTCCACCATTTCTGAGCAAATTAAGAAGGAAATCAGTTTGTATTCAAAGCAAGTAGTTGTAGATCGAAACAGTGATCCTTTTCAGTTTTGGAAAGAAAGTATTAATATTTTTCCACTTTTGGCCAGAGCAGCTAGGAATTTGCTTGCAATTCAGGCAACAAATTGTTCTTCAGAAAAAGTTAATTCAGTTGGAGGACAAATTATTACACAATCTCTCGGAAAATAATGCTGAAACTTAGATTTGGGCCAAAATAAATGAAGATCTACTTTTTTAAAAGGCCTTCTTTGCAATTTAATTATTGCTAACTTTTTGTGTTTCAGTATTAAATAAATAAAATATATTAAAAATTTTGAATTTGAAGTTTTATTTTACACTTGTTGGTTGTCAAGTTTTTTCAAGAATATTCGATTCGAATTCGAATATTTTCTGATATTCTATTCGTTATTCGATTCGAAAAAAAATTCCTGATTCGCAGGTCCCTAATTGTAACTGTAGCTGGAGAGACCATTGAAATAGTGCAAACTTTTAAATACCTTGGTACTATCCTAGACAATAAATTAAATTTTACAGCAAATACAGATTATATCAGCAAAACAGGGCAGCAAAGATTACGATTACTGAGAAAACTGTCATCTTTTAATATTAGCGAAAAGGCATTGGCTATGTTTTATCACGCTCACATCGGCAATATTTTGCATTTTAATATCACTGCCTGGTATGGCAATCTAAGCAATAAGAATAAAAATAAACTCCAGGGAATCCTAAATGCTGCTGGTAAAGTCATTGGCAAAAAAAAACAACATAAAGGCAGCTGTTTGAGACAAACATCCTTACAAAATCTAAGAAGATTCTAGAAATAAAAAATCACCCTTTGGGTCAGGATTTTGTTATTTTACCATCACAAAAGAGATACAAGACACCGATAGCAAAGACAAACAGACACAAAAACTTTTTTGTTCCTCTGGCAATCAGATCATTAAATAGAACCAATCTAATGTAAACTTTTCATATGTAAATTGTGAGTGAGTCTGGTGTGGGAATGTACATTTTTTAAAATAATGTTTTGTTTTGTATTGTATAATGCACAAATTGTAAGACAAATTTCCTTACGGACAATAAAGATTATTATTATTATTATTATTATCTTTTTTACTCTGCAGGACTGATGCTCACATTGAAATTCTTGACCAAAGCGCAAAGTGAAGCCGCAGGGGCTCAGTGCAATTGGGCTCGGTCATTATTTGCAGTGATGTGGCCTGTGATACTATAATCTCTTGGGCAGAAATTAAGCTGTGCACCTCAACTTTCTTCTAGATACTCAAAGTATCCCCATTAACACCATATCTACCGACCCTAAGTTAGCTTTAAATATAACATCGCTTTAAAAAGTCGTGTTGTATGTGCGCTAGACCATTGTTCTTATAGATTACAGACGTTACTTCAAGAAGATAATTACGTCTTACGTCTTAAGTTCAGTCGTCTCAATAGTGCCATGTTATTGCCCTATACGCTGCAATACCCAGTCGTTTGGATTAAGAAGTAGATGATCTTCAAAACATCCAAAACATATTACAAAACATTTTGCAAACATTTTTACTATACAAAGCAACACTATTTCAATCTGTTTTCAATTATTTTATTTTTTTTAAGACGTAGGCCTAGGCACACAATGTTTAGTTTAAAAAAAAATAACAAAACAAATTAACTGAAATCCTTAGTCATAACAAAATGTGACAGTTATTATCGATTTTCTTTCTAAATAGTTTTAATGCACTTATTTCTTATGATTTTTATTGGAAGAGTAGCCTATAAGACAGTCAAAATCTGTTCTTTTAAAGTACACAATGTAAATTATACGAACAAATCATAAGCCTGTGTGTGTGTGTAAATGTAATACAAAGATAACTGTGCAATATAAACGTTTGCGTGCTTCAAGACATGACAAAGCCATCATTGTTTTCCCACTGTCTTTGATCCTATGCCCACCTACCGTTGTCTTTACGTTCAGCAGGTATTTATCTTGGTTCCTCACAACTCACAGAGACCAGCGTTTCTTTGCTAATAAAACAAATGCATGCTATAAACCATTCGGTTTTATCATACATTCATATAAATCGTGTGCAACAAACATGCAGCAACAACGCGTATGTTAAGTACAGAACATGTTTGTTGCTTTGTTTACCCTCAACCCCGCTTTTTGTGTCTGCTACTCTGATAGCAATGATAAAAGAATGCATTGCACTGCATAATTCCGCGATCACACAAGATTATCATGGTAGCTACAGTTTTCAAGTCCGAAGATAAATATGCAGTATAGTCCGTGGTTACGTAGACCCGGTTGTGACCTGCATATTTTGTAACATCTCATACAAAGACGTTGATTTATCTGTGGTGTTGGGGGGGGGGATCTCAAATCTCTTTGGAAACAATTTCTTCCAGGTAATGATTTGCAATGCAATGTAAATGACAGCAAGTATTAGCCTGATGTCTAAATTGTACACCAAAGCTTTTTACACCAAAGAGGCCATTAATGAAATAACTAGTGCGTAAAACATACTTTTCATTGTTTTCATGTTTCGACGTCATTGGATTTGGACATTAATTAATCAATTATGCAAACTAAGAATTCCAAATATTTAAAAACCTTTTCTGGCATTTTCTATATGTTGACAATCACAAATTCAACGGTTCAACTTTGTATTTACTTACAAAAAGGGGATAAATTTATTGCCAACGTTACATCGTGAAATTCTATTTTGTGTTTACTTTTTAAAAAAAATAGGTATGGCTACACGGAGAGTCAATGAGAGAGTGATGTTCAATGGCGTTATGAACAGTTGAATATGGTCTGTTAATATTGTTAAAGAAATTGAGACCGGTTATATTTAAGATAACCAGACCAATGTCACCAGTGTGATAAAATCGATGCTTGACGCTGTAATACCTGAAGGGTCTTACACAGTTAAAAGAAATAAGTGCAGCTGAATAAAATGACTGCATCTATATCATAAATAGCTGCTTTTTGCATTTGTACGAAATGATTTCATGTAAGGAGATTACAATATTAGAAAGAAATGATTCCCCCTTTTGAAGAAAGTATTCCACTTAAAGGTATTTGACATTACTGACCACGAATGGATGTTTGAGAGAAGCAACTACATTTGAAATATGTACCTACTAGTGATCTGGGCTAAGCTTCTTTTGGTAGACGAAAGTTTAAATGATTTCCAATTCTCAAACGGTATCACGAGAGCACCTTTAAAAAAGAAATATTTCGCTAAATTGTGTAAGATTTTTTAAACTATGAGAACAGGCAGGAATCATTCAACAATCAATTAATCAATAACACTCTAACACCCTTCACCTTGTACTCCCCTGAGGGCGCCCTTTATGTGGCACCAATGAAATACGGTAAATGCACACTTTAAAGTGGAGTAAATGAAAGTGAAAGCCTTGCGTCCTGTGTGTGAGTAATGGTTGGGCAGAGGGTGTGCATAATATCTCTGTGCAATAACATGCACTTTTCATGCATGGAATAGGCCTACATGTGCATGTTAGCGTTTGATGCACTTTAAGACATAACATTCACGGTATCGATTCCAAAGCAAAAAAAATAGTTATAGCACAAACACTGAGATGCCTACAAGCACGCACACGTAGGGATAAATATGTGAAAGATAATTTGAATAGAACATTTTTTACCTTCACTTATCCCTTAGTCTGTTGGACCGCAAGACCTTCTTTCTCCATTCCTCTCTGTCTTTTTCCTTGGATAGAGCCTCTTTCAATGCCATTCTTTTATGTTGTCTTCTCATCGCATCTCTCTGTCTGCCTGTTTTTCTATTTCTTGGTACTTTTCCCTGAAGGAAAGACTTTGCGAGCCCTGAAGGCCTTGTAATATTGCCATAGTTTTCTTTTAGTTGGCTTCAATTTACAATAGTTAGCAGGTCATCGTGAGTCCGATCGCTGCAGTATCACTGTCTTTAATCTTTTTGTGATGTGGTCTGAGATCTCTAAAGGATCCTTCTGTAGCATCTCAATCACATTGCTAGAATCCTCTCTAGCTCTGCAGTCTGCTTCAACGACTCGCAAGAAAATAAGAATGTGCCCAAACCAGGGAGCACATCAGTCTGACTTTGGTGTCGAGAGCTTTGCCTTTCTATATTGTTTTGAGTTTTGCAATGGCTGCTGTGGACAGTGCTATTCGGACCAGTAGTACGGGTTTGGTTCCCTCATCTGAGACGATAGCTCTGGGGTATTTGAAACTAATGACACTTGTCAGCTTTTTAAGTCTAATGCTGATGCCCCTTTTAAAGCTCTGTTGAGTTTTTCTTTTTCTTTTTTTCCATTTATTTGCATACCATTTTCTGCGGAAGTCTTGTCTATGTTCATCACCAAGTTAGCTAGTTCTTCTTCTGTCCCTGCTATATCATCTAAGCCATCAGCGAAGCCCAAGTAAGTAATTTCTTCTTTCTCCAATTCTAAAAATATTAATAATAATATGAATTTGTAGTCCCATGGGCCCTAGCCTTAGTTGCGCCAATTAGCATAACATTCATCGACCCAAGAGAATTAAAGTTTATTTAGTGCTGATGGTATTTATTACAAATAACCTAAATAAAAATGATCAAATTCACTCCTTTGTTAAAAATATAGTTAGTTATTGATTACTTAGACAATATAAAACATTTAACACGCACATTCTTGATTTAGACCGTATACTACCGAACAAAAACAAAACACTATTCTGTGTGTCAATCATTTATCTGATTAGATTCTTATCTGCCAGACATTCTTAGCAGTGCCTGATTGAAATAGAGGCTGTTCTGGATGTTTACCAACACTTCAATGCTGTGATTAGCATAAACTGGAGATTGTCATGAATTATGTTATATATACATTCAAAAAGAATTCTTAATTCATAGGCTACATTATTTTTTTTTTAATTCTACATATATGCGTTTTTTTTTTACATGGGTACGACATGGCCTAAATTTTGCCAATGTGCCAAAACCCCAAAATATCATATCACAAACTGTATACATTAATACATAGGTGTCTTACAGGTTCCATGTGGATAGATCAACAAGTTACATGCGTGTATGTAGCATTAATCTATGTTACACGTATATATATATATATAGTAGGCTATATTGAGATCAAAGATTGTAGAAGAGCATTCCGCATTGCTCCTGAGACCCACCAGTGCTCTATATATTTTGTCAAATCTAGACACTGGCGAAGTGATTGAAATCAATACTAGGACAACATGAATCCAACAAGATGCCTTTATGCACTATATATTATCTTTATTTAAGCAAGGGGTACATGTACATTCAAAGAAACAGCTTTTGCCAACTATTTCAATAATTTGTCTTTACAATAACTTAGTCCATGCTGTGTGATTTCTCACTAACCATTGTAACTGTCTTCCATGACATCTGTATTTATCTTTCATTTATAATTTAAGTAATCGCAGGCAATATGGTTTTAAGATAGATTATCTATAAATGTAAGCTTTACCCAAATTTAACTTTACTGTGCAAAAATATAAAAAAAGGGTTAATCTCTCATTTAGACTTTAATATAAACATTAATCTTGATTCAAGTGACGTGGCAGTCATAGAGTCAAAGGGTTCCTTGCACACAGGGTTATGATTTATCATGTTTACAAGAAACATTGAAATGTTGAATGTCGTTTATTCCTCTAAATATGACAAACGAGATTCAAGCATCGCATTGACATTGTTATATGTAAGATTATTACTTTCAAATGATGTTACTGTTAAGACGATAGACTCTCTACTTGTAAATCAACACGTTTCGGATGTTCCTTCATAATTGAAGATAGTTTACTCCCTAGTCCAAACCTCCCTCGACGACGGGGGATGGGAACGGGCAGGGTTTGAACCAGGACCATCGATAAATCCAAACGACAGTCCAGCGCGCAAACCGCACGACCAGGCAGCCATCCACTTTACTTCTATACCTATCTTTATAATTACCGGTACTTTCATAGAGTTAAAAGAATGCACAATGATTATCATATTTTCATGCCCATACAATTTTTCGTCATTTTCTTCTCTGCTATCATTGCCGTTCAATACACGCCGTTCACTACACGCATTCGCGCCATTTTTCATTCACATCATGTTGCGATGCAACCGTAACAGTTGTTTTTTTCGATCACACATAACATTCTAGTTTTGTTAAGAGACATTCCTATTCTTTCATTTGGGCAGTTGCTGGATTATGTTTGATCTAAAACGAAAGTTCCTGTGGTACAAACCCAAGAACTGCAGATCATTATTCTTATCAAAATATTAACGCCAGAAGGCATATATTAAACCATGAAGCATGTCATATGTCCACTGATAAACAAAATATTGTATTTAGTCTAGAAACAAAAAAATTAAATAAAAGAAGATGCTGTTAACGAAATAGTTTTTAGAACAGATTAACTCATTTAAATATTAATTTATTTTAAGAACGGAAAACTTAATCTGATGTGGATCCTTCCAGACTCCTGAATAAACCAAGTTGGATGAATGTATACGTGCAATCTAGAAATGTTACTACAAGTTACTTGAAAAGAAAAGATGATTGCATTCTACACATATCCATGTTAGTCTATCTGGGCTTGTTTTATTATAGACTAAAACTATACTATGACATAGGTTGTTTTTTTTTGGCTGATTCAGTAAAGTCAATCAATGCTCTGATGGCAAGAATATGTACCAATATTGTCCTAACATATGAAATAAGAAATGTGCCTTGACCTTTGTGTCTTCCTGAGTGTCTATTTGTAAGCTATGATTGAATGTTTTATTAATTTCTCATAGTACAAAATGGCCAAATGAGTAAAAAAATAGAATTCTAACTCTTTATGTTTGAGGGGCTATTTAAGACAGGGTGTATACATACACACATACAAACACAAATACAATCAGCAGGGGTCAGGGTAAACTAGTTTCATACTTGATGATAAGTCTACTGTAGTGAATCTATTACCAGTGTGTTTATAGTTTGTTCAATCTTTACATGATTTCAACTTCAGGGTTCAAATTATTTCTTCACTTTAACAAATATCTCTGGCAACGAAAGGTATTTGGGACATCACACATAGTTAACTGCCACTAATACAGCTATTACAAATTGAATTATAGAAAGGATGCATATTTAATTTAAAAAAAAAGACGAATGGACTTGCTTTCAACAATGTGAAAGTAGTAATTACATTACACCAACTTCAAGCACAATGAAGGTACCGGTAATAGTGAAACTAGATTTTGAAAAGTTATTCACTTTTTAAAATAACAGACAAATGGATGGTTAGATTGACAATCAGCATACACACACACTTTTTCCTAAGGGAGGTTGAAAAAAAAAAAGAAGAAACTCATTTCAAATATCATAGCAACAATTGTATTGTAATGTGTATTCCAATGTTTGATGATCATACAGTTACAATATAACAAACATCCAAATAATTACAGCAATATTTGTCAAACATGCATACTCAATCAGTAATGATAGCCTAAATTTTGGGTGAAAAGGATAACAAATTAATGAATGTAAATGATCAAATACATTCTTTAGTCATGTACTTCATAACATTAAGTTAGGAAGTATAAATAAATGGTTTGATAGCAATAAAGTATACTGAAGTTAGTACAAGGCATTTTAAAACTAATTAAAAAAATGTGACAAAGTAATTTTTTTTTTTCATTCCTTTTTGTATTTTGTATAGCTGCCCTAGTTCTAAATAGTCAGCATTAAAAGAATGGTTAACAACTTACAAGTTGTCAATGATATCAATGAAGCTAGAAAGATGAGATATTCATTTACACTGAACCTCTTTTACTTCAACAATTTGGCTTACATTCATGCTACATATTTTATTCTTATATCTCTTTCCACAACAAAAGTGGTACAAATGTGTTAATATCCCAAAGAATGAAACTGAAGTCAGCAAAAAAAAAAAAAGACCTTTAAAGCCCTTTCAAGTAATTGATGAAGGTAAAAATAATTAACTAGGCTCGAATCTAATAAAATGATATGAAAGAGAATTCAGATTAGTCATTTTAAAGGAACATCTTCATAATAATAATTATACCTTTTAATACTATTATGGTTGTTTAAAAAATGTTTTTAGAAAAAAAGATTTTTAATAAAGGGATTTCTTTGTCAGCCCTTTATGTTATTATGTTAAGTCAATTAAATCTCACTATTCTGATTTATTCTGATATTTAAAAAATAGGGGAAATACAATTGTTTGTACAATTTTGTTTCTGAAAAAAAAAAAAAAAAAAAAAACACACTATTTTTTACATTTATATTTATCAAATGTATATAAAAATACAATCATAAACATAACAATCATAACAAAAGACATTATCAATCAATAATATACAGTTCTTACAATGATTAATTTCCCCTTCCTTTTCCTGGTTTGTTTCCAGGTCCGCCACCGCCTCCACCTCTTCCACCACCACCACCACCCCTACCTCCTCCACGGCCACCTGGTTGGAAAGCTCCTGAAAGTAAAGAGATGCACAAGTATAATAGAAAATTAAATATCAACAAAGTCAACAAATGAAAAAATCTCTCAAGAAAAATAGAGGAAATAATATTTAGATGATGAAAAAACAAAAAAATATAATTTTTAAAAATAGAACTTAACCCTTTAACAATCCCAAAAAGTCTTCTAATATTTAAGTCTCAAAAGATAAGTAATATATATATTACAATTTTTTAACAAGACTGATCTCAGCAAAAAAGAATGTCTATTATTAATAATAATAAAACTATTTATATAGTGCTGTTAACAAACAACATTAGCAAACATAATGTCTGATAAAGGTGCTACAAAAAAAGAAAAAAATTGTTAAAAAGACCTAATTTAAATAAGTTTTTACAAAGGAAGGCATGTACTTCTTGAATGTAATGAAGCATGTGATTTGTCTGAGCTCAATAGGGAGTGATTTTTTAAAACCTTTTGAATATTTTGAACTAATTATGGAGAATTATTTTAAGTCATTAATCTAATTTAGAAACTCAAATTCTTACCTCTACCTCTCCCTCTTTGTCCAGCACCTCGACCTCCTTTAAAGTCACCCCTGCCTTTAGATTTCTGAACGACCTCTTCCTTTACCATGTCGATAACCTCATCAGGAATCCGCAAATATTTTATGGTGCTTCCTCTGATGTAGCATTCTGGCATCCTCCAAAACCTGTCACCATCCTATAAAAATGGGGGAAAAAAACAATTTAGAAATAAGAATTATTTCTATAAATTAATTAAAAAATATTATTTTTTAACTAGATGTAAACAAAATTATTTATATATACATATGGAGTGTTGAATAATGATTATATAGCTCTGCTTCTGAATCAAAAGTCATTAGTTTGAAAAAAACAACAAAACATTATGCCTTTTGCCTTAGACGTAGGGAGTTGCTAATGTCACTCATTTGTAGCAGATATGTGATAGTAGTTGGGTAGACAGGTGCTTATAAGCCAGAATGCACTGTCTGAGAAACAAGTGAATTGAAATGGCAAATAAAATGGCAGATAATATTAGTTAAACTGATGAACTAAGCATAGGCCTAAATTTATTTACAATCAATTAACATTTGGAAGTCTACTTTGATGCAAACAAGAAATGAGGAAGATTATGTTGATCCCAAATCCCATGAACTGAACAAATCCCATGAACTGAACACATCTTTCAAAAAAATATTCACAATTTCAGTCTAATTATAACAGACATTGTTCTTTCACTGTTGCCAAGCCTGGTCAACATGAGCTTGTAAACACATTTTGCATTGTAGGCATTCTAGAATGTGGACAAATGCATGCTCATAGAATGGATAATTATCTGTGTAATGACATCTTTTGAAGACAATGATGGGAATCTGACAATTACTAATTAATAGTTTAAGTTTTCTAGCTATTTCATTCACTGAATAAGTTATTTCAAATATGAAAGTTATTACAGCATGACTTGATCAATGTGTGCTTGAATGTTCTAGTTCAGACAATGGCAAAAAAACACAAAAATGTATTTTCAAAGACAGAAGATGCAACTAAAGATACACTTTATTACTGCAGTGATTCTTGTATTATTGATACACATTAAGATGAGAAAGCAATTTACCCTTGATGTGCAAATGACTTCACGAAGATTAATATTCATCCAGTTGTCACAACTCACAAGATGACCGTTGTATGTTTCCCCATTTTTCAATTCAACCAACTGAAAAGAACAACAAAAAAAAAAACATTAGCCTAATTTCATAAATGGAAGTCAGTTGTTTTTTCTTTGTATGCTACAGCATGCTCTATGGTCTATGGTCCAATCTCTTGTGTGTGGGGGGGGGGGGGGGGGAGAAGGTACTTTAGGCACTTGATAGTTAGCCAAGCAGTTTATTCCCCTCAACCACACACCCAGTTAGCTTTATTGGGAGCCAAATCTGACACAATTAATTCTGTTTTAAACACTTTGAAATTAGTACCAGACTTTGTTTCATTTAAACATAACACATTTAGATTATTTTTGAAAATTAATAAATTCCCTTATGCTAATATAATTATTATTAATACACAGATCTAATACATTAATACTTACCATGGGATGATTAACAGCTGTCCGCAATAATGACAGGGGCAGCTAAAAACAAAAGTGGCAATAGATTAGAAATAAAAATGTACAAGTTCTAGAATCAAAAAAGAGATGAGAATAGAAACTTAAATGTTTGCATTGAAATTCATATTGACAGGTAAGACCATATACCTTACATCTTGAGAAACTTACAAAAGAATGTATCAAGTTTTATTTTTTTTAATTATTATATTGATTATCAAAGGACTGAGAATTCATTCTCTATAACCATTGTGAATAAAATCTAATAGTGAATAATCACTTCATTTCCTTTTAAATTCTAAATTAACTGATAATTTTGGCATTTATAATATTTTTATTTTATTTTATTACATTATTGCTATATTATTTGTTAGAAATAGCTGATACAAAACAAGATTTTAAATAGTGTCAACATTAAAATAAACTCTCTAGAGATCTAGATTTAAATAATAAATGTGGAAGTGGAAAAGCATAGTTGGTATAAATGATGATTATTTAATTTTGATAAGATAATAATTATTAATATATTAAAATATTCTAGTACTAATCAGACTAGCACAGATCTAGATTTATCAAATTTATTTTTATAGCTAAAGATAACAGAGTAGTAGTATATTTGTAGTACTTTTAGTATTGTAGCACATATATCTGTGAGTGTGTAGACTAACTTGTAGATTAACTTAAAATCTAGACTAAATATTTATAGGCTGTCACTAGAAGCTAGATCTAGACTTTATATCTTTAATCTATTATTAGTATTATGATAATCATAATCTATATCTATATTATTATATATACTATAAGTAGATCTAAAAAGAGAATAAGAAAAGCTACTACAGCATTGGCATAACTCTCCAAGGGCATCTGGGAAAATGCTAAATTGACCACAGCAACCAAGATCCTAGTCTACAATGCCTGTGTTTTGAGCACTCTTCTTTATGGCAGTGAAAGCTAGTCAACAGACATGTACCAAGAGCACAGATTGAATAGTTTCTTCTTGCGCTGCCTGAGACGCATACTGGGCATCTCTTGGATGGAGGGACCATGTTTCCGATCAGGAAGTTTTGAGACTGGCCAATATCAACAGCATGTATACTCTCCTGACACAAAGAAGACTACATGGCTCGGACATGTCAGATGGTAGAATCCCAAAAGATATCATATGCTGAGCTTGTGGAGGGAGCCAGGCCCAAGGGCCGACCAAGACTAACATAGAGATGTCTGCAAGCGAGACATGAGAGCCACAGACATCAACGAGAGTATGTGGTAAGAAGAAATAGCCAAAGAACGGAGTGCATGGAGACAGACTGTGCCTGCTGGGACGATCCTCGCTGAGAGCAAAAGAAATGAAGCGGCCTTAATCAAGAGGAAAAAAAAGAAAGCTGTCAAATCAGTTAGCCCTGAAATAGATGCATACACATGCACGAATTGTGGCATAGTCTGCTGCTCTAGAATTGGCTTGATTAGCCACACCTGATTCTGCCCCATCTCAAGACGAAACCAAAACCAGTGACTCATCTGGGTGCATCCATTGTCTTTCAAGACAAAAAGGAGTAACAGCATAACATTATAAGCCTTTAGATCTATATATAATATAACTTTTATCACATAAATATTTTAACTACTGTATATTAGTATAGACATAGCATCTAATAGATTAAATTTAAATGTTAAGATATAATCATATATCTAGTATAGTTCATATGATTAAATCCTAATAGTAACTAAACAGAGTTATTATTATCTTAAAAAATGCAGATGTTACTTCAAAAAAACAAAAAAAAAATAATTAGACTAGATAATTAATCTATTTTCTACTATTATAACTAGATCTATAGTAGAGTCTTATATATGGCACAGCTCATCCGATTCTCCTTCAATAATCAGGTCGCTTTTTTTGTTTATAACTCATTTGTTTTTATGTTTGGAGCTAAAAACGACGTATCGGGACTGCAATTGTCCAATTTTAGATAAGTTCCTTTAGTTTTGTTCCGCTTTTCCAAAGCAAAGGGCAGTTTTTGAGATTCTCAGAAACCATGTATGTAAATCTATGTTTTAACCTCCCCAGGCAATTATCCTACCCATAATGCCAAATAAGGGATGAATAAATATTTATTAGATATAATTTATTAGCAATTACTTAGTGGTGTTTATTGACTGAGTTCACCGTGCGCTAAAGGAGACAGCACAAAAACTGCGTGCAGTATAGGAGCATGGAGTGACCTATTGTATTTTAAAATAAAATCTTGACTATGAGTGGTAATTCAAAAAAACACTGCTATTTTTATAGTCCTTTAGTTGCAGAATAAGAATCCGCTTTCATGTTTTTTTTTGTAAGTTAAACCTTGATGAAATAAAAAAATAAAATAAAAATTTGACCTAGTTCCCAAAGATGGTGTGCCATATATAAGACTCTACTATATATAGTAGAGTCTTATATATGGCACATTTCATCCGATTCTCCTTCAGTAAACAGGTCGCTTTTTTTGTTTATAACTCATTTGTTTTTATGTTTGGAGCTAAAAACGACATATTGGGACTGCAAATGTCCAATTTTAGATAAGTTCCTTTATTTTTGTTCCACTTTTCCAAAGCAGAGGGCATTTTTTGAGATTCTCAGAAACCATGTATTACATGTAAAGCTATTGTTTTACTTCCCCGGGCAATAAACCTACCCATAATGCCATATAAGGGATGAATAAATATTTATTAGATACAATTTATTAGCAATTACATAGTGGTGTTTATTGACCGTGTTCACCGTGCGCTAAAGGAGACAGCACAAAAACTGCATGCAGTATTAGTATAGAAGCATGGAGTGACCTACTGTATTTTAAAATACAATGTCAATATTCATATTGACTATGAGTGGTAATTCAAAGAAGCACTGCTATTTTTATAGTTCTTTAGTTGCAGAATAAGAATCTGCTTTCAGTTTTTTTGTAAGTTAAACCTTGATGAAATAAAAAAAATAAAATAAAAATTTGACCTAGTTATAGTTCCCAAAGTCGGTGTGCCTTATATTTATATATTAGTTATATAAGACTACTATTAACTATATATTTATATATTTTCTATAATTTATTATTTTATAATGTTAATCATTAATCATTAATGTATAATCTAGTAATTCTAGTTATAGTGACATAATCTAGTACCATTTTGAAAGATTTGCAGATCTAGATCTATAGTGACTATAGGACCACTTCTTAGAGTTTGATCTATCTTAGTCTGAATTTTGTCACAATAATTGAATACAAGAAGTTTAAAGTATCAAAGACTTCATAGAGTGAAAAAAAAAGGTAGTCTTTCCATTGATGCGATTTACGAGTTTAATTGTGATAGCGAAGTGCAATGTGGGAAATAGTTAAATTTATGATTTACGATTATAAATAAAAATGAATTGAGAATAGCAAAATTAAAAACAACTGCATTTTAGAACTATTCTAAAGTAGCCTAGTCGGGCCTAGTCGAGTAAACATAGACAGATAGATCTAGATATAGATCTAGATCTAGAACTATTCTAGATTTCTATGTTTTTGTTTTACGACATTGTGCCTTTCTTTTTACACACACAAAACGTGAAATAAAAAAATAAGTAGGCTTTATTAACAGAACAATATATAATAATTTTTTTTCCATTAGAACTTGTTAGAGTTTACCAGAATCTAGAGTGTAGAGTAGATCTTATTATTTAAATCTAAAATCTAGAATCTATGTAGAAATACTAAATATAAATACATTACTATTATTATAATAATTATTATATAGATTCTAAACTATATAAATATAAACTATAACAAATAACTCTCCTATAAAAAAAATGACTATATAATGATACCGGTATAATATTTATATAGACATAGATTATAATAGATCTATAGTAGATCTATATGAAAATAAATTTAAATATATAGATCTATAATTAAATATAATATATTATGATTATCTATCTATCTATGTATCTTAGTATCTTTTCTATCTATTTATATCTATTATTATAGATCTATATATTATATACTCAAACATACTGAACTGTAATAACTGAAGGGAGGCAACTCAATGAGGTATAGATTTGATGTTTATTTACATGGAAACATGACAAACACATAAGACATACATCTGCGCTGCCTTGAGCACAGCATCTCATTAGCTCTCGACTTTGGTGGAAATCGTTCTCTCTCCTTTTACTGTCAACATCCAACTTAGTCAAGTTTCTAATAGTGCGCACCTTCTGCATTATCTTGGATGGCGGTGTACTATAACTAGGGTTATAACACTGCCCCCTTCTTAGCACTTTTCATCCTGAAAAGAAGCAGTACAGTGCAAGTTTGACAGTTCAGGTGGAGGTCAATCGGTGGGAGCCACAGACAGCAGGAAGTGTGTTTTCTCCTTGAAGCCATCCACACTGTTTTCCTCCGGTGACGCTTTCTTTTTCTCCAGTAGACCAGGCTGTTGTTTAGACTATGACGTGATCATTTGACACATAAAGAGATAGTGTCGAGAACTGTTATCATCCACACAGCCGTTGATTGGACACGCTGTTTCAGCAGACCCTCCTGACTGACGCCTCCCAAGGAAACTGCAGGTTCACATGAGGCCAAGTTTCAAACGAAGTCCAATGTGCCGCAGTCATCCTCAGCTAACAGTCTCATGTCCAGGAGATAGATCTCCTCAAGTTCAAGTTGAAGATGTCTTCCTCTTGCCAGCTCAGATTTAGCCTGAATTGATTGACATTCGTCTATGCCAATGTTGATGATGATGGCAGAAGTACACATGCTTTGTTGATAGTTGTCTTGGCATCCACATTCCCTGTGTGATGTGCCGCACATACAGTTTATGCTAAACTTCTGGATGCAGTTGTCGAGCTTCACATTTCCCTCTTTAGCACCAACAGATAGACAGAGGTCTTAAAGGTCTACAGCAACAGGCTGAAGGGAGGCAACTCAACGAGGTATAGATGTTTATTTACTTGGAGACATGACACATAGGACATCCTTCCTTGAGCAAAGCATCTTCATTAGCTCTCAACTTACAAATAATCTACTCAAATCACTACTGAGTACTTCTCTGAGTTAGGCGGACTAAAACATCTATAAATTCTGTCTATATGTATAGAATCTTATTGAATATTATAGTTTAGATCTATATATATTATAGTTTAGATCTATATATTATAGTTTTTGGAACTAGGCCTATATTAGATTCTATAATCATTCGACTGATTCATATAATAATCAATTACTAACAGATATACTACATATATATATATTATCATTATGATTAGGATTTAAAAGTAGACTAGTATATATATAAAAAGGAAAAGACAATGGACCTTGGGCTTGGCTTTGATGATGAAGATCTTGAAGTACCACACAGGTCTTCTAAAAAGAACTGTGAGGGTCAGTGTTACACAGTGAAAATGTACCAACCAGAGGTAAATCTAGAACCCATGACACCAAATCTACAACTGTATATTCTATATCAATTTTAATTTTATTATCAGTGTATGTGTATGTCAGTGTGTATAGTACATTTGTAATATTACCATTGAGTAGCATAACCATCTAAAGATTGTTAAGGTGCTAATAAAATTATATTAAAAGATAGACTGGAAATCTCCCCACTCTTTACTTCTAAGAACACCTGTATTCTATTTTTCAACTAGTAAATCTTATTTACAAAGCTTATATCAATTCACTGTCTCTGTCAGTCTGGTAAAAAGTTTGTACTCGTTATAATATTTCTCCCACACCCTATCTCGGATCAGTTTGAAATTTTACAAAATTATTACTAATACCTGACAAAACAATAATCAATAAAAAAAAAAAAACAACAATCAGTTAGTTAATTAGCTATAATAATTAATTATTTTGTTTGTTATCAAACAAGGGAGAGAAATAATACTTGACAGATGTGGTGGTATAAGTTAGTCCCTTTAAGGAGGCTCGAACCCTGAGTGAACAAGTTTTATTTTTTATGCATTTAAAAAGCAATCACCGTAGCACTGACCCAGAAACCCCCTTCTTCCACCCCCACCTTTGTTTCCCAACTGGTCCAGACAAGTGATAGGATTATAGTGCATTGAAAAAGCTTAAAGCATGAAATGCGCTAAACAAAAACAATTGGTAAAAATTATTCCCATTTGCTCATTATTATTATTGTTAGTCTAGATCTATTACAAATTTAATCATGACTGATCTAAACTAATAGAAACAATTACACTTAATATTAGCTTTTTTTTTTAAAAGTATTTTTAAAATGTTTTTTTTTGTGTTGTTCTCCTTGCTCCGTTGAAGTATAAACTTAGTCAATTGCTTTATCTTCACAGTGTTTCCAAATTATCACAGTTTTGGTAACAATGTGCATTTATTTTCCAGTGGTTTGAATTAGCACTGGCTAAAATTAACGAAGAAAATCAACAATCTACGTTCAAGCTTGAGACTGACCAGGTGCCTCATGTTTATAAAATGAGTGGGGACATTCATTACTTCAAAGGGAATTATAAAAAAGCTTCAGAGCAGTATCTCAATGCTTTAGGTATGTAAAAAACAAAAAGAACATTTTCATTTGAATCATAGCAATCTATGAGGGAAATGGTGAATTCTTTGGTTTCTGTGATCAATGACTCACACAGGACAACTGCCTTCACTTTCACCAACAAATAGTTTTAACAGACATTTTTCAGAAACTTAGTGCATGCTTACACTCAAAGTAAATGGTACATGAAAAATATATCTCTTTAACAAAGAAAATTCATTACTAACACTAAATGGTACATGAAAAATTTATATCTTTGACAAAGTAAAAATTCATTACTAACACTAGAATGCTGAAAAAGTCTGAAAAACATTGACACATGTGCAACTTGAACATACATGGTTACATTATTCCAGCATTCATGTTTAGCCCTCAGGATCCCGTTTGGGAAGTAAAAGGGATGATGCTGGGTGCAAGGACTACATCCAAGTTAGCTTGGATACTTCTTAGTATATGTTTTGATTTAGAGAGTTTCTATGAAGATGTTTAATTCAAACCTATCAAGTACTCATTGAGTACCTTGGTAAAGAACAATACAAT
This sequence comes from Biomphalaria straminea, assembly GCA_021533235.1. Classification (NCBI taxonomy): domain Eukaryota; kingdom Metazoa; phylum Mollusca; class Gastropoda; family Planorbidae; genus Biomphalaria; species Biomphalaria straminea. Next base: position 16,459,863 of record JADKLZ010000130.1, read on the forward strand.
TATGGATGCTTTCTTTTCATGGGGTTATGAAAATATAAAGAATAGATGTGGCAATGTAGGGGAATGTAAACATGTGTATCACTAGTCTAGAGCAATGTATTGAAAAGTATGAAAATTCTTTGTATTTTATTTTTATGTGATTTTTTTATTGCCTTTTTGTTAAAATGTTGAAAAGGTTCTTCTTTGGTAATTTTTAACTAACTAAGAAATTTTTAGCATCCTCTGACATTATCATTGTAGAAAGCTACTAAACATTTGTGGGATCCACTTGTATAAAAAACTCTTTTCTTGAGTGTGACCTTTTTTTTTCCTTTAAATATTAATTTGTTAATGATAACCTTAATTCTGAAAAACACAGTTTTTATTCCTGATGTAATAATTAACTAAAATAAAATTTAAAAAGCTGCTCCCATTGAGTATTAAAAAAGTATCATTAAAATTTATTTTTTTTTAAGTTGATGATGAATTTTTTTTTCTTCTCACATTTCTCTACAGCGTTACTGCCAGAAAATAATGTTTGTGTGAGGCAAGATTTAATAGAATCCTTGTCCAGAAGTTATATATATCTTGGCAAGGTGGATGAAAGTTACGTACTTGCTAAAAATCTGGTATATCATATTTTGCATCACCTTACAATAATGTTTTTATTTTAAATTTAACTTTTTTTTTCAAACAATCAAAATATAGCTTTTACACAATTTATTATCATTTGAATTTCATTTGTTAGAAAAGAGGTGGGCTAAATAAATTATGGAGTGGATAACTGAAAATGTCATAGCCTTGTTTGCTTATGCTCTAAATAGTTTAAAAGGTCTAATTTTTTCTTTTTTAAGTTTGCTATAAAGCATTTGTATAAACCATGGATGCAACAATTTATTTTTTCAGGTTGAAGAAATGTCTACACTTGATGAAGCTAGACAAAGACAGTCATTGATTTTGTTAAGTTTCATTTGCAGCAGTTCTAGAAAGTGGGCAGGTGAGAAAAAGTTTTAGGTATTGATATCTTATTGATTTTTTATTTGTACCTATTAACTCTTTCTCTCCGTAATTATTTACCACATACTGGTGGAATCAATGTTGGAAGTTTAAACTTTATATATATATATATATATATATGTCTTGGCCGAGCCTGATTGTGTGGTATGTGCTCTGGATGCAATGTTGTCTTGATGGTCCTGGGTTTGAGGCCTGCTATCCTGCTAGGATGCATTAATTTTCACTTTCGAAAGAACATCCAAAATGTTAATAAAACAAACAAAACCTTTAAACTGAAGATTTCACACTAAGATAAGCTCTAAAAGTAAACATCATATGATAAAATGTGGACAGGGATAAAGGATGCTCTAAAGTAAACGAATAATAAAATATGGACAGCACTGATTAAAACTTGTGACTTGAATGCATGCTGCACATCTTCTGCATACCATACCTAACGTCAGAGGCGTCACTAGGCAGGTGCGGGGGGTGCGGTCCGCACCGGGTGACACCCGATAGGGGGTGACACCCAAGTGTAAAAAGGCACTTTAAAAAATTAAAAAATACCAATTTTAAAATGTGACAGAAGCAAAATCATGAAGCTTAGAAATTGTTGAATAAAATTATTCTAAATGGGAAAACATCAATAGCAAGATTTTCTTCTCTGATAAATAGTGGACATGTCCACAACGAGAAACTCGAGAGAAGACTGAAGAACATTTATCAGAATTTCAAATTAGGAACATTTTGGGAGCAGGGCTTCAAAAAATTGACAAGGACGTCATTGCTATGATTGACATATAGATGGGAAAACTGAGGAACATCTTGTATTATAGATTGCTTACTATCGATTGTTTCTAGCAAAGAAAAAGTTGGTATATGGTGGCGAACTGAAGAAGACTTTTCATTGAATAATGAATTTTTTTTCTTGGGATTGTGGAAATGTTATCCAAATATGAACCAGTGCTGAAATAATAACTTATACGATCGCAGATCAGCGATGAAAAAAAAAAGTTACTTTCCAAGCTTGTACCAAAAATATATATAAATGTTTTAGCAAACCACTTAAGGGATTTACTTATAAGAGATGAGAGACATAAAAGCTGCAAGGTACTCTGGTATCTTGTATTACAGCACACCTAACATAGATCTCTGAAGTAGTAAGATATATTAACATTAGCAATGGTAATGTTGAAATGACAGAAATATAGGATATTCCTCTTAATGTGGGCCAAATCTGGTGTATCAGTTCTGATGATTTAAAACGACTGAAAAGAAATGGGCTTAACGTATCGATATGATGAGCTCAGGGACATGGTAATGCAGCTACAATGTCAAGGATTCATGAAGAAGTGCAGGCAGTAATAAATGAAGAACAGAAAAGAAACTTGAATGGATGTGTACACTGTTTACTTAAGCTATGTGGTCCAAATTCTTAATCGGAAAATATTTTCTAATTATACTTTCTTGGTTCTCTAGAAAAAGGGTTTTCTTTCTTTGCCGCTAATACTAATAGATAGAATAATATAATTAATGATAGTGTGTCATATGAACAACTCGCTGGTGTGCTCATGGTGTTGCTGTTAGACCCATGAAAGAACGATTTTATGAAGGTGTGACGGCAAAAATCTTTGCCGTCTCTCTGAAAATACAAACACTAGAGGCGCAGCACAAATATGATTGCCAGCTGTCTGTGAATACACGCACAACTTTCATTGCTTGACTTTCTTATTGGCAGATGTACTCAAAAAAGTAAACTAAACACAAAAGTACCTTTAAATTAAAGCGTTAATTATTTTCAAAGTGGTGGCTAAGCTCGAGCACTTAAACACTTACTATACGAAATATGTGAAAAGTTAGCTCAAAATTTTATTAAGATAACTTTTGTCAAATCAAGCTAGCATGTTAAAGCAAAAGAAAAATACGTTTTAACAATATGAAAATATCAGGAAAGTATTCTTAAGATTTACTATTCAAATAGAGGGCAAGAAGTTAATTCTGAGTGCATCAATCTCTTTTATATTGGGCCTGATGGCAAGATATGTGAACAGAAATACTAAAACTAGAATACTAGAATGCAGCAAAGTTTTGAAAGACGACAATGAATCTCTACCAGCCTTTGAATTAAACCTTTAACTGTTTCTTGCCAAATGCATGTTTACAAGGCGTCATGTGAAAAGAAGCTTTGCAAAACTAAATTTAACTAACAACGTTCTCTGATTCAGACATTAACTAACAACGTTCTCTCATTAAAACATCAACTAATAACGTTCTCTCATTAAAACATCAACTAACAAAATTCTCTCATTAAAACATTTACTAATAACGTTCTCTCATTAAAACATCAACTAACAACGTTCTCTCATTAAAACATTAACTAACAATGTTCTCTCATTAAAACTTACCTAATAACATTCTCTCATTAAAACATCAACTAACAACTTTCTCTCATTCAAACATTAACTCATATCGGTCTCTTATAAAACATCAACTAACAACGTTCTCTCATTAAAACATTAATTAACAACTATTTTTTGAAATCAAATCAAGCAATACTGTCCATTGAAAACGAAGTCACAAGATATATTGAGTTTAAAGTTTTTTATAAGTTTTCTAATTTGAAATCCTGAAAAGGAAATTTAAATATTTATTTTCTAAAGTTATTGTAAACTTTTATATGTTAAAAAAATTCTTAAAAAATGTTTGTACCTATCAATATACTTTTCATTAAGTTGCATTTTTCATTAGTTGTCCTCATGAAACTACCATTATATGTGATTATAATGTTCAAAAGTTTCCATAAAGAGCTTTTTAATGCTCAGTTGGTTTTTAATTTCTTTCTATTTAAAAAATCGTAGATGTTAATGTATGTAATGAAAAACGATACTATATAAGAGAAAAAAACATAATCGATACTCATTTAAACTTTGTGTAGCAGCAATCAACGAACTGTATTATTGCACAAAAAAACAACAACTTAACAACGATAGTTTTTTTATTTGAAGAATAAGTTGAACGCGGGGGGGGCGCGCCCCCCCTTGACACCCTGATTTTACCGCACCGGGTGACACCCACCCTAGTGACGCCTCTGCCTAACTTAACAGAATGTATTTTTAAATAAATATGCTTATTATACTAAGTATTTCTCGTTACAATAATAAATAGAGAACTTAATGTGAATTAGTAGGTGTGATGTATTTTCTGGGTTTAACTTAATATTCCTTCAGAATGTGTTGATTGTCTTGAGAAGTTGTGCTACCTTCAACCCTACTATGCACACAACTGGAGTCAGCTGGGGCACAGCTATGAACAACTGTACAATACTGAATGCAATTCCTGTGATGAAAATTTGACTCTTGAATGTCAAATAAAAACACTCACATGCTACATTAGAGCAAAGTTAGTAATACTTTTGTTATAAGTAATCCATTCGCATTATTTGCACATTGCATATGTTTAAATATAATTAGAATATTACATCATTCTGTTTTATGTTTAAGTAACCAATCTGTAGAATAAGTGGTAATATTATTGTAGGAATTATTTTGTATTCTTGAGTATGATGCTGGAGAAAACACTGGAACTCCAGAAATAAAAGGATACATTGAACTTTAATCAGTTTTAACATTATGTATAATATAAACAGGAATAATAGCTTCTCAAACTACAGTGATTCTATGTAATAAAAGTGTATTTGTTGAAAGAATTGAGTACTGAGCCAACTGCCTCACAATTAAACTCATAATGCCTTCTAGTTTCATCCATGCTTTATGTAGCTATCTTGCATCCCTTCCAGAAAACATTAGCACTGTCTTGTGTGCTATATTAAGTGTTTGAAAATTCCCTTTTACAACTTAGTGACATTAGATTTTTGTCGCACCTTAACATCATCTTCACAACTTTTTACTTCTTTACATTTATTTAGGTTGTTACATCAATCTGTTCTGGGTACTGCTTCCTCTTTCATCAGAAACAGAAACCTAGGATTGATAAGACAGGTAGCCATTTTATGGTAGCCATTTTATAGATTTAATTAATTTCTTTTTTAAAAAAATGTAGTCAATTCTATCATTTCTTTGGTTTCCAAATTAACAATATAATGATTTGTTTTATTTTAATTTTTCAGATACAACAAAAAATAGATAGTAATTCTTTGTCTGAGATTTATAAGAATATAGCCATGGAGGTAAAAACAATGAGCTATTTCTGTTGTTTCGTTTACACACCTCTAGCCTTTATTTGACTTTGAATTTAGATAGTAAGGAATGATGAATTTTAAGTTGGTTTATTTGTAATAAATATTTAGTGTGTATTTAACCTGAAAAGTAAGAACTGACTTTATTTCAGAGCATGCAGGGTGAAATAGAAAATCAATCAAATGAAGTCTCAGTAAGTAAAGAAATCAACATTTTAAATTTAATCCTGACTTTTACATTTCAACATGTCAAAGAGCACAATGTAACAGAAAATACTTATTATTTTTAGTTTAACTGATGTTTTGGTTTATAGTATTGAAACATAGAATCATAATATTAGGTCTTATACCTTGTTCATGTGACTTGGTATACTAATAAATGAATTTCTATTTACATATGATTAGTGTAAAAATGTTTTTAAAAAAAATAAAATATATTTATTTATTAAGTGTATAAAACAATTTCATGTTATATTATATTTGAATTTAAGTACTATTTCTCAAAAAGCCAACCATGACTCATTTATATAAAACTTGATATTCCCCAGCAGGATTCAATTAATAACTCTGCATCATCTGAATCTCAAAACATATCTAGCTTGCACACCAATCCCAAGACAACAAAGCAACATCTGTTTTTTCAAAAATATTTCTCTTGGCATCCTGAGTTCAACATGAGTAAACAATCAATGTCATCAATAGAGGATGAAAAATGATGAATAAACCAAGATGACTTAAGTTGATAACTGTAAATAACTTTGACAATACAGTTTAGATTTGTTTTACACAAATAAATATTTATTGACTAAAATAGTGTAACATTTTTTCTTGTCAAATTAAAAAAAAGAAAGCTTTTTTGACTACAACTAAAATCACATATATTGCACAAATATATATATATATATAAAGGAATGAAAAATTGAGCATTTGAGTTCAAGACCTCATTCAGCAGCTCCTTTTCTTTTTTCATTGATTCTTCTTGGAATAATTTGTCAGACATTTTTCAACTTTAATGTAAGGTACTGTAACACAGCACTTTATTTAATGTACAGAAGCATAACTTTGTATAGGTGACTTAGGTCATCTTTAAGCAAGCCACAGGAAAGCCATCTCCCTTATGTTTGCTGACAAGGTCAAGGATGGCTTGTTTCTTGTGTAATGCCCTTGAGGTTTCAAGTTCATATAATGTGCAAAGGTTAAAGAGCACTCCCTCATGAAGTGTATTGGCTGGGTCACTATGCACCAGCTGTTCCAGGGTGTTGAGGGCATCTTTCAGGCGCCCAAGGTATAAGGAACAGACTGCCATGTTATTAACAGCCTGAAAATGATAGAAGTAATAAGTATAATTATATACAATACAATTTTATTCCTCCCCCCAACCTAAAAAAATAAAAAAAAAATTTAACCAGTGACACTTTTTGTGGAATCTAGAAAAGCAATCAAAGTCAAGCCCAGGTAAGGAAAGAGAACTGAGCCTAGATGACACAGGCATAAGATATTTCACTACTTATTTAAACCTCTTTAATTGAGAACTATCAGAAAGAGAATGCATTTCTGTTCATAAAATGATACAAAATATTTTCTTATTCACACAAAAACTCTTAATTCAATGTAATTCTAATATACTACTATTACCTGTTACCTGTTACCTATCCCTTAGTCTGGTGGACCATTGGGGCGCCAAGCAAGACCCGTGGACCATCATTCTCCATTCCTCTCTATCCTTTGCCCTGATTAAAACCTCGTTCAATGGTAGGCCTGTCCATTCTTTGATGTTGTCTTCCCACCGCTTTCTCTGTCTGCCTCTTCTTCTTTTTCCTGGTACTGTTCCCTGGAGGAAGGTCTTTGCGAGTCCCGAAGATCTTGTTACATGGCCATACATTTTGAGCTTTCGTTTCTTCACAGTATTTAGCAGGTCATCATGGGGTCCGATCGCTGCAGTGACCCTGTCTCTAATCTCTTGATTTGTGATGCGGTCTTTAAATGTGATGCCTAGGATCCTTCTGTAGCATCTCATTTCCATTGCTAGGATCCTTCTCTCTAGCTCTGCAGTCAGCGTCCAGGACTCACAAGCATATAAAAATGTGGCCATGACCAGGGAGCGCATCAGTCTGATTTTGGTGCTGAGGGCTAAGCCTTTGTCTTTCCATATCAACTTGAGTTTAGAAAGGGCCGCTGTAGACTGTGCTATTCGGGCCATTAGTTCGGGCTTTGTTCCCTCATCCGAGACAATAGCTCCGAGGTATTTAAAGCTGTTAACGCTAGTTAGCTTTTCGCCTCCAATACTGATGGCCTTTGTAAAGCCCTGTTGACTATTGGTCATGATTTGGGTTTTTTCTGCATTTATTTGCATGCCATAAGCTGCTGAAGTCTTGTCAATGCGCATCACTAGGTCGGCTAGTTCGTCTTCTGTCCCTGCTAGGCCATCAATGTCATCTGCGAAGCGCAAGTTAGTAACTTTTCTTCCTCCAATGCTTACAGTACCTTCAAATCCTTCGAGCGCATCTTCCATTATTCTTTCAAGGAAAATATTGAAGAGTGTTGGTGAAAGGAGGCAACCTTGTCTTACTCCAACTGTGGTTTTGAACCATTCCCCAATATTGTTGTTGAAGTACACCGCACTGGTGGCATCCTTATATAGGTTTTGGATAACTCTGGTTATGTTTGTGTTAATGTTATATTTTTCCATTGTTGCCCAGAGTGCACTGTGCCATACTCGATCGAAAGCTTTCTTGAAGTCAATAAAGACATGGAAAAGATTCTCTTGGTGTTGGAGATATTTTTCACAGAGTATTCTGAGGTTTAGGATTTGCTCTGTTGTGCTGCGACCATGTCTAAAACCCGCCTGTTCTTCAGATATGATTTTGTCTGCTATCGGTTTTAGTCGATTTAATATAATTTTTAACAGCACTTTGCTGGGATGGCTTATGAGGCTGATGGTGCGATAGTTTTGACATAGTTGTAAATTGCCTTTCTTTGGAAGAGTGATGATGAGTGACTGGGTCCAGGGTTTGGGCCATTCTCCTGATAGCCAGATCTTGTTGCAAATTGTATAGAGTGCGTTTATCATGGTTTCTCCTCCCGCTTGTAGAAGCGGGAGATACTACTATATACATCCTTAAAGCCAGTGAGGTACCTTAGCGAATTTTCTCCCAGGAAAAGCTTACTGTTGTACACCAACTTAAGTAAAAAAAAAAATCATACTCTGATGGAACTTACACAAGTATTATGAGGCTGCATCTGTACAGCTGACTTGAAGTGTTGGTAGGCATCATAGAAGTTGGCAGCACACATGGCTAGCAAACCCCTGTGTGTGTGGGTCATGTAAACAAAGGTTAGTGTTGCTAAATAAACATTTCATTTGAAGCAATATTAATATAACAATTACTAAGAAAAATTAGCTTTGCAGATTAACAACATATCTTCTAATCAAGTGTATAACAAAAAAAGATACCTGCTTATAAGTGTATGGCATGTCACAGAACTATCAATTTTGGAGGATTCAGTTTCTACCTCTTTCAAAATTCTTGTGGCCTCGGTGATGTTACCCATCTGTTATTAAGAACAAGCCAAATATAAAGTTAGATAAATTTGTTGAAAAAATTATGTTAATTATTGCAATAAAACTAATTCTCTATGAGGCATACCTGTAAATGTATTCGCCCAATGCCAGCCAAAAGTTCCAAGTGCGAGTTCTTATCTTTGTCCAGCAGTGTGTTGTAAATAGCAAGTGCACCTTCATAGTCCTAGAAATAAGTTACATGTAATTTATAGTAAATAAAGTTTCTTTTGTGACCAAGCCATTCAGCGTACATTTGATAGTGTTCTTCAGTCTCTTAGAGTCCATGATTAAAGAAGGAATTAAGCACATGATTGATCCCTTTTATAGCTCTCCCAAACAAATACCATAGAGCTGTGTGGACATTAGGATGCAAAATAAAAAACCAATGCAGTCTAAAAATGTTTGCAAAACATAAAATGTGAAGGTGCTTAAATGAATAAGGAAATATTTAGGTAAAAATTTATATATTTATTAAAATTATAAAACATCAAAATAGTCAACTAAGAGTCAATCAGCAAGTGGCTTAATTTACAGAATATAGAAACAGTAAAAATATACCAAAAGCAATAAGAAATCTTTCACATTTTTTTTCTTTACATAAAAAAAAAATTTGCCATACTTACTTTAACAGACAACATAGTAGAAGCAATTTTATATGTTACATCTGTTTCTCGTTTGGTCCACAATTCAAGAGAAACTATGAAACAACAACAAATTAAATACAGTGACAATTAAGTCGAAGTAAAAATATGATGATGATGGAATAAAATTGGTCAACTGATTTCTAAAGGTTTGTAAATAAAAAAAAAAAAGAAGATACTTGATTTTTTTTTATTAAACTTATTAAAACATTTTTTTTTATTTTTGCTAAAAAAAAATTAAAAAGAAGTTTTTATAATTTATTTTCAAAAAAGTTTCTTGACTAAACTTGTTCAAACTTTGTGAGAAATAGTGAGAAATCAAAAACATAGGCTTCAGCATTTTTATTTCAATAAAAAAATTTTTTTTTACTAAAATTGTTGTTTTATGTTAAGGTTAATAAGAAAAAAAACTTTTAAACAAACCTTTTCTAGCTTCATAGGTCATATGAGTTGCACTGCCATCTTCACTTAAATCAGACGAGAGATTTGTTCTTATCTGAAAAAAAAAAAAAACAACATTTGTTATATATAGATGGAATAAAATTTATTCCATAGGAATTGAGAAATGTGCTTAACCAAGTAATATTTAATAATCAATGTGACTTTTTACATTTATTAACCCATCACCAACATATTTTAAAATCTTTATTCTATCTGCATTGCTTAAAGTCAGTATGTTATACAGTATAGTACTGAAAAATGCCTTCCAGTATTTGAAACAACATCTTTGGGTTAAAGCAGCAAAATGCAGAGTGCAATTGGGATGAACAAGACAAGAAAAGAAAAACGTACCAGATTTTAGCAGTATATTTTCATTACAAACAGCTTCATGCCATTGTTAAGTGCATATTTTTCTTTTGTTTATTCTTTTGTATTCTAAGTCAAACAATGCAAGCAAAAACAGTACAGTATTTTATATTTTAAATCCATTCCGATAACAAAGCATTTTCACTAACTCTAGTTTCATCCTCTCCATACATTAGGCTGAGTTTTCAGGACTATACTGTACAATCTACTTTATGTCTTTGATTCCGAAGATTGAGGATGAATGCACTGCTTCACATGACTTAGCAAGCAACCTGCAGTGTGTCACAAATCCTATGTGATGTTGAATCTATTTTATACTAGATGCAAATAGCCAAATTATGATCTGTCTCATGTTTCACTTATTGTAAATGGTCAACATGTAATGAATTTAATTATTACCATATTGTAAACAAATTGTAATAAAGCTATTCTTACCCTATTGCAAACAGCCAACATATAATACAATCTGTCTAAGCTTTCCTGACTTCTGCCACACAATAAAGGTAGCTCTGCATGTAACAAGCGCATTGAAAAAGATACCATTGAACCTAAAATGTGATTTCAAGCAAGAAAAAAAAAGTTTCATTATGAATGGCTGCAAGAAATAGACTCTGTATGTTGTAGGTAGTAGCAGACAAAATCATTTAATAAATTTAGTTTTAAAATTGTAATCTGTATTGCGTTTTCAAGTAAAGAAAACTTGTAAAGCATCTAAGAATCATCTTTAGTCAAGAGATGAACATTAGAAATTCTACCTCTTCTTCCAGGATATGTGTTGGCATAAAACTGAAAATATAAATCTGGTGTGTCAAGTGTCTGGAAAGCTCTCATCTCAGCCTCAGCCTGCTCATACATTCGAAGTTTCACCATCAAAGCTAGGCGACAGAACCACAGCTGCAATGAATGTGGTGTATGCACTGTCACACATCCCAATTTACCATAACCTTGACCAACTTGTTCTAAAAGTCGACCTGTCAGGTCGACAGCAGCCCTGAGACATCCAGCTTCCTAGATAAAGCAAAATTAAAGTTTGATCAAATAAATAAATAAAATGTTTATTTTTGTCTGTGTTTAAGTCAATTATCTTGTATAATTATTGACCTGTAAAGACCACCAGTAATATTTTTCATGTATCTTAATAGACTTAAAAAAAAATACCATAATATAATTTAGCAGTTTTCAATTAAAAAAATAAAGATGAGACTAAAAATATTAATCAAAGACAGTTATAGATAGTGTTTAATGACATTACTAATTCCTTAGTGTTACAAAGACAACATCTCTTCAATGTTAGATTATGAAAGAGTAACTAGTTCATTTTTATACTCTTTTGCAAACACTAATCTAGAGTTTTAAAGTAACTATGAAAATATTAATTAATCCAATTGTCATCTCCTTTTTTAAAAAAATCAATTTAGAATAAACTGGACATAGATTCTAGTTCATTTTAAATTTTGCTAAAAAAGACATTTCCTTTTGGTAGTCATACTCCTACAGTTATCATTAACTCACTATAAGTTTCTTGAGGCCATCAGCATCTTGAGTCACGCTACTATATGTTAGGACTGATCTTTTCACAGCTTCCTGTTCACCCATATAGCGTAACACCAAATCTTTCACTGGATCACCCTAGCAGTTTAAAAAAAAAAAAATAAGCATATTTAAATACTAAACTAAGTTCATGCTTTTGTATTCAAGATATAATTTACCATAAGTGTGTCCTATGCTATCTAAAAGCCAAATAATAAGAACTAATTCTTACCATTGGCTCATTGCTGATAATACCAGGAGTACTAAGATGTTCAGTTGCAGGTATGTAAGAGCCTATAGGACTGGTTGCCATCAACTTCAAAACATGACTTGTTGCGTCTGATGGAATCCAGGCATCATGACGCCTGTCTGCATCACTCATGCTCAGGATGGATGTAAAAGCATCATCGGCTGTTCCACTTGGGCCAAACTGGGAAAACACTGCACCACTTTTGATTTCTGGACTTGGCAAGTGGAAGGGACTGCCCTGTGGGACAGGTTGGGCATCAAAAACTGGTGGGTTTATTGGCATCAAGGGAGGACTGGAGGTGAGGATGTCTGTGTTTGAATCTGATGCCTGATGAACTGGGGTTCCCATGGGAGATAACTGGGATGGCGTTGTGCCCACTACAGGACCATGATGCTTGCCAAGTGATGACTCGACCGGAGGGTTAAGAATGCTTGTAGGTTGCTGTGGAATCTGGCAGCTATTCTGGGATACATCTGTGTTTGGTTCGGAACTCCGTGAAATTTGGGACATAAAGCCAGGCTTGTCATCATTTTGAGTGAACTCTTCAATATCTTCTTCTGCTAAATCAGCAATTTCAAGGTCAACTTGTTTATTTTCTCCCAATTCTAACTCTCCTGCAAAAACAAATGCAAGTGTCTAGAGTATCAAAATATCATATGTTCTTATATGGTACAAACTCATGATGGTTGATAGGTAAAAAGTAACTGAACCAAGGCAGGTGAAGACTGATATTATTGTGGAGACGTCTAGAATAAGTTAACAATAGTTATTGGGTAAGATAACGTGAGTAAAAAAGATAAATTAAATCCTCACCCCGAAACCTATACAAGTAATACAGCAATACATTAATAACATTCATGTTCCTTTTCTTTTTGCTTGCTTGTATTTATTTGATAACATAATTGATAACATTGCCACATGAGCATGTTATAAAAAAATAAAAATAATAAATCTACTATGCTAACATCTACATATTGTACTGACTAGTATAAAATAAATATAAACTTTCTAAAGGAAACTACTTATAACATTAGCTGCTCTAAAATAACAACACAAAATCTATTTAAAAAGAAAATAGCATTTCACACTTTTATAAATAAGAACAATGAGCTTGGCAATATTTGTAAAAAGTATGATGAGACTTCCAAGGTGATGTGTTGGTCAAGGATACAATAAGAATTTGAAAGTTTTTTTAAACAGAAATTAATGAGATAAAAACTGAATATATCGGGTTACAATTGATTTTCATTTGTATTAATTTTTTTTTTTACCTTCAAATGCAATAGTTTCAGGTTCACAAGTTGAAGACTTGTGCTCTCTTTGATAAGGAGTATGGATTACATCAACTGCTTCAATCTCTGTATCACCAAAAGCTTCATCTTCATCAGAAATTTTCACTGCAGAAGTGCCTATTTCAATGAACTGTTCTGCTTCTCTGTCTTTTAACTCTTCATTTTCCACCAACTTGAATTCATCTTCATCCACGTACTTTCGCATAAAAGAGTTTTGACGAGGGAATCCTTCATCATTATCAGGAGAAAGGCAGGACACTACATCAGAGTCTTTTATTTCAATGGCATTCATTTCCGAGGCCCTAATATCCTCTTCTGACTTGGATATGGCTATGGACAGGAAAAGATCACTTCCAAGACTGCTGTCATCATGCACAGTGGCTATTGTATCAAATATATCATCTCCAGAGTTTGCGAAGTAACTGCTTATACTAGAAGGTTGGACATTAACAGCAGGTTTCTAAATGTAAAGAAAAAAAAGTAATGTAGCAGAAGTTCTTGTTTCATATATAACATTAATTAGAAATCAGTATGAGTCTGAATGTATTTCTGATAGTATAAAAATCCAATTATGTGTACCTGTTCAAATGAGTGGAAGTTATTTATCCCTTGGTCAATGATAGAAGAAGATGTTACTTTTTCTTTATTATTTTCCTCAAGGCCATTTTTTGAAATGTTTATTCCCTCATCTGGTGGGCCTAGGTCAACTGTTTCTTCTAAAGAAAGTTGGTCATTGCCATCCTGATGCTTAAAAAGTAAAACAGCCTATTTCATTATTTTAAACTACACATTATAAGTATATCGTACAAAGACTTTTTTTGTTTACACAAAAATATATAAGTTTATTCAAAAATCACAGGGGTTAAAATATCATACAATGATTTTGTTGTCTAATTAGAAAATGTAAGGTTAAAACCCTGGAGATTTTATTGTTCACTGCATGTCAAGCAAGTTTTTTTTTTAATTCACTGTTAGGGATCAGCTACCTTTTCCTGGTTGGAATGGCTGCCTGGTCATGTGGTAAGCGATCTGGACTATTGTCCAGATGGACCCAGGTTCAAACACTGCCAGCTGCATCTCCCATCCTTTAGCAGGAGGTTTGAGCTAGGATGTTATATCTTCATATCTGAAGCAACATCCGAAACAAGTGAAACAAACAGTTTATATTTTTGTAATACTTAAAAGCTCTTCAGATTATTTCAAAACTTATTGCTCACATCTTTTCATGAAAATAGATATTTCCTAACAGACAAGTTCTATCTTTTTCTAACAAAAAAACCAGTTTATTAATTACCGGTATATCTACATTGTCAATTAAATCAATGCTATTTTTATGCATTTTTTAGTCTAAGTGTTGAAATAAAAAATAAAAACACTTAAAAATAAGCACAACCTTACAATAAATTACCTTAACTACTTCATCAAAGGCTGAAGCTTCTAGAATAACTGAATCCAAAGTATCTGTTGTTGGAGAACTGACCATTGCAGAGCTTAAACTGCTGAAAGGTGGCTGAAGATGTCCAGAATCATCTTCATCATCTTCTAACATACAGTCATCCACTGGACTAGACATTATCTAAATAAATAAAACAAGGTCAAAAAAAAAAAGCACTACCCAAAATCAGATTTTACCAAATTCCCTGAGTGCTATAATAGATACAATGTCTACTTGGGAACCTTTAATTTTTTTAAAATTAAATTTACAAATACTTTATATTCATACAATTACACCATTTAAAAAAACAATACCTAAATATATATATATATATATATATATATATATATATATATAT
>JADKLZ010000130.1:16475007-16488382 GCA_021533235.1 Biomphalaria straminea
TATATATATATATATATATATATATATATATTACAGTATGTACTAGTAATGGCTCTAATTATCAACAATTGTCACTACACACTAGCGCGTCTTCGGTTGTAACAATGAAAGAAAACAACCATTTCTGCACTTCCTTCAGAAAAATTAGGCCAGTTGAAATGCTTGCTTGTGACTTGTGCCAAGGTCATCATCAATCACGAGGTCCCGCTTCACAAGTTGGTGAAAGACTGTGTAAATGCCTCACTGGTTAGATCATTAACACAGCCAGCCCGTAACGTTGTGCGATCAGAATGCCTAGTTACACTTTTTTTTTTACTCACACATTTTTAGCAAGAAATAAGCAAAATTCTATTTTTTAAAAATATATTGGATAAAAATTTTAGGAGCATTGACAAAATTTTAGGAGAATTTTAGGATACTTTTCAATATTTAGGAGATTTTAGGAGCGATACGAGCCCTGGTAATAGACATTTGGGATATGGTGATATAGATATTAAATGTAGTGAGGGACAAATTGGTTATCATTCAAATTAATGGAAAGGATTAGATAAGCTGGCTATTAACTATAAGCAAAGAAGGTTTTTTTTATTATATAAAATTTTTATCTTTATGAGGTCCCCCTACTCAGCCGACTCAGACCTACTGTCATGTCCAGGAGCCCTCGGCCTCGGGGTCTGGAATCAATGTCATGAAATTCTAAGTCATTCTAATAGACTAAGTCAATCTAAGTTGACTAAAAGTCAAGACTAAGTGTCACTAGTCACTAGGACAAGTAGTAGTACAAGACAAAGTATTACTATTAGATCTAAATTTTAATGTAAAATTTAAAGTAAGTTTAACTTAGTAAGTAATAATAATATTATTATTATTACTAATATTATAAATATAGAATCTAATAATTATAACATAAATTATAAAAAGTAAGTAAGTTTAGTAAGTTAAACTTAAAGAAAGTTACAGTAGTTACACTTACAATGTAACAATTAATGAGATAAAACTGAATTATGAATATATTATATACAATTTAGTATTCCGGTTTTATTCTTTAACTTTAATAATTTTGTCTAGATTTAGAATATCTCATCTGTACTACAATTTATAATGTAGACTCTAATCTATAGTCTAGATCTAGATTATTCTATATCTAGATTTAGACTTTTAGTACATCTATTACAGTATTAGTACTGTTACTCTATCTATTGTAGATCTAGATCTAATCTAGATCTAGAATCTATATGCTAGTAGTGTAGTGTATATTCTTATGTTTTTATTTTGGTTCTTACAAAATGATTGAGATCATACTTACGTATTTGACACACACACATACATAATTAATGAAAATGTTTATTTTTCATATTTAAATGAAAAACACACTAACTTTAGATCTAGAATCTACAATCTAGTCTAGACGAAATAAAAGGTTTAAAAATTTTGAAGTTTTATATATCTAAGATTTATTCGAAAATGAGACTATTTCAGAATAAGAATAGATTACTAGAATCTAGACACAGTTTTCAAAATGGCCGCATCCACAGACTTTTATCTTAGATATTATGTTGGCCATAAAGGAAAATTTGGACACGAGTTCTTAGAGTTTGAATTTAGACCAGATGGTAGATATAATCATTAAACTTTCTATGTTCACATTAAAGGCAGTTTTTCTTACACTTAAGCTATGTAATAAAAGCCAAAATAATATTTTTTGTAGGAACATGCTCAACTTCAGACTTAGACTTAGTCACTAGACTAGTGTCACTTAGTCACCACTTAGTGAAGTTAGTCTTAGTTAGTGGTCTTACTCTTAGTTTAAGTCATTTAAGTTTTACTTCAATTAAATCAATTTCATTCAATACTTGACTGTCACTTACTCATAACTCAAATAACTGACATAACTCAATCTTACAAGTTACTGACTTAGACTGAATGCATGACGCGTAGGACGTAATCATCTTCTTTTTTGAAGTTACTTCTGTAATGACTGTAGTGTATAATATTATTAATAAAGTGACTTTAAAGATATTTAAAGTATTCTTAAGCTTTAAGTCAAGTTAACTAAACGTCTTGGCTTTGACTCATACCACTTATAAACTTATAGATATTTATAGTTATATACTTTAGGGTGTCATGGCAAATAAAAAAAGTGTGATGGGATCATTCACTATATTTGACATAGATCTAAATTCAATCCAGTAGATCTGTAATACCCGAACTGCTGAACTAATAATATAGTGTTAAAATTGTTATTACATTCTTATTTAATGTCTTTAATTAAATAAGATGTTAGAGCTATTAAATTCAGCATCCATAACTTTTTATTCAAATTTTTAAAGGGTTCTAGATAGAGATCTATATCTAATCTGGAATTAGATTTAGTTATCTACTAATACAAGAATCACACTCAAGTACTTTATCTAGATATCTAGTTTTAATAATTTATAACCACATATTACATAATAAGCACACTTATTAAATCTTTACAATATTATATATATATAATCTATAAAAGTTAAGTGTCCCCTTCAGACCTTGCGATCTATGGGGCAGATGATGTTAAGGTCATCTGTTTCTTTGGCCAATGGTTAACGAGCAGGGTGTTATGTGGCCAGCACGACGATCAACCGTCTTTACTTTCCCCAACTAAAGTCAGGTACCCATCAGAGTTAGGTAGACTCAGGGGCACCCTAAAAATCCCGAAATTCAAAATCCCAGCTTTCACCAGGATTCGAACCTAGGACCTCAGGTTCGAAAGCCAAGCGCTTAACCATTCAACCACGACACCCCCATATGTATATAAAATTACATATATTACATATATTTATAATGTAATTGTTTAG
Organism: Biomphalaria straminea; assembly: GCA_021533235.1. Lineage (NCBI taxonomy): Eukaryota > Metazoa > Mollusca > Gastropoda > Planorbidae > Biomphalaria > Biomphalaria straminea. The sequence goes on from JADKLZ010000130.1 coordinate 16,477,842, forward strand.
ATTAAAATTTTCTTGACTTGTTACTTTCAGAAATGAAGATTATTATGTCCTTGGCCAAAATCACGCAGGGGGTGATAGCTTGTGGGTTCAAACTTAGGGAAAGTGTGCCAACAACATACTGCTCTGCAAGGGCAACATTCTCTATTTAAGAAGTTAAAAATTGGTGTAAAAAATGACACCTCAAAAAGTATTAAAAATTTCAATTACATTGATTTGATTGATACATAACTATACATTTAATAATTTTCTTTTAGGTCTATTTCCTGCAATTTCAGCTGTCACTTGAAAGATTAATTTTTTTTTTTTGGTTAAGATCTTGAAGTTAGCTGATTTTTTAAAAGGTTGACTAAAGCCATTAATACTATATGAGGTCCTACAAAAAAAATTACTAAGATTTTAAATGTAAAACATCATTAAACTTGATAGTAATTCTATTAAAAAAAAAACAAAACCTTTTTATGTTCTAGATTGATGTAAAAAAAAAACAAACCAACATAATGCAAATTTGTAACAACCCCCCCCCCCTCAACTTGTATGCCCTGGTCTTCAGCCTAGTCATCTATGGATAATTTATTTTAGTGTTGGTCTAATCCAGAGATGTTAATTTTTTAATCCTAAGTATACAAGTTTTGATTATTTAAAAAAAATCCTTCAATTGCATGATAGCATTGTGCTACTAATGTGAACAGTATCTAAGTGTAGTCTGTTTGTAGAGTAGTATTGTTTTTTTTTTTTTTTTGTTCTTATTACAGATAATTAAAAAATATTGTGATTGAAATCATGTTTAATGCAGATCATCTCATATTTATTTATTTAAAAACCCTAAAAAGGTCACAAATGTGAATGTTTTCTTTTCCTATAAACTGCTCAATATTGTTGTTTCTAAATGTGAACACATTTTTTATTAATAATACATAAATTATGTTTCAGGCAAGCTGCGATATGCAAACAACTCCAACTACAAAAATGACACTATGATCAGAAAAGAGGTAATTTAAAAAGTTTTAATTTTGATTAAAAGTAATGGTAACCAAAGAAGTCTTTCAGAAAATATCTTTTGTGGGTATTCTTAATTGACAGTATTTTAACTTTTATTCATGACAGGCTTTTGTACATAAATCAGTAATGGAGGAACTGAAAAGAATTATTGAAGACTCAGAGATCATGCAAGAAGATGACAGTGCATGGCCTTCCCCAGATAGAGTTGGAAGACAAGTGAGTATTTTTTCTCATATTTAAGCCAAAGATAATATGTCTGCTAACAAAAATAAGAATGCTTGTTATCATTTCTTTCAGGAGCTGGAAATAGTTATAGGTGATGAGCACATCTCCTTCACTACCTCAAAAATTGGCTCTTTACTTGATGTGAATCAGAGCAAGTAAGTTCATTCAGTACCCTACCTGTTTTTTTAAGTTACATATCTCACATTTTGGATACGAGTGTAGAACCCATATATTCTTAGACTATGATTATATAGTCTTAATGAATAGTATTCATATTCCACTATATCTAGTTGTCATGTTTGCAAAACACATCTGACTGGTGAAACATTAGTCTACCACAGCTGCAGTAGCAGCACATCACCTCGATTTTAAACTATAGTTATCTATGATCAATCTTGTTGCACATGTTATTTATATTTTTAAGCTTTTTTTTTATTTGCATTTAAAAACTACAACCTAAAAGAGCTGTGGAGAAATTACCTTATGCTTGTATACAGTTTTTATTTCATATTCTTTATATTGTGTACAGTTGTAAAAAAGATTTTACTATCCCCTTCATTGTTTAAAATATATTCAAAAGGCGTAACTTTTTATATTCAGAAACTAAGACTTTTTTTTTTGTTCAAATTATGTATATGTATACTTGTATGCTAAAGGGGTAAATTGTGTTATTGTAGTCCAGGTAATTTAAAATTACTATAAATGATTGCTTTAAAATCTCTTTTGTCACTGTCAGAAATGTGACCCTTAATAGTGTAAATTTTTATTTCATATCTGGAATCTTAATTAATTGCATACATTTTCGAGTACTGTTCTTCTGACAAAGTTGAGGCTGGCTACCTTGTTATGTGGGCAGCCCATCATTTTCTAATACTGTAGTATCACTAATATAGAAAGACTGCCTTAAACAATGGCCCACTTTGAGGGAGGAGGTTGTTGTAGGCATGGGGGTTAGGAACTCTTTTATCAAGTTCATTTTAGTCTACACTGTGGTAGTCCATGAGTTAGTATTCTTTTTTTGTTCCCTGTTTACTTTTTTATCTTGTGAAAATGTCAATCTAAGAACCTGCTCTAGCTTCAAAAATATGTTGTGTAATCTTATACTTGTGTATCTCTATGTATTTCACAGGGACCCTGATGGCCTTCGGACCTTCTACTACCTAGTTCAAGATTTAAAGTGTCTTGTTTTCTCTTTAATTGGGCTTCATTTCAAGATCAAGCCAATTTAACTTCAATATTGACATTGTCATTTCGTTTTAACGTCACTGCATTAGTTGTTCAATAAATCATTATTTTTTTTTATCCACACTTCATGCAATGTTTTACTGTAAATTAAAATGTTTGATTTTAGAAAAAAAAAATTTTCTTCACTTTTTCAATAGTTTTGTCACCTAGTGCAATAAATACTAATGTTGATGTTGGTGGTATCCTACTTTGCCAAAGAAATATTAGAGCAAAACTATGAATCAAATTATCATTCATAAAAATGTAATCATGTACCACTAATGAGAAGCTCTTTATACACATTCCAACAATCTAAGCTACTTGTAATCTTAAAAGTAATGTGTGTCAAGTAGTGTCATAAATATAAAATTTGAATGCACATGCTTAGGCTTACTAGAGGTAAATATATATATATTTCTAAGTTACCAGTATGTACCAAAATATTTACAATTATAATTTTCTCTGTTTTAAATTATTTACTGGTACAATATGAACGAAGACAATATTATTGGAGGAAATATTCTAAATAATTCAGAAATTTGTGCAAAAATCCCAATAACAAATTTGTCCAGATATTTTATCACATTAAGTTATGTCTGAAAAGAAAAGTTTTCTTTAGAAAGTTGGAGAATAATTTGTATTATGTTAAACATTTAAATAAAGAAACAACTAAAAACTATAACAAAACAAAAGTCATGCTGTGAATAAGGCTTTGACAAGTCATAATCAGTAATTTAGTACATCTGAAGATATAGAAAATGACCATACGTAATAGACTAGTATGTAATGTTTATATTATTTTTTAATAACATCCTGTGTTTTGTTATGTGACCGCCTTTCAGTAATTAAGAAAAAAAATCATTAGACCAATTTTTATGAAATTCGGAATATGTATTCCTTAGACATCTACACAGGCTGTAGAGAAAGAATTCCCAACCATAACAATTAAATGATATTTGGAGACAATATAGATCTATCTACCTTAGATTAGTGGTAGCTTAGCTATGAAACAAGTGCCAAAAGTGCGCATTGCTCTATTGAGAGAGGTCCAGAGATAATACAAGAAAAAAGAACATTGCTTCTCCTAAAAAATAAGAATAATCGATTTGTAGAAAAAAGGACAGCAGGGATAAGCCACTACGACTCCCGAATCCAGGGCCGGGCTTACGAATTGCGAGGCTCCTATTCTAGTTTTAGTTTCAATAACTATTTCTACTAATTAGATCATTATATCAACTTTTACTATATGTTTAATATAGGAAAACATAGGCTAACTTCACAAGAGAATTTGTGTACTTCTAACTAAGCTATAATAAGTAATAACAGTATAAGAACTTTTTTTTGTAATCAGTTACCATTAGTAATATAATGACACAGAATAATTTAAAACTGGACCATTTCTTTCTTCTAAGCAAAGTCTGTTGAAAATTGATGCCTCTGCTTATAGGAGATTCAGTATAAAACAAGGTTACAAAGACAGCTTGTGTGGAAACACAAACTCTAAATCAGCCCCCGAAGGCATTTCAATATTTTCAGAAAGAATATCGTCATGAAATTCTGTCAAAAGCAAATGACAGAGAAGAATGAAGAAATAAGGTTGACAAATCCAGTGTGGTGCCCCAAAAGTCTAGCAGATCAAGGGATAAGTGAATGTGGAGTTAGATGTGAACCTAATTGATGTTTTGTAATGAGTATCTAATTGATCTAATTGTTTTGTAAAGGGCAATCTCTTTTTCAAAGCCTCCAGAAAAAAGCGATTCCGTAAAAAAAAAAAAAAAAAATTCCTTTAGCTGTGTGTCGCATGTCATAACCCTGCCCGCTGATGGAAATAATAATATGGAAAAACTACGGTATTAAATTTTTTTTAAATTATGACCAGCTTATTTGCATAGTAAATAGATTTTTTCTCTTAAAAAAAAGTTTGTTTTTTTTTGTAAGTATAGTAAGCCTATTTAGTATGACAGAACTTACATAACGTAGCAACACAATTGTATAAAAAAAAATTACCTAAAAAATCTAACACCATTAGCATAAATGTGTTACATAAATGGTATATTATCTTCTCTCTTACTAAAACGCCTTCAGTGTTCGATAGTAATAATAGTGAATAGTTGTAAAAGTGGTGTATTTTTTTATGAAAAAAACTGCTTGCATAAGTGATTTAAAAATTAGAGTTTTCGCTTTCAGAAAAGAAAAAAGTAGCCGTTGCATCAGAACTTTGAATGGTGTAGAATATTATAGTGTCAGATTTTCACTATCTGTTCTAGTTTAGGAGATCTATCTAAATGGGACAGACATTCCACACAAAACTAATTGCGTCTTTTCCCCTCTCGGAGGCCGCTAAAAAAACGTGCTAAATTGTTCCATAGTTCTTGCTGAAATACTTATCTAAGTTATGTTTTGATCAAATTGAGTTTGGAGAAGCGACTGTCATTCACTGGAATTGTTATCAATATTCTTAAGGAAATGAACAACTGAAGACCTATCATTACTAGCAAGATATTGAAACAGTTTCTTGATCGCGTGATCAAAGATTTTGATTTCATTGTCTCCATTTATTTAGAAATAACATATTCATAATCCATTTATGTCTTTTGAACTTTTGAGATGTCTGACAGAGCAATCTCCAGGTCGTCTGAACATTCTCTGATATTGTCCTTTGTCATATTTTGAAAATTATACTGAAATCCAAAGGGTTTGTGGTGTTCCTTCAACTGCATAAACCCTGGTTGAAGAGATTGCAAAGCCTTGTCAACAACTAGGTTGAAAAGTTATCTAAATTCTGTCTTGAGATTGGAAATAGGTTCTTGAGACGATTCATAAAGAAGCATTCTGTTTTTCTTGCGTCAGAGCCTCTGTTGAAACATGTGGTGAACTTCTAACTCATTAGCAAACTCGGCATTAATTAAAAGCATCTAAAAGCTAATTTCTTTATAGGTCTTTATTGCCCAATCTGGAGCAATCGGTAAAATCTAAAAATAATTTAAGCCAACGTGTTCTTGTTTTTTTGCCTATTAATATTAAAACCATGTGGGCCGATTCGGGCAGGGCTGCCCGATTGCTCCTGATTGTGGGTCCTTCTGGGAAAGCAATAGGCCTATTCATTGTTTGTGAAAGCACACTCACGGACAACAGGATATTGCAGACCCTACATTAAAAAAAAAAAAAAAAGAAAACCAGACGTCAGTAGGCCTACCTGGCTCTGAGGTAAGGAAATAGTATGCAGTCAAGAGAATAGAAAGAATAGAGCTTGCCGCCCTATGTACCTAACTGCGCGGGAGAAAGTAAGTTATAGTATTGAAAAAAAATACATAAGCAAAATATAAAAATACTATTTAAAAAAATTGGGTGCGGCTTATCTAATATGCATATTTCTAAATAATGTATCCTTTTTTTTTCCATTTGTTAAACAAAATTAATTACAATTAATTAATTATTTGTTAATTTGTATTTATTTATTCATGTTTTGTAAATGGATAATGAATAATTGTACAAACTTGATCCTAGAATGGGAAGTAAGAGGAATATCAAGTAGGCCTATTAAATTGTCGTATAGATTCGATATAAAATTTTTAAAAGAGAGCTGAGAGCTCTTTGAATCTTCACAGGCATCCTGGAAGTAGGCCAGTTTCCAATTGGTTTTGTAGCCTATTGAGCAGAAATTTGCCAGCGATTGATAGGAGGGATAGGACTATTCCACGATAGTTATTTCAATTCTATTTCCCTTCCACTTGTACAAAAATATATAAAAAAAGAAGATGATTACATACTAAGCGTCATATATGTTAACCAATGATTTAAATTCTGCCAAGTCACTGGTTTTCCTGGCTGGCTCATGCAACCCATTCCATGCTCTAATATCACTAGGGAAGAAGGCGCATTTGTACAAATTTATTTAGCATATGGAACGAGGAATGTGCCCTTATGGCCTTATCTCGCTGCCTTTCTGAGTATTTTATTCGATTTTGATTATATTTGAATATTATGACATTTGTTGGAGAAAAGTAAATAGTCTGTCAGTCGTTGTGTTGGCCACATGACACTCTCGTTAACCATGGGACACAGAAACATATGGACTTTACATCATCTGTCCTATAGATCACAAGTTCTCAAAGGCGATTTTTTTTTTTACAGAAGTTCTCCTCAATATTTGTATATGATATTCTCCTTGGTATGGTTTGGACATAGCTGAGAAAAAGGTGCTAATGAGAGTGGCATGATGCCTTGAATTCAGGGTTATATAAGTAAATATTAATAGTAATGTCATATTGCGGTTATTAGTATTCTTTGTAAGTCCTATTAGCTTGCTGACTATGTTGGCTTTCACTTCAAAGCCAAAACTTGCTTTACGCCTTTCCTATCTATTATTATGAAAAAAAAAGTAATGCCTGCTTCAACTTCTTTAATATGACCTTCGTCTGCAAGCCGCATTTTTCTCAGAGCAAAAATATTTACATTGTATCTAGCAAGCTCCCATATCACAAAGACGTACGAAGTTCAGGTCAATTTTTTTTCTTCGAAATTTTGCTATAAACCACTTATAATGTTGAAATAATTGTTTTACATAGGCCTATCACGTGTTCATGTCGCTACGCATTAGTTACACGTTAAAATTCAACTCAGCTTAATACAATGCTCTTTTGTTCAATTTGAGGGCAAGTTGTCACACAGGGTGTGGTAATATATTACTATAATAATAGATCTATACACAACAATTTAAAAAGGGATTTAAAATGTTTGTTTTTCTTGCTAAATTATCCGAAAACATTTGTATATGCAGATCTACTATATTTCAACCAGATGTATGTCTAGTTGTTGCAAAGACTGTTTCTTATATTCAGTATGGCTAAAAAATATCTTGAAAAATTATATTGATCTATAGATTTCTAGATTAGATGTGGATGTAGTCTATGATGTGGATTACTTAAAAATTGACCCGCGAAATGACAACACACACTCACACACACACACATATGTATGAATATATATAGGTCTGTGAGCTGGCATGAATCACAACCTATATATTAGTGTTTAGATGTAGATCCATAGACATATATGTATAGGTCTGTGTGTAGATCTATGTAGAAAATTTCCGTAATAAACAAACCATATGCAACCGTCACAAAAGTTACACACTCAGACAGTCTACTCTACCCCTTTACAGTACTGTATAAATAGATCTAGATCTAGATTCTAAATTTCATTTTTTAACAAAATGCCTGCAGGCGATGGTGATAAGGCGAATGACTTGAAGGAAAGAATCGCCCTTTTTGTAGATGAACTTAAAAAAGGGTTTGTAAGACTAAGAGTAAGACTAAGAGTAGTTAGTTACTTAGTAGTAAGACTTTGTCACACTTCATGACTTTGTGACTGTCATTGTCACGATTATCATTGTGACTGTCATGATACTGTAGTTTAGTGTAACATACATAAATATTGTCATTATTATCAGACTCAGACTAATCATAGTGACAGTCAATCACTCAATCAATGTCAATAGTTTAGTCTTTACTGAGTCTTTAGTCTTTAGTCACTTTAGACTTGAGTTTAGTAAAATTAGTAACACTAATAAATTATACTTTATTTAATAGCTATGTGAAATCCCACAAATTCTCGTGTCCACGTAAAATCTTGAGAGGGGGGTTTCCTTACTTCTAACATAGGTCTTGGTTTGAAATCGATTATGCTCAGTATATGTAAAGATATCATTGCCTAAAGAAGTGAATCCGATTACTTTTGATGATGAAGAACATTTTTGTTTATGAAAATTTTTTGAAAAAATAAAATATTTATATTAATATTTTGCATTGAAAGTATATACATTTTTATTTTTACTGATACTCATTATTGGTAAGTCGTCAAGTGTTGAAATTTTTCCTGCTAATAGTACATGTGTCTGGCTATATTCCTACCAATTTTCAGATCGATCTATCGCTAGCATCATCCAAACAAGAAGTGAAATTATAATCTTGTAGCAGATATTATTAGCTATATATTTAGATACATTTTAAAGATTTTGTACCTTGCGATTTTTTTTAAACGCATTTGAAAAAAAATTGTTTCAGGCGATTTTGATCCCACTTTAAAAATATTTTGTTTTTTTTTGCCATCACATCGCCGCCATTTTATCCACGCCTCTCTAACATTACTTGTAGATCTAGACCCGATCAATTGTTTATTTCATCGATATTTGCATTTTAAAGAACTAAAGTTCATAAATATAAATGAAATCCGATTTGTGAGCTAGAAATTTACTACGAATGCGAGATCAACTATTAAATTTCTTATTTAATAAGTAGATTTTTTCCTCCATGAAACTCAATTCCAATTTTTTACTTTTTAAGCGGTGTGTCACAGTGGGCGTGTCTTCTCAGTTCTCGCGAAAGCCCTCTTGTATTCGTTCGTCTGTGACAACCAGTGTTAGTGAAAAACAACACAAAAAAATTCATAACTTTCTAACTGTTAAACATACAGTCATAATTAATACACCATTGGAAAGTTCTATTAAAGTATTTTAACGATGTACTAATGAAAAATTGTTTTTTCAAAGATAATTTTTTTATTTCACCTCCCTATAATAAATAAGACTGAGTAACACTCAGACTCAGTTACAAGTAATACAACTTTACAAGAAGAATAACTACTTGCTTAGTCATCTAAGACTAAGTCATTAGTGATTAGTGTGACTAAGTTAAGTAAATAACTTAGACTTAGTGAAAGTGATGTCTAAAAACACATTTCATAGTAAATGATCATAGTCAGTAACATAGTGACATAGTCATCTAGTCTATGACTCTATACTCTACTCTTGGTCTTAGACGACTATGTAAGAGTGAAGAGAACTATGAGTATGAGTTAGTAACTAACTAACTAGAGTAGGTTCTTATATCTTGAACACCCATTTCTGGAACTAGGTCAAATTTTTTATTTTATTTTTTATTTGGTGAAGGTTTAACAAAAAAACTGAAAGCAGATTATTATTCTGCAACTAAAGGACAATAAAAATAGATGTGTTCCTTTGTATTACTACCATAGTCAAGATTTTATTTTAAAATAAAGTAGGTCACTTCATGCACCTATTTTGAACACAGTTTTTGGGCTTTCTCCTCCAGTTGAACAGTGCATACCTGCCTACCGTTACGCAAAATGCGTATTCGTTACGCAAAATCGCCCAAAAATGACAGCGAGTACGCAAATACGAATTCAACCCGTCGCGTTACGCATTTCGTACCTTTTTTTTTTCCTCTCTAAACTAGCTTACGAGCGGCCACGGAGGTCACGCTAAGCGGCAACTTTGACCTAGAGGTCACGCGCTAAGCCGTCCTGTGGGGGAAAAAAACAACAGAAAAGGTGGGGTGGATACATTGAGCCCAGATCTAGATCTACGTTGATTGGAATCAAGCAATTAAATCTAGTCTACAAATGAAGAACGCGGGAGTGGTGGGAGAAGGGAGTTGGTACCACGCAAGAGCGATTGCGAGAGGCTGTTTGGTATCATTCAGTCACCAACGTGACTTTATTTTCATTAGAAATTAATTAATTTGGAGCTAAAAGTCGAATCCAAAAAAAAAAAAAAAAAAATTCCCGTATTAATTTTAATCAAAAATATCGAAGCGCTATTGATTATAAACATCGTATTTTAGCTAATCTAGATCTAGAATATGGATCTAGATGTATATAGACCTCTAGATCTAAGAATCTAGATTTAGATCTATATCATATAACAGACTAGATCTAGAATAATCTAGATCTACTTATAATACTTATTATACAGTAGATATATTCCTAGCTACCGTCTAAGATTATTAAAGATACTTAGATAGAGTCTAGATTGAAATTCTCTAGACTCTAGTTAGATCTAGATATGATTATATCTAACTGTAATCTAACAGTTAGGTAGATAGTAGATCTAGTTGGTAGAGAGACAAAAATATAGTCACTCTAGATTAATCTAGATCTAGACTATATTACTATATTTATTTAGGCTAGAAATTTTAGTTTCTAAATTTACTAGTTATTCTCACATTATCATGATTATGAGAATTAAATTATCTATCTATCCATAGGTCTATATTAATATATATATATATATA
>JADKLZ010000130.1:16508096-16519841 GCA_021533235.1 Biomphalaria straminea
GTGATGATCTTTTGGTACTCTTAACAGTTCCCTAGACATCAGGATGTGATGATCTTTTGGTACTCTTAACTGTTCCCTAGACATCATGACGTGATGGAGGATTGTGATTTGTCTTTCTCAGAAAGACACAACTAACAGTCCTGCATTAAAGTCTCTGGCCATAAGTACTTAAAAAGAAAACAAGCTTTAAAAAAAACATTACCCAGATAACAGTTAATTCTTAAATCTCTTTGAAAACTTTCATTCCTTGACTAACTGTACTACATTGAGTTTTAGGTGTCTATAAGAAACAAAATGTTGAAACTATTCTTTCTGTTGTTTGGCTTATACTTTTCGGACGTTTCTCCAGAAAAGAGTTCACTAACTTGTGTCCTAGCCCTAACCCACTGCAGCACGGCAGGTAATGGTGGCGGTCAGCGGTAGCGACCTTCGTGATGAAGGACAGAAGCGTAACTTAAACAAAAAAAAAAAAAACAACAAAACCTAATAAAATACTCAGTAAGATACAAAGATATAAAGGCACATTCCTTGTTCCATATGCTTTGACATATCTCTACAAGTACTATTAGTGCATGGTATGGGTTGCCTGAACCAGCCAGGAAAACCAGTGACTTGGCAGTGTTTAAGTCAATGGTTAACAACTTAACATGCATGATGCGTAGGACGTAACCATCTTATTATTTGTTTGAATTAACGTCTGTATTATATAAGGTTAGCATGGCAGAGACAGAAGAAGAACTAGCTGACTTGATGCGCATCGATAAGACTTCCGCAGCATATGGCATGCAAATAAATGCCGAAAAAAATCCAACTTATGACCAATAGCCAACAGGACGTTAAAAGAGGCATCAATATTGGAGGTGAAAAGCTGACTATCGTTAGCAGTTTCAAATACCTCGGAGCCACTGTCTCAGATGAGGGAACGAAACCCGAACTACTGGCCCGAACCGCACAGTCCACAGCAGCCCTTTCAAAACTTAAAATAATATGGAAAGACAAAGGCTTAGCCCTCGGCATCAAAATCAGACTGATGCGCTCCTTGGTCATGGCCACATTTTTATATGCTTGTGAGTCTTGGATGCTGACTGCAGAGCTAGAGAGGAGGATCCTAGCAATGGAATTGATATGCTACAGAAGGATCCTAGGTGTCACATTTAAAGACCGCATCACAAACCGAGAGATTAAAGACAGGGTTACTGCAGCGATTGGACCCCATAATGACATGCTAACTATCGTAAAAAAAAAAAACGCAAGCTGAAAATCTATGTCCATATCACAAAATCTTCCTGGCTCGCTAAGACCTTCCTTCAGGGAACAGTACCAGAAAAAAGAAGAGGCAGACAGAAAAAGCGATGGGAGGAATGGACGGGCATGCCATTGAGTGAGGCTCTAAGGCTAAGGACAGAGAGGAATGGAGAAGGACGGTGGACAAATCTTGCTTGGTGCCCAAACGGTCTAACAGACTAAGGGATAGTTAAAGGTTACGAGGTAAGGTAAAGAAGACTTACAGTGATTAGATATTTCAAAACGTTTTTAAATGTTGAAAATTCGCTGTATGTTGAAGAAGAGAGAGAGAGAAAGAGAGAGAGAGAATATAGAGAAAGAGAGAGAGAGTGAGGGAAGGAGGGGCAAAAATTATAAACAAAGAATAAGAAAAGAGTACCAATTGTGCCTTTTTAATAGGTAATCAATATTGGTAATGGTATTAAAAAAATACAAAAAAAAATGCAAATAAATAAATAGATTTAAAAAAAAACCCAAATCAAAAAGAGCAAACATGCATTAATAATTTAATATTTTTTTTTTAAACAAGGTTCTTACCTGTGTGAGTTCTTAAATGAGCCTGTAGAGATTTTTCTCGTGGAAAAACACGACTACACTTATTACATCGAATTCTTGATCTGGACGATGATCCTTCGACCATTAGAGTCGTCAAAAGATCAGCCCGAGGACGACCACGTTTTCCCTGATCCTTTTCACGTTTACTTATATATGTTGCTTTATTTCCTATGAGATCGGTAGTTCCAGTCGATTGAGAAAAATTTCGATGTGATTCAAGACTTAAAGCCTTCGATGCAGAAATAGACCCTGTGGGACTTAAATCAAGAGGATGCATTTTAAACCTGAAAACTTAACCCTACTAGTGTTAGGAACATATGCACGCAACTAAATGATTTTCAGTTCTTCCTTCGTCCATACTATTTTTTTATATATCTATATTAAAAAAAAACTTTTAGTATAACGTTCATGCCTCAGCATGAATTTGGTCATTTTAAGAAAAGTATAAATAGATTTGGAAAACACCTCTATTTAATAAGACTGAAATAGATCTAGGTCAAATAAGCTTACATGGAAGGCCAGATAAAAATGACTGCTTAGTAAAAAAACACAAACTATTTCATAAAATGAACATTTAATTATGTTAATGTTTTTTTCTGATTTTTTAAATCTACTGGCATTAATGAGTTATAATTTCTCTGTTTAAAGTATTAATAAAGTAAATTACATTAATATCAATCCGCATTTGCCAAATTTGGTTGAATTACATCACCGGAAGTAGTTTGGGAACATTCACCTTGCATGCGCATTATTTTGTGCGCGAAGCACGCCATTTTGCTGAACTGAAGTCTAATCGGGAAAAGGCCGTAAGGTCCTAATCTAATAACATCCTCTCAGCTACAGAGGAAAATGGACCATCAATACGGCATAGCTGTAAATAACAAATTTGCGCTCTTCCTAGACGAAGATGAAGACCCATTAGAAGTTTTATCAAGGCAGGAGGAGCAAATTAAGAACAAGAAAAAAGATGGAGAAAAGAAGACCACGAAATCGAAACAGAAAAAAACACCTGTCGTCGAGACGAAAGCTAAAGTGCCTGAGCCGCCAGTAGTGAAAAAAGAAGGTAAGTACTTGATATATATGCATTTTACAAAGTATTAAATGCTCTGTTATTGTCATGAAATGTAATAAAGATGAGTTATGCATAGTGCATACAAAGTTTAGTCTAATCCGTTTCCTGCTAACTGCAAGCATGTCTGCCATGTGCTAGATCTTTGGAACTAGACGTATGGTGATACCAGCATGGCTCTGATGCTACGATCTGGGTGTTCTGCATTATCAATCAGTCTAGATTATAGATTAATCGAGATGTAAGACATGTTACACTCAAGAACTAGAGTCTAATTAATAAACACACAATAATAATGGTAGACAATCACAATGACAATAGTGAATAGACTATTTTGCAATAATTTTCAATTTCATTGTGCCTCATCCCTTCATCTCATGCTCAGCCGTCAGCCCCTCTTCTGATTTTGCCAATCTAAAAATCTTGGTAGACGATAGTCTAGAACATAAAATAGCAGATATAAAATACATTTCTTTTTCACAACACAAGCTTAGTCACCTTGAGGCTTAGTGTAGTGTAGTGCATATAGATCTAACTCAAACTGTTGAGTGCACCTCGACCTGGTTGATCAGTATTTTTAAAGTATAATTATTTATAAAACATTTAATAGGCAACAGATTTGTACAAATGTTGAGATTCTTGTATACAGGTATGCAGTGATATAGGCGGCTAAAAAAAGTCACAGTAGCAATAATAATGTAGATCTCGAGCCTACAGTTATTGATCGACCAGACCTTGTTGTAAACATCAACCTGCATTGGGCTTGTGATAAGTGTATACACACTGTTACGCGTGGTCTAAAAGATTGTCAAAACAATAGATAGTATGAAGCCTCTCCCATTCCTTTTTCTTCACATGTCCACTAAGCATACCAGAAAAGTAGAGGCGCTCCTAAAAAATGCAGGAGACTAGCGAATATGTCTTCTATCCACCAATTACTAGTACTAAAAAAGGCTGGGGGTGAGACCGGAACGCGTTGCGCTACGGTGGGGGGTGCCCTATAGACACAATAAGGTAGAAGAGGGAAGAATCCTCTCTCCTGTAACGATAGAATTTTCCCCCCAGTGTGACCAGCTGGGCTTGACCCTAAGTAGTGGCCTTGGTTTGACAGTTGCAAGTTGATAGATCTCCAGACTGGCCAACAACTTTAACAGGAAAAATGTCAAAAACTTTCACCCGACCCTTATCAGATTTAATTTCAACCATATGGTTATTGTTGCATTAGTCTTTTTTTATAGACAAAAGGATGAATTTATTGACACCCTCAGTTTTTTCATAGGTCAGACCATTACAGAATTATAACTTTTGAAACCAACAAAAATTGTAGGAGCTTGCTTGGCCGCTAAACATCTTTCACTCTAAGTCTAGACTCTTAGATCTATTAAATGGTTTTAAAAATATTTATACTTTTTGCATAAATTGTAGATTTTAGATTTCAGTAAAATGTGTAACTAACACATAAGAATACATAGATCTACATAACTTTATGGGGGGTACATTATTTTGACAAAGAACAGAATTATTTATAGAAATATAAAATATTTCTATTTTACTTCTCAAGGTACTTCCCTTTGACTAAATGTTGGCGTACATCAACTACTATTCATGTGTGTTGTGGAAAAAAGGATTGTTAAATGAAAGTTTTCCCTGTTCTGTTACGGAATTCTTTCTGGGTTTTGTTTGCTAATTTATTATTAACCTTATCCCATGTCCTTTCCCAGGGAAAGTTAATTTTTATACCACTGTAAAAAAAAAAATGAAAAATGTGTTGGAAGTATATAAAAAAAAAAAGCGGGGGGGGGGGGGGGGGTGCCCAATTATCTATAAGGACATTTTGGTAGTAAACATTTATCTATAATATGGTGACAGTGTTCAGATAAATGGACTGAGTTTTTTCTAGTCTAGATCTAGTATACCTTAGTTTATAGAACTAGATTCTAATATATATTACTACAAATTATAGAATGTCCTTCAACAGGGATTATTAAATCTTGATGACCCCTTACGCACATTCATGTAGACTAGTTGTGCTTGTAAACAAGACTATTGGTGTTTTCCTGGTTGACTTACTGCATGTTGGTCTTTATTTTTGTATGATATCCTTTTTGTTTCTAGCAGATCCTTATTCTACTTTTACAAGTTTTGCTTTTCTAATAAAAGGCACCTAAACTACATATTTCTTCTAAAACTCTTGTAAAAGTAAATTGATATAATTTCCCCAGAGAAAACAGCACCTCCAAGGCAGAGTGACAGGGGTGGTAGAGGTTCAGCAAACAGGAATAGGGAGCCTAGAGAAATCCGTGATAATGATGGAGAAAAGCGCCCTCCACGACGACAGGGACCAAAAGAGAACCGTGAGGCCAGAGTAGGGGATGAGAATGTACCACCAGAGTTCAGGTAATTGCTCATTACTATTGTTCTAGTATTACCCTAGTCCATATTACATTGGAAGTTTTTTTTTTTTTTTTTTTTTATTTCCAATAAATGTACTTGTTTCTTTTTCCAGGGAACGACCTGAAGGTTTTAGGCGAAGGGAAGATAGAGGTGATCGTGAAGGTGGATTTGGTGGTGAAAGGGGTAGGGGCAGAGGAAGAGGCAGGGGGAGAGGACGTGGTGACAGGGGAGGCTTTGGCCCAAGAGGAGGCTTTGGCGAGCGCAGTGATAGAAAGCGCGAGTTTGACCGCCACAGCGCCTCTGATAAAACGTAAGTCTTTCTTTCCCTTCCTTATTTAAAAATAAATGTTCCTAAACTTATTAATTAATCATAATGTTCTGGTTTAACTTAAAAAGATTAACTATATAATTTCAGAGGTGTCAAGCCTGTTGAAAAGAAAGAAGGAGGTGGCTCATACAATTGGGGCAATTTCAAGGATGATCTTGAGTAAGTTAACATTTTTTTACAATTGTATAAATTTTCGCATACTTAAATTGCTTGGTGTGATGAAAAAATTTGAATAAGACACCAATGGTTACATTTACCGGATACTGAACAAGCATTTCTTTTGTATTGATTTGTTTTAAGGCAAATGTAATGATAATGGTTGTTTGATCATTCCCTTAATTTTTATTTGTTCTGTAGAGAACCAGCTCCCCAGAATGAATCAACTGAGTGGGCAAATCAAACAGAGCCTGGAACTGAAAACCCTGAGCTCAAGTAAGTTATTTTGTACTAGTGTGCATTTCAATCATATCTTGTAATCATAATAGAAAAAGATGATCTTACAATGTCTTAATCCTTTTAGTGAAAGTGCTGAGGGTGAACAAGCTCCTGAAGAGGATCCTCAACCACAGGAAATGACCTTGGATGAATGGAAAGCGTTACAGACACAAAACAAACCCAAGGCAGACTTCAACATTCGCCAAGCTGGTGAAGGTGAAGATACCACCAAGTGGACTAAAGGTCGTGAATACCACAAGAAGCATGAAGAGGAAGATGATGAAGAAGAAGAATCTGAGGAAGAGGAGGATGAGGTTAGTTAAGGCCCAAAATTATAATATATTTATGGGCATCTTCTGTTACTTAAAGGCGGTTTTTGATTTCTAAATTACATATTAAAAGCTATATTTAAAAAATCTGAGTTTGTGTCTAAAGTCATAAAAATAGGTAATAAACATAATTGAAAGAAACCAGTGAATCTAGTACTTAATTCATGAGAAGTTTATCCTAACCAACTTTTAAAATCCAGCTGCATAAATGAGACGCCAAGTTGGGGCACATAATCAGATTTCTAGATGTTCAGGATCCTCTTAGACAAGATCCTCTAGGCTTGTCACCTGCAATAGTAAACATTTTAGGAATGTTTTAGTTTTGGAGACATTTACAAATCTTACATCCACCATGTAATTGTCATAAGAAAAGTTTAGTTCTTTTCTTTAAAATATGTTCCATTTTTGTAGGCTAGCAAAAAAAAAAAGGGAACAGTTTCAAAAATCTTTGATAGTCTGATTTATACTAATATAGTATCAGTGTGCATATTATGTGGTGAAAAATATGAATTGTTAAAACACTGATACATTTACGTAAATTACTGATTTAAGTAAAAGCAAAGTTTGATTTGAAAGTTCTTTATTAATAATATTTTTATATATATGTACATGGGTAAATGTTTTGTCATGAAGATACAAGAGGCATCATGCCTGCAATTTTTTTTTTGGGGTTACTGACCCACCCTGGAAAGCAAAATGATGCTCTGTTGCTTTTTCACTGACTTGACTGCTTGATAATTTTACATAGTGAATGTTTTAGCTGTTGAAAAATGTTTTTTTTTTTTTAAATTCAGTACTTTAATTCTTTTGACCTTGCCTTTGGTCCTTATCATTGCCAATCTTTATCATAAGCTATGACAACTTAGCTTCAAATTTTACTGGATTTGGTGCACATTGAAAGGATTATTAAATTTCAAGAAAATTATTTTTCTATTGGAACATTAGATTATACTTTAATATCATTTATTACACTGTGTGATATTTTTATTTCTATATTTTTTTATTTGTTATTTCTCTTTTTAGGAAGATCGTCATGCTCGTGGCAAACAGTTGGTAACTGACATCCGCATTACCTTCAATGATAATCCAAGACGTGGCAGAGGCAGGCGTGGTGGCCGTGGAGGTGCAGAAAGAGGTGGATTGGAACGTGGACGTGGTTCCCGTGGCGGTCCACGAGGAATGGGTGGCAAGCCCAGAGAGTCTGCTCCTCGCTTTGATGATGAGGCAGATTTTCCCTCACTTGTCAAGTCTGCTGCTTAACCAGACTAGCACATTCAATTTGCTTAGTTTGATAACTAAGATCTTATCAAGATATTTTATTTTTCACAGCCTGGAGAATCCAGCTTAATTTGGAAATATCTACAAGTTCTTGAAAAAACTTTTTGTACATATGTGACGACTGCCACTGGAATTTAATAATTGTTGAGACTTTACTGAGAATGTTTTTCACTTTAATATGTTGCAAGAAAGTTTTGCAGATAGTACATTACCTCTTCATGCGTGGTGGGCTGGTTTTATGGATTAGTTGTGTGGGTCATCAAAGGTCATTTACTAAGTACATGACCTGATATTTTTTGGCCAAGACTGACCTAGGAGAGACTAGACTGTTAACCGCTGATGACATAATTATTTAAAGTGTTCTTTTCTATTAAAGAACAGTCTGTCTATAAATTTGCTTATTCCATACATCATGTACATTTTGCTCCCACGTTGACAAAGGTATGTTAGTGTGATTTTCAGTACTGGTACAAATGCTGTATGATTTGTTCATCTCATGGGTCAAATTAATCATTAGACATGTCCTGCATTCATTTTTTTTTTTTAAAACATGGATAGATGTATTTTTTAATGTGGAAAAGCATTCTAAATAATGTAATCATTATTGAAAGGTGGTAGATTTAATACTTTTAAGGCTGTATTTGTAAGGTCAGGAATGGTTGTATTATATTGTTTTAAAATAGCATGGGACTAGCCATTTTATTTTAGACTTAAATTTCTACTTCTATTTGGTTTTTAAACATAACTTGCTGAAACAAATTGTTATACAAGTAAGATATGGAGCTTGAGTGTGAAGCAAATGTGTTCTGCAAATATTGTGTTATGTTGAGTGTTGCATTTGAGATTGTCCGTGTAATTTGTGTGATTTGTTTTTGACAGAAAATTAAATTAATAAATATCCCTTTACTAATGTTACTGTTTTTGCTATTATGATTTTCACTTGTATGCTGTTAGAGGGTGAAACTAGTAAGGCTATTAAAGTTTGCTGTAGAACAGGGGTGGGAAACTTTTTTCTATGGGGACCACATGTATAGGTATAAAAAGCTTACTGTGTACCAACTTTAAATTCACATTTATGCAATACATATTTACATTACATTTTACACCTTCAATTGAGAAATAACAAATTAGCAATTGCTGAAACTAGTTTATTTGAATATTTTTGTCATTTTACATCACATTTACCACAAATGTACAGTTGTACGGAATGTGGGGTATTTAAGTGTTCACACTGATACATAAAGTTTAGGAACCGTGGAGCTGGTTTACTAGCTATCCTTGTGACTGCAGTCAAGTTAGTCATCATTGACCTGTTCTTACACTTGTTTATTTTCAAACAAAATTCTGTTCACGTATAATGTGGACCCAAATGTGAACTTAAATTAGTAAGTAGTAGTAATTAGCAAGTTGTTTAAATGTGGAAAGACGGTTTCAGCACTCGTAAAACTCTCCCGGAAGAAATTAAAGGTTCTCTTTCAGGTCATAATTTGCTTTGATGTATTGGATCAATAATTTTTTTGTTATACAATGCAATGTTCCCATTTAGAATTTATGGTTGGCATATCGTATTTTAATTTATTAAAACCCCCTTTCCTGAAAAAAAACTCAAGTCCTAGATCAGTTGTTACACTTGCTACTCTGTGTTCTGAGTCAAACAAGTTTTTCAAAATATTAAATAGTGGCATGAGTTTGTGACTTTGTTTGGAAATGTTTCCAATAATAATTTTCGTTACCGGTAACTTTAAACTTTTTAGGATGAAATGTAGAGGTAGTATTTCCTCTTGATCATAATTGATTAGAATCAGAAGTTTTATTTATATATGTACATTTTAAAAATTATTTTTCCATTTTTATATCATGTATAATTGTGGGCAAACAAGATTTCTGTTGTGGTCCGAGGGGTAGTAATCTGTCCACCCCTGCTGTAGAAACATGAATTTTTAACTAATTTTAATTGTATTACCAGTACCAATTAGAATCTTATAAATCTTTGAGGACTAGTCACTTTATAAATGGTTAATTGAGTGAATTCATTATGAATGAATCTTTGATACTGTATTGGTAAACTTTGTTTTTACACAATATAAACTTGTAAAACTAAAATAATTGAGAAGAGAGTACTGATACAATCATCTACATAAAAACATTAACTTGACCGTAAACCTTTTCGTGGGTAAGTCAATATTGTTAGGTCAAGATGGATTTGATTTCAGAGAAAATATGGTACCCGGTATAAAGATAGATAGTAATTTACAATGGTGTTTCATTTTAAAACGCCTCATTTGGTTAAAATTAAAAAAAAAAAACTGCATGTGTAGAAGTTATGCCTTCGCTCACAACACTTGTAGTTATAGATTCTATGCTTAGCACGGTTCGGTTAATCCCAAATGAAATATCTTAATGAACATATAAATCTTATCTCTTGAGAAAGAGGTTAGCAAAATAAACATAGGGAAAACAATGCATTTGTAGGCCCTGGAAAAAAAAAAAGACTGGCCCTGAAACCCTCCGCTACAAGATTTGGAAACCACAATGCAGTTCATCTAGGAAAATATAGTTTCTGCCCTAACGCGGTACCGGTACTTGTGTAAGTAAAAAAACAACTTAGTTTTCGGCTACATATGCATCGTTCCTGCATCATTTTGGGTTGTTTTCTTTAGATATCTGAGCGAAGGGTAGGCCTACTATTTAATATTTGTTTTAATGAAATAGAAATTACCACTTAAAAGTGGACGTTTTTGTGGAGCAATATGTTTGTGACTGTATAGAATGTGTACTAATACTGGCCTATTATATCAGCTTTGGCTGTGTTAAAGCGCTTGGCTTTCTGAACCGAGAGTCCCGGGTTCGAAGACTGGGATTAATTTTTTATGGTGCCTCTGAGTCTACCCAACTCAAATGGGTAGGTAGGCTACCTGACACTAGTTGGTGAAAAGTAAATGCGGTTGGTCATTGTGTTGTCTCTCGTTATCGTGGGCCACAGAGACGGATGAACTTTACATCATCTGCCCTATAGATTGCAAGGTCTGTAATGGGAACATTTAAAAAAAAAATTATATCCACGGGTGCTTTTTTTTTTTTTTTTCGGTTTAAAATGCACATGCCAAATACATTTTGGTATAGTTTTTGCTATTATCTGTTAGGAACTGAACCCGAACTATACTCGTCATCCATGATCTAACCGGACTCGAACTAGAATCTGACGGAACCGAACCCGAACTTTTAAAGTTGAGTTCGATCCCCATCTCCAATTATAATGGAGGAGGAAAAAGGTATGCGTAGGTTGGGCCTATTAAATGTGTTTGTTCTGCAGTTTTTAAAAGCTGAAATTTTGCACTATTATTTCTTTTACCTGGTAACACAAGAATCAAAGTTAACTATTGGTAATTGATTATTTTAGTTAGTATCTCGAACAAGGGAAAGACAATGTACTTGACTGAGGTGATAGTATAAGCTGAATGAGTCCCCTTTATAGGTCCCAGCCTTAAATTAACAAAACCGGCGTTTAGAAGGATTGTGTGTAAAGCTGCGTGATCTGAAAGCCACTGCGCAGTTCATATCAGATAGAACTAGTTATGTGAACCATCCAACACGAAAATATTATAAGAACACAGCAGAAACAAAATACTTGATTTATATTCTTTCCCATTCAGTTAAATATTATAATCATACTTATGTTTTTGTCTTGACATAATTTGACATTTGCGTAACAAACCTGTTCGATAGTTTTCACATTGAAATTCAACTCACCAGCGGTTTCAAATATTTTGATGCAAATAGGTCTGCTAGTCATTGTGAGCATCGGAGGCAGAACACTTGATCAGAAGTGTAGTGAGGAGAGAGGGGCGCCACCCTCAGGGGGTCGTCACAAGAAAAGAGGGCCAAAAAAGTGTTGTATATATTTTAGTTAAGTAATACATTATAAGAATTTTTTGTATTATTATATTACTAGTTGACCGGCGGCATAGCATACGCCGCTATTTACCAGGGCCGGCGACCGCAGTGGGGCCCGCATTTCATAGGACACGCAATTTTATAGGACCCGCTCTAATTTAAAGTGTAAAAATTATTAA
>JADKLZ010000130.1:16522055-16585510 GCA_021533235.1 Biomphalaria straminea
TTGGACCCCCCCCCCCCCCCCCCTAATCTAGCTACGCCCCATGTTGTCGATCTACTTATTGATAATTAAAGAATTGGGCAGCCGCATGGGATACGTGTTTCAGTATAGATCTAGTTAAGCAGTATAAAAAGGACTACTCTATTTGTTTCACATTATATTAGAGTGAAGGCTTTTATCGACCAAATAAAATTAACGACAATAATAATAATAAAAAAAATGTTGCACAGATACATCTATGATGCTGGTGACCCACCCCACCACCATTGTGTAGCAGAAGGCGACTTGCAAAATAAAACAACTGTTTGAAGCAAGCTGTGACAGTACGAGGCACTTTGAAGAGACTGACCTAGATATTGTAATTATTGACAATCCCCTCAGGATTTAGATCTGGATTCTATCATTCTTCATCAAAACAGGATTATTTTAGTCAGTCAAGTCAGCCAGAGTCAGTGAGTGTGTTGTTGATAATGATAGATAGGATTCTAGATCTAGACTAACTTCCTAAGTAAGACATTATTGAGTAACATCTATATAGATCTATAAATTCTAGATATCTAGATCTATATTCTACGGTCTATTAAAATTAAGTCTATTATTATGATTATCTATCTATCTAACCAATCTAAGAGTTACTAACTAAACTAGATCTAAGACTAAGTCTAAGACTAAACTAACACTCAGGTTACAGTTACAGTTTACTTTTTTATACCGTTAGTGTTAATTTAATTAATACTATTATATAGACAGAGTAGAGTCAGTGTCAGTAGAGTAGAGTAATAGACTCGAGTAGACACTATTCCACTAATCCACTGTGACTATTTGTCTATTATAGTATTATAGATAATAGATCTAACTAGATCACTAGATCAGTAGATCTAGAAGTAGTACAAGTAAAATTATATCTAGCCAATCTAGGTGTCATTATCATAGTTGTTTATTATGTTAAGAGTTTACCAACATTTATTATTTAATTAAAACATATTTTCTGTGGCAATTTATGTCTTGAGACTTGAGAGATTAACTTTTCCCTTTGCATTTTCTTGTGTGACTAAAGAGGCTAATCCTTGATTTTGATACACAGCTGCGGCCACAGGTTGGGTAGGCCTATCTGTAATCACTAGGCACTGTTGCATTTTCACTTTTCTTTCTACTTCTGGTGTATAAGCCATATACTGCATTCCAGGGCCTTCCTTTACATTTGCTCTCTATGACTATGCCTCTTTTTCCTAAGTGTTAGTGTACATTTTGAAGCGCTTCATATCACATTTGCATCAGTATACCTTAAAAGTAGGCAACCAGCGGCTCTCTTGCCTTCAGAATATTTTGTGGTACCGGTAGTTGACCTTGTGGCACTCTGTGAACATGACCTAGCTAGCCTAGGTATCTGCTGCTTATAACAGTGCACATTACTTTTTGCAGTACTTCCTCATTGGTTTATATTTTAATATCAGGTGGCCGAGCCCTGCTCGGTTAAATAATTTTATAAGAAAGGTTATATATCCGAAGTCATTTTGGGATTTTTTTATAATTATGAAAATGAACGATCGGATAAAGACTACTAATTCGAAGAATTTCTTTAGTGTTCTGTTTGTTCTATATGTAAATTGGTACGTTCAGACATTTAATTTTGGAATTAGTATATTCAATTATGGCTTTAGTACGAAACATCGAGTGACGAAAATTTCTATGTTATTGGGTAAAACTGCAAAGACTTTCTTCCAAGCCAATAATAGTAGGCCTACGATACTTTTACGCTGTCTAGACTGTAGGAGGACTTAAGAGACTTGATATTTAATCGCCATGTACAATTACATATAGAACAAACAGAACACTAAAGAAACTCTTCAGATTATTTTACGGGATATGTGTCCTGCTCAGCCAGACTGTCAGACTATAAGAAGTTCATACCGGCTTTTGCCATCCATCTATCCCAGTGGTGCTACTGGTGCTACAACCCATGGAAGGATATGGCCTGCTTTAACACATCCCTCCATTCAGATATCTCCTAGGCCTTTCGTCACCACGCCGTAACCCCAAGTTTTTTACTGAGGTTTATAGTTAAATCAAAAGTGGCTGCAGTGTACGCAAACTCGTTGACTGCTTGCTAGATATCTTCTTCAGTGTGAGAAAGTAAGGCGTAGAGCAACTGTGTAATCACCATTTCCTTTGTTTTGGTACAGGACATTAGACACTGAAGCATGAACACATGGTCATAATTTTACCAGCAAAATAATAATTATAATAAGGAAAACTTTCATTCATAAATTGGAAAACTTTCATTCATAAATTATTCTAACCAAAATTAATTTTACAACATTGAGACATTTTCATATCGAAATAACGGTCGAACTCGAGTTTTCCGGATGTGGCCAATGAGTTCAGAATTTTTTTCTCACTAATACGCACATACCTTGAAATTTTAAAGAAAATCGTTAGAGCCGTTTTCGAAATAAAATTTATATATATATATATAAAAATAAATAAATAAATAAATAAATATATATATATACATACAAGAATTGCTCGCTTAAGAGTATAGGATTTTGCCACCTTATTTTTAAAATTTGCATTTAATTAAGCATCAGAGCTGGAAGATATTCAGCTTTTTTTCCTGCCAAGATTAGGTTGACCATGTTTCACTTCCATATAGCAGTGCTCTCATCACATAGGTCAGTTAGACTAGGGCCTTGGTATTGGTAGTCAGCAAGGTATTGTCCCACACTCTTCTCTGCAGCCTTGACATGGTGCACATTAACGTGGCTACCAGTATCCTGTTGTTGATGTCTGTCAGGCATATAAATAATAATCTAATACAATAATAATTTTAACTGACACCATGGGGTCTTTTTATGTGCATAATACTAAAGATTTTATTTACATGAAAGTAATGAATCATATAAAGCAGTAATAATAAATAATGAAAGTTACAAAGCAGTATCTTCAATTTGATGACTTCAATCAGACATAATCCTTCCAGACTTCCTATTGGTGATATGCAAAACAAAGAGTCTATACATAGTAAGGCACAACACCATAAACAGTTCTCCGTTCTTGAAAAAGGTACTAGATCTAGATTCTTTCACCATTCAGTTAAACACCTAATGTATCTCTTATCATTGGTACAGGTAAAACAGTTCTCAATTCACATAGGCACTGGCCCCACTAAAGTGGATATAAACCCAACTAACAAGGGTTAGAAACATCTAGCATCATAATTAAGACCAACATACTGTTGTGGTGTTTGTAGATCTAGATAGTTCTAGTTGTGTAGTTGTGTTGTTGCAAGCTCTTGCACACACTTACAGATTTAATAAATAACTTGATAAACGATAGTTGAAACTTTTAACAATTTAATGCTTGAAAATAAGGGCACAGTCAAAATGTCGTCCTGCTAGCTCTAGGCGTCTTGTCCGTTTTTTCTCTACTCTTCCGTCATTCTCTAATCCTAATTTTTAAATATTCCGTCACGCCATCCTACGAAAACCCGATTAACCCAACACTTCTACGTGTCATGTCATTACATATTTTATTTTATTTTTAGACATAAAAAAAAAATTGTCAATCAATTTTTTTCCCAGTCTAAAAACCTAATTCCTACTGTCATGTCATGTTTTTGTACAGTAGTTAAGCTGAGGTTGTCAATTGTAATCAAACTGAATTTCCATTAGATTGCCAAGTAAGCAAGAAAAGAATATGCCAAACAGAGTATGTGCGAGTACACATCCCTGCTTGACACCACTGCTGACCTCAAAAGGTGCTGATTGGGCCCCATTAAATTTCATTGTGAATGTTGTTTCCTCATGAAAACACTCAATGAACTTTAGTAGTGTGGGAAAGCATGTCTAAAGCTTTCGTTAGATAACAAGTTCAATGTATAGGGATCTTTCTGTCTCTCAGAATTTCACCTGCAGTAGTCTTACATAGGATTTCATGTCTATAGTGGATTTACATAACTGTATAAATAATAAATTTCTACAATTTACTAACTAGAGTCTATTTACTTGTTATCTTTTTTTTTCTAAAGTGTCTCTGATAAAAAGAAGAAAATGAGTCCAGGACAAAAGGTCATTGATCTGTTCCATGTTTTTATTCCAGAATTTTTGTTCTCATTGGCATTTCTATTTAACATTTCAGAACTTTTTGAATAAAATGAGTTCTATTAAGTTGATTAACAGTGCCAGGTTTGTAGATTTTGTTTTTATGTGAGCTCCTTGTTTTGTTTTGAAGGTTTTTGACTTTCAGTTCTAACATAACAGGTTATGCCAAGCTTCTTGATGGTTTGTTCAGATGGCTTACTAGTAGTTAGCGATTTTTTTTTCATAACCTCTGTTGTTTTTTTTTTTAAATCTTTTGTTCTGTTTTTGTTTTATCACCCTGTCATCATAACAACCAATTTATCCTTTGTTTCATTATTGACTATTTGGACCAAAAGATAAGGTACTTTAAGTCTGATATAAACCAGTGATGATAAAAAAATAAGGCATCATAAGCTATTGCAGTCTCCTTGAATTTTTGTTTGACAGATGATAAAAATATGGGATAGAAAAAAAAAACAATAACTTGAATTTGGCCCATAAATCATTTAAAAATTTAAAAAAAAAAAGATCTGGGAGATGAATACCTAAGATGATTATCATATTTTGTTATTTCTGTTGAGTTGGCTCAAGATGAGCATATATTGCAATTGAAATTACTACATAAACACCAGTAAACTAAATAATATAGTAAACCTACTATATGACATGCAAACAGAGTAAACATTATTTAAAAAAAAAACACCCTGTAATTTTAATGTTATAAGGAATATACATCACATGAATGAACATCCAAAACATGTACAACAACACTTAGAAAATCTTCATTAGTTCATCATCTTTAAGTTTTATTTATCCAGTAAGTGGTAGTTATTTGAAAAATGTCATTGGTTAATTTTGTTCATTTGTTTAATAGGTGTAATTATTTTTCTGTAATTTCAGAACCAAAATGTACTTATGGCAAAGATACACAAATAATACATATATATATTTGTTGTTGTGACATAAAAAAGTAAGTGCTGTTCATATGGAATATTTTTTAAAGGCATTTTAAAAGTTTGTTGATGCTGTTGCTAACAGGATTAAGTAGTTTAATATTTCATAAGATTATAATTCTACAAATTTAGCTAAATATAAAATATATCTAGTCTGGTGGTTCATAAAAACCAAGTAGATTGAAGTCTCTCTTTACTTGTTCATTAATACTTAGTAGTCTTAAAGTTTAATCTTTACAGGGTATGTAGGCTAGAGCTCAAGGCACATTAACACTATGTATAGTCTTTCTATACACATATGAAAGCTTGTGGCTCATTAACATTATATAGGCTTGTTGCGAATTTGCTTGTTTGGATTGTCACCCCTTAGTGTTGTTTACATTTGTTAGCCTGTGTACTAACCTTATTTCGTATTTCGTGTTGTGATTTCTACTATGTGTGTGTTTGTCATTCAGTGAAATAAAGCTTAGAATGTAACATGGGAAGCGTGGTCGAGAGGCTAAGTGCGCTTGAACTTGGCTTGGCTTGGCTACCTAGAAAGGGGCTCAAGGTTCGACACCCGACTCGGGCAGAGTTGTGTTTACTGAGCGCCCAAAGGCAGCACGGAAAACCAACTCCTAGATACCCCCTCCCGCAACTGGTCCACAAATGAGATTGGACAAAAGCGCTCTGAGCATGCTATAAGCATGAAAGTAGCGCTATATAAAAGCTATAATAATAACATGGTTTGTTCAAGGCTAAAATTTATTGCTGCCTCATTTCATGCTAGTGGCTTATTAACAACCATTTAGTAGGCTAAAGCCTTTCCAGGGGTATCTAGGCTAGTGGCATAGATTTAATTTTTAGTGGTTACAAATTGTGGCTATTTTTACTATTCCTCTTTGCAAACTCTTCATCTGGTCAAAAAAACAAAAGGGTCGAACCAGGGTGGGTGGACACAGTTCTCAAAAATGGCTCTAATGATTTTCCTAGAAATTAAACAGTTGATGTATATCTTTGGAAAAAGAATTACTACTTCACTGGGGTAGAAAATAGTCCATTTTTTAAATCTATCATTCATTAATTATTACGAGCAAAATAAATACTCTTACAAAGGTTGTTCAGCTGTCTAAAGGAAAAATTGTCTTTTAAAAAAATTATTTTTTTTAAAATTCTACTTGTTGTCTGTGTAAGTCTATACACACATACAGTAACAGCATTCAGAAATATTGAACTTTGAAGAATTCTATTTATCACACACCCTTTATATAAAAAGATTATTAAAATATTTTACAGATAAACTGAACTGCACTTGAGATTATATCTCTTCATGAACTATATCAACAACACAAGTAGCTGCAATGGATCCTGGGCTTTCACTTATGACTAAGAGGATTCTCTCTGCCCTTTTCTATGGGTTGTCTTCCATGCTTATTGTTATTGTCAACAAACTTGTCCTCACTTCATATGGGTAAGCCCACACAGCTATATACTATTGTAACGAGTTTAGTTGACATTTTCGATAGTTCTAGACGCCAGGTCAAGTCAGTGCGCTGTCCAGCGTAAACAAGTTAATTTTAGAATAGCCAATCATAGAAAGGGGTTAAGGAAAAAAATTACACACGTCATCTTCCAGAAGGTCAAAGTTACTAAAATAGTTATCAGAGAACATTCTATGCTTCTGGAAGATACGATTTGAAAAAGTATAAATTAAGAGAAAAGGAGTTAGTCGGGGTCATCGAACAGTAACAGTACTTATAGAGCGATTGTCCTCGCACAGTAACTGTATTTGAAGAGCAATAGTCCTTGCATAGTAGTAGTTTTATGTAGCGATGGTCCATAGTTCAATTTTCTCTTTATAAAGAAATAGTAGTAAAAGTCTGTTATTAAGAAGTTGTTTATATAAGTGAAGTTTTATTTATATTAAATAGAGATTAAGTAGAGATTGAGAAAGTGTTTGTTCAAGAAAGTAGAAGCTGTATTAAAGTTTGTTGAAGAAAACATAGAGTTTCTTTCTTCATTGAATTTAAATTATCAAGTCAATAATAATATCAATCCCCGGCATGTGATGATATACAGAACATCACATCATTGACAAATAAAAACACAACTATCACTTGAAAATGTCTAGAATGTCTATATAATGAAATAGAAACCAGAGAGATGAGATACTCAGGTATTTTACTTGCATGCATCTATTTCATTCTGTCAATCAAAAATGGGGAAAGAAAATAAAAAATCCAGAATCTATAAGTTGGGTAAAAAGAATTAGGGTAAAAAATTATATCATGACTCACACAAGTCCTTTGGAAATCC
This sequence comes from Biomphalaria straminea, assembly GCA_021533235.1. Classification (NCBI taxonomy): domain Eukaryota; kingdom Metazoa; phylum Mollusca; class Gastropoda; family Planorbidae; genus Biomphalaria; species Biomphalaria straminea. The sequence goes on from JADKLZ010000130.1 coordinate 16,529,380, forward strand.
AGAAGGAGTGCAACCTCTATACAAAAAGTGTTGCAAAAAGATCTCCATACGCTCTGCTCATACACACAAAAATGGAGGCTAGAAATAAACACCTCCAAGATGGTCTATTCCCTGTTCACGCTCAGGACTGGCATTCTCGAACAACCTTTCCGGCTCTCCCTTAACGGAGTGGCTCTCAGCATGGAAAAGCTACTCAAGTACCTAGGTGTAACTTTAGATCGCAAACTAAAAATGTGTGAGCACATCCAGGATGTTGCAAGAAAGACCTCAGGGAAACTTTGCATTGTGCCGAAGCTGGCATCCATGAAGTGGGGAGCCAGAGCAGACATGCTCCGATCCCTGTATTTAGGAGCAGTCCGATCACAGATAGACTACAGCCTACCTGTGCAAGTTTATGGCTCTAGGACTGCTCTTGAACAGCTTGATAAAATACAGTCCCAAGCACTATGATTTGTCCAGTCCAGTAAATGGGGGTAAAATAATGGCTAATATAGGTCCACTAAACCTTAGGAGGGAAAGGTCAGTACTGACCTGCTTTGAGCGGTATGCACCATGCCACTAGACTATCTGATAAAGCTGGCCTCTCCACCAACCGACAAAACATTCAATGTTTTCACCCCCTTCCCCCTTGGTGTCGCTCAATGACCCCAGACGTACGACTGAAACTAGCAGATCCTAGCGCCACTAAGCAAAGTCGTTCATCTAACGACCTTCAAATAATAGCACTGGAGACCATTAATGCCTTCAAGCCCAGTGCTATTTTTGCATATAATGATGGGTCGGCTTTGTTTGATTCTGGAAGAGCAGGCTATGGAGCCTACATCGACTTTCTTGGCTCTCACTCATTTAAAATCTTGGGACCATGTGGTAGTGTTTGCAGTTTTTATGCAGAGACCATAGCAGTCTGTGAAGCCTTAAAGGTCATTGACTCTCAACTCGGCAAGGGACATTTGAAGGCAACACAGATTGTTGTGGTCACTGATTCAAAACCTGTACTACAGGCTTTGCAAAGCCCTGGACCATGGCCCCCAAATATCGACACAGTCATCGTGGCCTCACACAACATGAAGCAGTGCTATGGCATTTCTGTGATAATGCAGTGGGTACCAAGTCACATAGGTGTGACTGGGAACACTATTGCAGACTCCTTGGCCCACCAGGGAGGACAAATTCCACCAACTGAACAGAATTAAGTTTTCATCATGCCTTGGCTACAATTCAAAAAACTGAAATGGAAAAGTGGTTTGAGTGCTGAGACAAGTCCCAAAAAACCTGTGGAGCCTGGGAGTGAAAGAGGCGCCCTGACCGCACTACCACGTGGTGGAGGCTGTCCAGGCCTGAGCAAGCTATTGTAGCACAGTGAAGGACAGGCCACTGTCCTGTTGGCTCATACTTTTCAGGGCTATGGCCAAATTTTGCCCCCGCTGCGGGGAAGAAGAGGAAACAGTGGCTCATATTCTGTTTGACTGCCCCAGACTTGCTGATCTCCGTCTCGACAGGTCTGGGAAACCAAAACTTCTCGACCTGTATGGGGATGCCTGCGCACTACGCAAGACAGCAGGGTTTCTATCCAGGGCTTTTGCAAGCCCTTACTCAAATGGAGTTTGATGAATGAATGAAAGCAAATTCAGAATGAAAGTAATTCTCATACATTTGCATAAAAGCACATCTAATTTAACCAAAAAAAAAAATTCAATATCATGGAGGCAATTTTAAATATTTTATGCTGTGAAAACTTAAAAACCACATCAGACTCTTCTTCAAATTATATGTTTTTTCATGTGCTATTATTATATTTGATCTGAAATATGTTAAATATCCATTCAATAATCTATTTTTTTGTTTAGTTAATTCAGTTAAAAAATGTATCTTTTTGTATTTGTATTTTGTTTTAGCTTTCCATCATTCCAAGTTCTTGGACTTGGACAGGTATGTAATTATGTAATTATATTATGTTAGTATAAAAAAATTTTTCCCCTCTGCAAAATCTACTTTTCAGCATCCATAACACACACTTAGAAGTCCTTTCTTCTGCATTGATTGTATAGTTCAGGGATCTTATTAATGTGTTGGTAACAGAAACCAAGAGGTATTCCAGCTCTCATGGCCTCAAAATGAACAGATAGTGACCTCCAATAGATTACCAAATCTTCTGAGAACAAATGCATTCAGTGCACCTGTATCCAAGACCCAGAGATTCAACTAGCCCAGTCCAAAAAAGCAAATAACCCATTCCATGCATTTGCTATCAGGGAAAGCAGGTTTTGACAGTCTTCCCAGGGAATTGAGTATTAGACATTTGATCTCCCCAGGTAGTGGGTTGTTACTTCAATATATGAATTGACCCAAACAAAGAATGACTTCACCCATTGAGGAACCATCAGGTAGAAGTGGTGTACTGCTTCAGTCCTGGACAGGAGGAGAAATCATTTTCAGGTCACAGAAACCACTCTTTTTGTATACTTTCATCTCTGGATTGTTCGTTACCTGTTGATTCATGTTATGATGCCATAGTAGCTACATTGGTCTGATTTCAATTATTTAATTGTTTATCCATGCTGAAAATGTTAAAAGAAATGCTCTTTTTTTTTTTAACAAGAATTAAGAGAACTTCAATGTCTTTAAAAAAAGAATTATTTCAGCAGCAGTAGACTCAACAAAACTGGTTGTTTATTGATGTATTTTACAGGTTGTGTCTGGGATTGTTGTGTTATATTTAGCTAAATTGTTCAGATTGATCAGCTTTCCAGATTTATCTGTGGACACAGTTTGGAAAGTGAGTACATTTTATATTTTGTAAATACATTTTAAAAAATAAATAAATTATATTACAATCAATGCTTTTGCTAAACTTCACTTCATTAGAGAAGTTATCTTTACAACAATATAGATATATTCCATTGCATCAGTATAACTCATTTTATAATTTTATAATCTTCACTATATTAAGGAATCCTCTTCTGTACATAAATGAATGCTCCCTTCCATTCAAACTTGTGCCTCATTACGATACTTCCTTTTACTTACCTTTAACCTTATTATTTTTTATTTACAAACAGGTCTGGCCTTTGCCTCTGATATACATCTCAAATTTGATATTTGGCCTCGGTGGAACTAAAAAGTTAAGGTAATGCTATTTCAGCGAGCTACATATAATATAGTAACTTTGAAATGTGAATAACATAATGGGAGTGAAATATTAAAAAATACTATGTTTTTTAATCCTCGTTTTTTAAAAGTTTTCAAACTGTATTTTATTTGTTTATGAAGGTTACTCTTTCTATCCTTCCATTTCTTTGATGTTTTCTTTTTTTAGTACATTTAATCTTAATAAAAGAATTTAAAAAGACTTGAATCTTGTGTAAAAAAAAAGAATTGTAATAAATATTGAGGTGTCACATTATAGAATCATGTTTCCTACTTCAAAATAAAAAAATTTGAGTCTTATTAAGAAAGTAATAGCATTTAAAAAACTATACAAAAACCAAGATGGTGGCTGTTACTATGGCAGCCACAAAAGTGACACACAATTTTCTAATTTGCGGCACTTTGTGTGTTTCTCATGTTTCTATAGTTTTTACAAGTCAATACAATGTTATTTATTGCTAAGAAATTATTTTGAAACTTTTTTTTTTAATTTCTTTTTTCTATCTTTAAATTAAAACTTTGGAAGTTGTTAGGATGATATAAAACTACTTAGCAAGCTGTTGTACTGAAGTGTATCTAAGAAATATATTGCTTGATATTGATTTTTTTTTATAACATATGCAGCATTAATCATTAAGAGCTTTTTTTTAATGTTTTTTTTTTCAGCCTTCCAATGTTTACAGTTTTACGCAGATTTTCTATTTTATTTACAATGATAGCAGAGTATTATATATTGAGGTAAGAAAACTGATTTCAATCAATGAAACTAATGCTTGATTTCTAAACCTGTAGAGATATTCTAAATATCATGTACTGTGGAATATGATGATTGCATTTTAGTAAATAAAGCATTTGAAACCTTTTGATTTTGCATTGCTACACTGATCACTATGACAGAGGCACTGTTGGTGTTTCCTTCATCTGTTTATTTTTTGTAGTTCTTTATTTCTTTCCATTTCTTACTTTTTCTAGCTACAATGTATCTAATGGTTACTTTGTGAATTTATTGATTGCAGTACTACAAGCATAATTATGTAGTATTGGAGTCACAGAGTCATTATAACTTGACTTAAACTATCCAAATATCAAACTGAAAAATGACTTCCTTACATGGACAAATAAAAGTATGCTCACTTCACATATCCCTTATTCTGTTGGACCATTGTGGCACCCCACATGATCTGTTGACTTTTTTTCCCCTTTCCTCTCTGTCTTTCGCCTTTCATCAAGAGAGATTCTAGTGAAAATGTTTGTAACAAGCTATTAAACAGATCTAATTAAACAAATCTTCAGTAAAATATTTGTGGAAAACAACTTCAATCAAATATTCACCTAATGGAATTTCCTCCAACATTGGAAACAACCTTCTTGTCATTTACTCTTCTTGCCTTTTACTCTTTGCTCAATTTCATTCTTAATTTTTCCCTCTACCAAACAGACTTCTTGTACAAAAATAAGATGTATGCCAGACTAACTGTTAATGAAGTAAACCTAGTGAATATATGATTGAATGTTTCTTTCCTTATTATTATATTTAAGAACAGCTTAAACCCCCCATGGTTCAAAATTATTTATTCTTTTATAACTGAATATTATACAGCATTCATTTCTGAACAATTTTTTGTACACAACATTTTCAAATTCAAAGTTGAAGTATTTTAAATATTTTAAAAATATTTTGTATACTAACTTAGTTTTTACCACAGAGGTTGTCGTTTTTTTGCTGTTTTCTTTTTTTAACTTTTTAAATATTTTTTTGTTCAGAGATGGCTTGATAAAAAAAATATTTATGAATATTTTGCCTTGAAATTTTGGCACAAATAATGTTGTTTATACAAGTATGAAAGTGAGGCAGAATAAATACAAATGGTTGAAAACTTTTAGAGTAATTAATTTTTTTCTATGCCTACCCCTTTATTAAAACTTGAAATAATGGGCCATAACCATGTTTAGAGCTCATCTTTTTTCGATTCAATGAATATGGTTAATTCTGCTTCACAGTCTTCTACTAGTATTGAATAATCGACAGCTGAAGTTTTATTGATATCTTTATTAGTTTTCAAGAAATCTTGACAAATACCCCCCATTTTTTTCTCAATAAGTTTATCTGATATAAAGAAAAATTATTTATTTTTTTCTTATTTGCATGCCTACACATAAAAACAGAGCATTTGTTATTATTAAAACATGCAATTTTTATTTGGGGGTTTAAGCTGTCCTTAATTAAAAATGTTTAGGCTGGTCAAGTATCTGTTAAAGTTATTACATTCTTATAAAATATGTGACCAATACATGATAAGAATTAGTTGTTATTTTTTTTACAAAACTTATGGTGGAGTCTGGGTGGAACTTGTAATGTTTTCTCTGTCACTTCCCATTCACAAATCAACTTGCAAGTTGAAACTTAGCATAATTAGTCATTGTTGATGACAATAAATGAATCAATAAAAACATTGACTAATTAGTACCGTACATCAATTAATTATTTTTGTTTTAGTTTTATAAAGAAATGTAATCAGCTAAAGTTCGCCCCAGCCTACGTAGAAAATTTAAGCACTTTGCTAAAAAGTTTAGACTTTTTTTAGACAATAAAATCTTTATTTTATAAATACTTTTATAGCTCATTGGCAAACATGTCAGACTTACATCATGGAAGCTTGAGACCCTGATTTTGAATTCAGACTAAATTTATACAAATAGCTTTTAAAAAAAACTGTTCTCTCAGATACCACTTCCTCCTCCCACCTCCCTACCGTCCACAAAAGTGATTGGACTATAGCGCACTGACATTCTATAAGCAAGAAAGTTGCTCTAAACAAAAACCAGTAAATACAAATATTTCCAATCACACTTCATTTATTATTCTTAGTCTAGATCTCTTAAAATTTATTACATGATTGATTCAAAATAATTGTTTTAATATCACTCAATATACGTTTTGCTTTGAAATAAAGGGTTTACAAAATTGTACTTATTTTAATATGTGAATACTTTTTTTCAGTGTTAGGGCCAGTCGTTTTGTACAGTTTACTGTATACCTCATGATCCTAGGAGCTGTGATAGCTGCAAGGTAAGTTGTTACAAGATGCTCTGATTTTGATTAGTGCTGGGCATCTGTTTCCTAAATTTATAATGAAGGGAAAAAATTACCATATCACTGACTAAATGTGAACTATTTAAACAATTCCTAACTACTAATTTAGTTTTGAAAATTTGTTATTTATATTATGTTCCCTATTATTAATACAAGAGAAAACACATAACATGTTCTTGAATTTTTTAATAGCTATTTTGCTTCTAGTGAAATTTTCCTGGGCTATCATTCATTATAGTTAAAAAAAAAAAAGATAAACAACAAATGAATTAATAACATTAATCATGTGCATTTTACAGTGATGATTTGTCCTTTGATGTGAGTGGCTATACATTTATTTTGCTGAATGATCTGACCACTGCTGCTAATGGTGTTTACACAAAACAGAAGTTGGAAGCCAAGGTAGTCAAAACACCTTTATCCGTCAAAGTAAATTTGATCTAATAGAAAACCAAAAGAACTATTGCAAGGTTATCTATATTGAAAATTGTTGTTGTGACTTATTTAATATTGAATAATCATTGTATTATTCATTGTTATCATTGCATAATTGACCAAAAAAAAACAACTATATCATTGAGCCTTTTTTTTCTTTGCAGTCACTTGGGAAGTATGGTCTTTTGTATTATAATTCTCTCATAATGGTCCTTCCAATATTTATATTAACTGTTAGCTCTGGAGAGCTGGCTCAGGTAAATCAACATTCTTATTATTTTCCTTTTTTTTTTTAAAACATTTTATAAGAATGAAACTTACAAATTAATTTATAAAAAAAAAATGAAATTCATAGTTTTAAAAGTATTTTTCACATTTTTATAACATCAAAGCTATTATAGTTCTATCTCATTATTCTTGACTAAATATAGGCTACACAAATTTTTAAAATAACTTATATGTATGTATATTAATTCTCTATCCTTTGCTCTATACTATGTAGCATTCAAAACATACTGCTAGTTAGATCTAAGATAAGAACAATCAAAACCTGATATAGATTAGCTTATTAATTAATTGTCTCACTAAAAAGAAAAGAGAACACTTAACTAGTAAGCCTAATGAGTTGCTTTACACTTTCTGATAGAATTGAACTGTATCAGTTGTTACTATCAGTTTATTTTGTCATAATGCTACAGAATAATATTGTGATTCTTAATAATTATTGTAAAAAGTATTCTACTCAGTAAGTTAATGTGATGCTTTTATTCCCAACTCAACTGTAGTTCAATACTCTCTATGATGGATGTTCTTTATGCTTTATCGCTCGACACTTAAATTTTAAACTCTCCATGATGTATATTATGTTTTTTCTGCTCCATGACTCCACACTAAACTCTCCATGATGTTGCACTCTCTTCAATCTCATTAATGTGACAAACTAGTTTCTATGATGTTGTTATATCCTCACTCTACACTCTCAGTTATGTCATACTAGTTATAATCTTATTTCCTATGATGTCTATAAAGATCTGAAATTTCTTAAGATGTGACAATATATTGAACCTTTACATGATTCAGAAGATTTCCTTTTAAAAAAAAAAAGTACAGTTGATGTAAATCTAATAGTTTTAACATAATGGTCTGTAAAAAATAAATTTGAATTGTGGCTCAGATCAAAAGCATTCAATTTTAACCACCTCAGAATCTCATTCTTTTACATTTAGTACAACCATAACTTTCAAAAACTCAAAATGACAGGAATTGAAGTATGTGTTTGATATACTAAGGTGTGATAGAAACATGCAAATACTATGTAGAAAGAAGTCGCTCTCGAGTGATAAGTTGACACAAACATCTTTGCTCAGGCTGTTTCTGTTAAAAAAAAATGTTTCATTTTTTTCATTTACTTGCAGATTTGAGGTAATTAATGATTGAATCGTAACTCTTGTTGTTTACTTTGAATGAACTCTTACTTTGTCATTATTTTCAGGCTATGATGTTCAAAGACTGGTTAGATCCAGTGTTTCTAATACAGTTTCTATTATCCTGTTTTATGGGATTTGTGTTAAATTACTCCATCATTCTGTGCACATTGTACAACTCTGCTCTCACTACTACCATTGTAGGTGTTTTAAAGGTATGAGCTCAATCTCCTTCTATTAGTTATTCTTCAATTGACAGTATTTGGATTTATCTTGATATGACTTCGGAATATAGGAAAATGATTTATATTTATTATATTTGATGGAAATAAACATAAAGGCTTGTTTTTAACACTTTCTTAGCATATTCTTGGCCCATGAATTCTTATATCCCTAATACTCATTCTTTGCTGCATTGAAATAGTTGATAGGCTACATTTTTTTTTTGCCAGAATCCTCTTTCACTTCAATATGTGGTGACTGAGTGGCTTCCAAACTGAATGGTCTCAGGATCAAATCTTGATGAAGACTGGGACTTTGAATTTTGTGTTTTTATTAGGACACCCCTGAGTTCACCCAATTCTAATGGATACCAGACACCTGTTGGGGAAAGTAAAGGTTATTGGTCATTGGCTGGCCACATAGAAACAGATGACCTTTACACCTCTGCGCTATAGATTGCAAGGTCTGAAAGGGGTACTACTTTTATTTTACTCTTGCACTTCCAATGGAACCACCAAGCTTAATAATTCCTTCCTCACTCCCTTACATTTGGGCTGAGAATTATAGTATCCCTTGCCTCAACCCTCAACAGAAAAAAATATTTCTATAGACAATTTATTTTGTTCTTTTATTGTCTTTAAATATATGTACTTGCATAGATATAGCTATTACATATTTTTAGGGAAAAAAAGTGTTATTGGGTGCTTAAAAATACAAGGGAAGAAATATTTTTTGCTATTAAATATTTGTATGTTTAAAACCAGTACAAATGGTAATAATAGATTTGTGGGTTTTTTCTTTGTTGCTAATTTTAGTGGTTAGACAATGAATTTACCAAAACCATTTTTTAATGATCGCCTAAGAGTTATGGCAAACCTGTACACAAGTTCATATAAAACCATTTGGTGGTATGATCAGTCAGTGGGTATTCTATTTTATATTTAATTGCCTGGTTTAAAACATCCCGTCAAACACAATCACTTTTGGCCTGTAAATTCTAGTATCACTCCTCCTCCCCCCCCCCAACCAAAAAAAAAAAAAGAAAAATTAATTATAGAAATTAGAATTAGAACAGCCCACTTAAATCTACCTCCCACACACAGATCTTCTGACCTGAGAATTCTACCATAACGTTTCTTATTTCTCCCTGCACCATCAACATAAAAAAATAATTCTATATCCATTCACTAACTTTCCTTCAGCTGAGTGGTTAAGCGCTCAGTCTCCGAACCTGTGGTCTTGCATTCGAATCTGGCTGAAGACTGGGCTTTTGAATTTTGGGATTTTTTGGGGCACTGCTGAGTCCACCCAACTCAAATGGGTACCTGACTTTAGTTGGGGAAAGTAAAGGCAGTTGGTCATTGTTCAGGCCACATAACACCCTGCTTGTTAACCATTGGCCATAGAAACAGATGACCTTAACATCATCTGCCAGATAGATAGCAAGATCTGAAAGGGGAACTTTAATTCAATATCAAAGTATTTCATAACCTCTATGTTGCTTTTTGGTCAGATCCTTTTTTATCACTGCTGTTCTTTTCCCACAAATTTTATTACCTTTTTTCTCTCTCCACCCTCAACAACTAAAATGATATAGTCATACTTACATTTCATTTTGTTTTTATAAGTTTTTACACACAAAAACATGTATGCAGTCAGTTTATAATACAAAAAAAAAAAGATTGTTTTTAATTTGTCTACAAAAGCACATTACAGGCCTATTGATAGCTACACTTGAGTTTCAATTATTCTTAAAAAATAAAAGAAAGTAAAATCTTGTACTTTTTGATTTGTAGGTAAAGTTAAGTTCCCCTTTAAGACCTTGTGATTTGTCAGCTTAAAAAAAAAATATTGGTCCAAAATTTAAAAAAAAAATCATTTTGGTAAATTTAACTGCTGCAGTTTTGATGAAAACGACTTAGTTTTTCTATGTGCTTGGTAAGTACTACCAGGTTAAATTATCATAATTTTTGTCTACCACAAGTTGGGGGATCAGTGATGAGACAGTCAGGGCCCTTAAGAATATATTATATATCTTATATTTCTTCAAAAACCATAACAGTTATAAAAGATGATGTAATGTTTACACTAAACGGTAAATACATGTTAGTAAGACAATGTAGGACAAGAAAATTCTGTGGGGAATAATATTGGTTCTGCAAATTGTAGCTTGAATGTATTTACTTTACTCAAATGTTTACAAATGATTCATATCTAAACCTTTTAAACAATTTTGTTCACAGAATCTCCTAGTAACTTATCTGGGAATGTTTTTGGGGGGAGATTATGTTTACTCAGCAACAAACTTTATTGGCATCAACATCAGGTAAGAATATACACTTTGTTTTATCTTTAAACCATTGTATTGTAATGCTGCCTAGTTGTAGTTTGCGCTCTGAACTGTTGTGTCAATCGTCCTGGGTTCGAACCCTGTCCAAAAATGTTGTCGGGTGAGAAAACTGGCAGAAGTATAATTTTTTGTAAAAAAAAATGCTGGAAAAGACTATTTCAAATGTTCAAATGATTAAATACACATTGCCAATTGAAATAATTGCTTTATTTTTCTATTTTAATACCTCTAGTGTACTGGGCAGTATTATGTACACATATGTGACCTTTCGTCAACGCCCGACCTCGAGCCCTATAACAAATGTTGTGAAAGAAGATACAGAGCTGGGCCAGCACAGTGTGAGGATTATTCATCTTTGATGTTTGGCTTTATTATTTTTTTTTGTAGTAGTTTTTGGTTCACATTTTAAAATATCTTTTTTTTACCTGTAGGAGGTTACTTTTTTTAAAAAAAGCTCTTATTCAGCAGGGTGAGGACAATTTATCTTTGATTGTTTTGTTATAATTTTTATTTGTTTTAATTTTTTAATGCAACCCTCTACCCAAGTTCTTTCCCCCCCCCCCCCCAATAATTGCCTGAAGAGAAATAGCTGATAAAGAAATGTTCATTTTTTTATTGAAAATAATTTGTTCCTTTAATTCATTTTAAATACTTTACTACTATGTACTTAAAAACATAAGTGTATTAGAAAAAAGAAAATTAAACAGCACACTTGAAAACTAAGTTTGGCTATTGATATTGTTCTAAATGTTTCCTATTACTTTCAGGCTATGACTTTTCAGAGATCAACAAAAGCTATATAATACACTTGTTAGAAGTTTATTTTAAAATCAAAATAAAACAGCTTCTAGTAAGTAGATAGACCTTGTGTTTAGCATGGTCAATTTCAACATGTTTTGTTTTTTTACTTAGCTGCTACTTTAGTGTTATTAAGGTTAAGGCAAATCTTTGCAATAAGGAAGCCATGTAATAAGAATGGTTTTGCATTAAAAAAAAAAATTAAAAAATTGATATATAGAAGTCCTACATTTTTTTTTAAACATTTTCTAAACACTTGATGTCACTTTTGTGTTCAAAAAAATACCTTGCAATGCTTGAAATGTTTTGTTGTTCTAGTTTAAGGTTGTGGTGCTTTAACTTGCTTTGTAGTTGAACCTGATGACTGATTGGTTATTACTCACCACCTATTATTTGTTGAAACAATTTGTATTTTACACTGTCATTTGAAGCATGTTTTTGTATTTCTGTATGAATCTGTACACAAAGAAACGCCAACTTACTGGGAAGCATGTAAATATGTACATACAATTGCAATGAACAAGATACTTATTCTTAAATTTTCTTGTGATAATCATGAAAGATGATGCACAGTTTATCTGTTGGATGACTAGGGTGTCTTACAGCCTGCATAATGTCCAATCCCCTTAAATTTCCAAAAGAATTTCTGTTTGTAATCTACATTCAAACTTAATTTGTACATATTGAATTGAAATTATTTTATAAACTTTACAAATAACATAATGACTTTTTTTATATTGTAAACTTTGATTAGTAATGTATTCATTTCTTGGTGGACATTTTTTTTTAACCTTATGCTATAATGAATATTAAAACAGGTATCTCTGGATTTTTTTGAGATTGTACCAATGTGGATTTTTGTGGTTAAGTTATTAATTTACTTAAGGGAGACACATTTTCAATTGTCTGTTATTTTCATTTTCATATAATTGCATGAACTGCAATATGTCAAGGAGACTGGTTTTATAAATAAATATAATATTGATTTTAAAAAAATGAAATCGTAAGCAGAAAAAGAAAGGAAATGTTTCTTTCTAGACTACAATGGGAACTCAAGGCTTTAGTGTCTGCCATTTTCCTTTTATCTTTATTGTTTATTGGACTGGCTCCCATAAAAGAAATAAGTTACTCAAGATTTGTTTTCTCCCTTTCACTCTGTTTGACTGGTGTATAAAATATAATTATAAAAGTTGAACTGCTATTCATTTTTTTTTTCTGATAGTAAAATTTACACTTAAGAATTAATGAAAACATTTTTTTACATCATAAGATTAATAATTTTGAAAAAATCTTTTCTTAGATTTCTTATCTTATCTTATATAATACAAATGTTACTTCATATTTAGGATATTAGCTTTAGGTTGTTCCTTGAAGCTACTTATTAGGTAATTTGTTGTTATCAGTTTTTTAAGGTCAACTAAAGATCAACAAAATTAATATTTTTTTAAGCATCTTTCAATGTAGACAGTTTTGAAAGCCAATATTTTCACAACTTTTCTCAAGTAAAAAAAAATTCTTATAATCACATGATGATGAGACTCACAGAGGCACACAAAGGCTGGTCATTATTGTTCTCTGGCCATTTGAACGACTTTAAACACATATAGTTTGGTGTACTGATGGATAACTTGGTAGAGCCTACTAACATGAATAACTGTAACAATGTGGAGCTCACACCTTAGCCTCTAGCATGTGAACAGCTAAAGTTAATTAGTCTGCTAGTCTAATAGGTGCTGTGTTCAACTTAACATAACATTGTAATACTCATTACCTGGCGAAATCATTGAGAGAATGTTTCATTAAATCAGATTTTTACCATAAATATATACAATGAATGTTAACATTTAAAGGTTTGAAGTTAGTACATTCCTAAATATCATTTTTCTACTTTCATGGTACTTACTACTTAATGTTGCATATAATCCAGGGTTGCTTTGTAGGGATGTTTCTTCTTCTTACTTAATGTTGCTTATAATCCAGGGTTTCTTTGTACGGATGTTTCTTCTTCTTTTTTTTTTTTTTTATGATGTGGCTTTTAGTTTTTTTATAGTTTTTTTTATGTATATAACTATGATTGTTTGTTTCCAAAGGTTGTTGATTTTACTACAGGTTTTCTTCTTTTCTCGTACTTCAGGGTTGTTTCATTTATTGTGACTGTTGTCCTTAATTCAAGGCTATTTAACATACTTCTGGGTTGTTTGTCTTACTACAGGTTGTCTCTCTTATTTGAAGTTAAGTTTTATTTGTAAATATTATAGATTTATAATGGTAAACAAATTTTTATTGTGGTCTCTTAGTTTTCATTACCAAGTATTGTATTGTGCCATGATATTGTTGACATTATTTGTCTTATTGGTTCATCTTGAAATATGGTTATTTTTCTTTCACTAAATTGATAATAATACTATAAGATAATAATAATATTGATTTAAAAAGAAATAATAAAAAAATAATTTTACTTTTTTTTCTCTAAATGAAAAATATTGATTTTTAGGTCATTTTGAATTTCTTATAGTATTTTTTTTAAGTAAAAAGGATAGAATATATTGTTAGGCTATGTATTCTAGCAGGCATCATTTGGAGCTTAGGAAACTGAGCATGCAGTGTGCTTGCACAACAGTGAAATTGTTACAAAATTGTCTTACTTCTTTCATTGATTTTTGTCTTAATTGAATAGTCTCACTATGCCTATAATGTCTTAGTTAAATTATGCCTTTTCTTCTTGTGCATTCCACTTAAAAAAAATACATTTTACTTTGTTGTATCAGACCATTAGACCATGAAATCTATGAAGCTGGTTGTTCTATTGTGCTTATTTTAAGCCCTGAATATTCTTTTCCAGGAAACCTCCTTTCAGCAAGATAATGTTTCAAGAGTACTGATAGAAAATGCACCTTTGTAGGTTCCATTAAATATTTTGAAGTTACTTCTATAGAGTCAGTCGTTTTGTGGCTTGCTAAGTCCTGTTCTATACATACAAGTTGTAATTTTTTTCACTTCTTGAGAAGACAGTGACCAACTTCCATAGTGTCAGTCAAGAGTGTGGCATGTCCTGCTCTATACATAAAAGTTGTAATTTTTTTTCACTTCTTGAGAAGACAGTGACAAACTTCCATAGTGTCAGTCAAGAGTGTGGCTTGTCCTGTTCTATACATAAAAGTTGTAATTTTTTTCACTTCTTGAGAAGACAGTGATCAAGTACCTATTTCTGTCAGGATGGGATGTATTCATGTATCATTCAGCTGAGCTTTTCGCTCTTGTTTCTAAGTGCCTCTAATTTCTCATCCGTGGTGAAACATGCCTTAGCTGTTCAATAAAATTATCAAATTTTGGCTCACTGGATTAAATGAGACAACCTGTTACTGTGATTGTGTTCTGATGTTAATACCTATTTCAGTATTAAGAGGTCACTACTTTAAAATACTCTTTGGTCTTATTTGACTTATTCTCCTTTTGAATGTAAAAACATTGAATCATTTTATGACAAGTTGAACATTTACTGTTTTAGATAGTTTATTAAAAACACATTTCTTGTTGACATTTGTTAGGGGCAAAAAAATTGAATTACAAGGTATAAAACAAACAAAAAAAACTTTTTAATTTCTATAATTTTATGCACTATTTATGTTTTGGTAAAAGTGCTTTTTTTTTAAATTTATGTTACATTTTCAATACAATTATATAATCAGACAAAACATATTATATGTTATGTAGATAAAATATAGGTAAGTGTTTTCATTTTAAATATGTGCTATAAATATTAACTGCTTCTTGAAGCATTTCAGAAATCCATTTGTGTTTAAATCAAAACTTTCTTGGCTGACTATATGTTGTGACTAGAATATTAGCCACTTTCTACATCTGTTTTCACCAAGATTCTCTTGGGGATGTAGTGGATTCTACCCTCTTTATTGATTCAAGTCATTTTAATACATTTCCTCTAACCACTACTACAAATAAAAAATTGTAGAAATGAATGTACCTCCTATTTGGTATGATTTGTGAGTAATGTGACAAAGTAAATCTATCTAAGGTAACTTATATATCTGCTCTATAGAGTATCCTTGACCTTATTATTTATTTTATTACATTTTCTTTATTGTTACCCGATATATAGTTGATGTCATCTGCCTCAAAGTATAGATATATAAATAAATATATATATATATATATATATATTTCATTATCATCATCATCCTAATGGCCCTACAGCCCATGGCCTGCTTTAGCACATCTTTCCATTCTGATCTATCCTATGCTTTACGTCTCCATGCCTGGATGTTTAGCTGTTGTAGATCTGCGTCATCAAGCCACCATACCCGTGGTTTGCCTTTGGGGCGACCTTTTTGTTGTGCCAGTGAACTATCTTTGCTCCTCTGTTCTCTAGCATTCTTTTGACCTGCCCAATTTAATCTGTTTCCTTTTATTTCTGTCACTATGGAGGGATCTTCATATAGCTGGTATATTTTCAGATACATTATATATTTCACAGACAGCTATTATGACATAAATATGTATGGCATTACTTTAATAGAAAGGGTTTGCCAAATTTGAATGAGAAAAAAAACCTCGCAAAAATTGCAGATCATGTTTCAAATTTAGGCCTTTTTTTTTTTTTTTTTTTTTTCATTTATTGCTTCTTCATTTTTACATTATAATATAAAATGTTGTTTTTTTTAATTATAGGTCTTCCTCTTGATATGCAGTATCTTAACCTGTAAATTTAAGGCTATAGCTATTGTGTAAAGTTTTATGTTTATGTATATAATCTTTTATCATTTATGTTTTTTTTAGAAGTTTTTATAATTCTATATTTTTGCATCTGATTCCTGCCCTTCAACTGAGTTGTATTGTTTCTAAATATGAGGCTTTACTGTGGTCAACAGGATCAGCCTGATGGAAAAGAAAAAGAACTCAGCAATGTATCTAGTTCTACTCCTACTGGCCCAGGCCTGAATCCACCCAATTTGATATCTCAGAGCTAACGGCAATCTTTCCATTAACTAGAAACAATCAGTGCCTTACTTGCTTATTGTACAATTATTCTTTATATTATATAATTTATATATTTATTGCACATCCTTGTTTTGTATACTAGTCATGTCTTAAAGATTGACTTTAAAAAGGTTGACTGCTAAAAATAAAAATTGGGGAACTATTAATTGCCTTTTTTTTTGTTTACTTTAGATACATTTAATGAACTTAAATGAAATAAAATGTATTGTTTCAAAGGTTTTATCAACTCTCTCTGTCTGTCTGGTACAAGTTGTGTACACCTTATTTCTCCCAAACTCAAGATGAAATTTTACACAATTATTTCTTGTGCCCGACAAAACAAGAATCAATAAAAAAAAAAGTTACAAAGGTTACAAAGACACTTTGTATGGAAACACAAAGTCAGAATCTGCCTCCGAAGTGGTCAGCTCAGGTAGGTAAAAGGGCAGAAAAAATATCAACAACTATAAACTATCAACAACTACAACCCTATCTCTGTCATACAAAAAGTAAAGACTTGTGTCGTAAGTGTTGCTGATACTGTTGTTAGTTCAACCAATGATACCACAGAAAGTTATTAATGTTTTTATTATTACATTGTTAATATATGTATGCAATGAACTGATAATTATGAAGGCATAGTTAAATTCTAAGTGTTATTTATAAAGACAGCATCACAAAATTAATACAGCAATTGGACCCCATGATGACCTACCTGCTACCATTGTCAAAAAAGGTAAACTCAAACTCTATGGCCATATCACAAGGTCCTCAGCACTTGCTAAGAAATTCCTTCAGGGAACAGTACCAGGAAGAAAAGAGAAAGAGGTGCGAAGACAACGTCAAAGAATAGACAGGTATGTCAGTGAATGAAATTCTATTAAAGGCAAAGGACAGATAGGAATGGAGAATGTTGACAGATCTTGTGTGGTGCCCCAATGGTCAAACAGACTAAGGAATAGGTTGAGGTGAAGTCAAATGTGAACCTAGCTAACTGTTGATATAGATGATATTATTTCCTTATGGAAATTTGTTGTGATTACATGGACTCTTTTTTCATTAAAGACAACAAAACAGAAATGTACACATAAATAGAATAGACCACAACATTAAGAGTTCATTCAGCGACTACACACGGGCATCTTGGTCCTTTTCATGTGTCCTGACCAACGGCTGGCATTGATATAGTCTGACCGAATAAGGAACAAATGAGTTTTTCAACTGCTCTGTTCTTGTCTTAATTGACATAAGTCACCCACGTAGTTATGATGAAGCGGGTGGCTATCTTCCAAGATTTTTCAGTTTTTCTTAGACATTTTTGTTCAAAAATTTAATTCAAATGTGGTAGTGATGTGCGTGTAATTTTTGATATGGTAGCCTTTTTATAATATTTTCTAAGTGGTGCAACAGTTTGAATGAAGCGTTGCCTTGCCAACAAGTTTTCCCAAATGTTATCAGATTTTGCATAGTTGCAACGTAAAAATTATCTAGGATATTCTTATTTAGTTTAAAGCTATTAAGTTTGTATAGAATAAATAGCAGCTGAGATGTTTTCTTTGTCAGAGTTCCAAGGTGGTCTTCCCAAGAAAGGTTGTTATCAATGATAGATATTTATGTCTTCACTTGTATTGAACTAGTCTTTATCTCGAGTTTGTGTATCATTTGTTTTTTTTTTCTGAAATCTATTATAAGTTTATAATGTTATAAGGACAGGTTTTACCAATACTAAATATGAGTGAAAAAAAAAAGTGACCTTGCATTACATAATACTGAGGTTGAAATCTATAATTTTGATATAAAGTATTAAAAAAAACACATTGGCAATTAACATTAATGTGTTTAACATTCTCTCTTATTGCTAAATTATTTTTAATGAGATGAAGACAGCATAACAAAGGCATTTTGAAATTTTATTTCAAAATTTTAATAGCCAGGGTACTTTCAAGAAATAATTTCATAATTCTATAAAACATAGTTCAACATGAACAACTCCAATCCAAAATGGCTATTCACTTCTTATAGCAACAATGTATTAATAATGTATAGGTCAATCTAATGGAATATATATTTATATAATGGAGATATGACATTACATATTAGAAAAACAAGACAAAAATCATGTATTCTCAATAGCACAGACATGTTATAGAGAAAGAGGAGGGTAAACAATAGGGAAGGCACCAAAAAAAAAAGAAAAAAAAACCCCTCTCATTCACAGTGGTGAGAAGAAATGAAAGGAACTAAAAATGTTTGGCAAGTTCTCCAATGACTGAATGTAGACACACATACCATACTCATTGAAATGTTGGGAGAGATGATCTTCAAGCAAAATCAAAAAGAAAAAAAAACAAAACAAAATGGCCTGCAGTGCCAGAACAAAACAGTTGAGAAAAAACAAAATGATTTTATGAGCAATGAGAGAGACTCCAACAATTCAGACTGCTTGTTTTAATTACACATCATCACCACTAGAACATTTAGTCATTCAAAAACATCAGCACAAGTTATTCCTGTGCATTACATAGTATAAATGCAATCCTCAAATATACACAAGTCTGACCTTTTTCTTCTATTATTGCACAACTGGTTCAGACAGCATTGGTTTGAGGTTACAGTTTGTTATGTCAGGATTGGTAGTGTCCCCTGTAGTGTTTGTTTGTTTGCCAGTCTGAAGCGAGGCCCCACTGGGAGACTTACAAGGAGAGATGGTAGGCAAAGGTAAATGTTCAACCACACAGTGCTTCTCCATGGAAGGACTCTTCTTGCCATAGTCCTCCACCACTACAGGCAAGGAAGTTGAGCTGCTGTCCACATGGTTGGGCTGAGCCACCAGTTCAGAGTTCCTCTCCAATATTTTGTCACTAGGTGCAGATGATAAACATGGTGATAACCTTGAGGTATCCTCAGGTAATTTTTGTCTCCTGGGTGAGAGCTGATCATTTGGAGGTACAGTTTCCAGCTTCATCCGTTTAGGAGCAAGGTGATCAGGTGAGCTATGACTGCTACCATTATGATCAGAATGATGGTGATAGTTTGGCCGTTTTGATGGCGTCAGGTGATCAGCTTTGGCAAGGCCCCTATCAGAATGGCGTGAGGGAGACATAATAGTTGTTTTACCAGTACTAAAGATACCCATGGACTTTTCATCATCATTGGTATCTATCTTGACTTCTGAGTTTTGTGGCACTATCAACTGATGTAGTTCCACCTCTTGTTCTTCAAGAAATCGATCCATATGATCACTGTAAAATGAAAGAAAAAAAAAAAAAAGAGAAAATTGTATTGTGAATAAAAAAAATTAACTATTGAATTTTAAATCAATAAAGTTTTGAGGACATAATTAATTCAGAATTTTGTTTAATGTTTAATATTGACTTACGTCACACCCGGATTTAAGGAATATTTTCTTTTCTCAGCTCTAGTTTTTGCAGCAAATATATCGTGTCTCTCTGTTTTCTTCCAAAGGTAATAAAAATGAACTAATTCAAAAACAGAACGAGTTCGAACCTGAAAAAAGGAATTAAGAAATTTATAGTCAAATTAATATTCTCCTAAAATTAAAAGACAAACAATAACATTCTACAACATTAGTTAGTAAAACTATCAAATTTTTGGGTAAATATTAAAGTTGATATTGCTTAATAATTTTTTTTTATAGCTTTTTATTTTCATATGCTTTATTTCATTAACAAAAAACAACAACAACAAAAATAAAATCTAAGAAGAATATATTTTGTTAACATATTGTATGCAGAATCATTTTTCATAACTGATGAAATAAATATTTTTTATTTACTAAATTTATAAAGATACTACTTTCTTCATTGGTGTCAAAGTATCTCCTCAAATCACAGGTTCTAAGTCAAACTGTTCATAACTTTATAAATGCTTCTAAATAGCAAAATACCTTATTGTGATGAATTTCATGGAAGTTTTTCCCATATAATCTCAGACCATCTTCAAAATTACGACATTCATCTTCAGACCACAAGCTCATCACATCTAAACAAAGATGAAAAATATAGATTTTAAGAAATTTTTTTAATATGAAGGAAAAAAAATTTTTTAGGGATAGTTAAACAAAATCTCAAATGCTTACCAGTAGGAGGTACAGCTTGCATCTTGCGCCTTCTCTCTGCTTCTTCAATATTATTGTCACATTGAAGTAATAAAAACAATGCCTGCAAAGTACATCATCAAGACTGTATTCCAATTGCAAAGTAAATATCATATATTTTGAGTAAAAAGTCAGAACTGAAATGTTAATACAGGATTAGCAGAACTTTGTAAATATAAAATTTGATGATTTGAATGAATGAAAGACAAATCAAGGTTAAGACTGACTAGACAACAATGAAGAGTGTGACTACATTATGAAAACAAGGACCCCACATGGCAAGATTAAAGAAACAAAAAGACATGATTAAACGGAAGAATGTATATATAAAATATACTAAGAATAACAAACTACAACACACAAATAAGCTGTTTCTAATGTTTTGTTTATTAAATAATGCTAAGACTTTTTTTTTTAAACACCAGAACCATGTTATTTTATTTTCTGACCTTTTAAATGACAACATATGATTATCACATAATCTATTTTTAATTGTTCTTGACTTCCAATAAAAAAACAAGTGACCAACAAAAAAGTGTATTACCCTTGAAAGGGAAGCAAGTTTTTCAGATATACATACCGGTACTGAGAAACCAACAATTAAGAAATATTTGTACCTACCTGCTCATCATCACGTATATGTTTACCTCTAGGGATACTAGAGACTGCATATAGTTTTCTGTCCACTTCTCTTTGCACATTGCACAGATAATCATTGAGTGCTTTATTCAATGATAGAAAAATATAGTTCATTAGACATGTTTGCTACTACGTATTTTATAATCTAGAACCAAATTAGTTATGTTGAGTCAGAAACTGATGAGGACAGTTTGAAGGAAAACAGTAGATAAAAGATTGATTGTGCATAGACTGGGAAGACTTAATTTCCAGATAGTAAACAAACCTTTTTATTTTGTTAAAAGGAATATTAAGAGAATTATAATTAGTGATTAATCAGTATCTGTTTGACCTCGCTAGTGTTTTAAATTATATTACAACAATATGCATGGGAAGTAAAATGTCCCCCCTCCCCAATTTAAAAAAAAAAAAAAAACATACCAAAAAAAGTTTTTTTTATATAAATATATATATATATGGTCAAGTAACAATATTGTGCACATTTTGCAAAATGGTAGGAAAGTCTGATATATTTATATATGTGTATGCATATACACATGATAAAATAAAAAAAAAAGAGTACCCTCTCTTTATTGAGAGCTTAGATGATAAGTTTCCATCCACAAGATTTAGATGAAGAACTTAATGTTGGTGGAAGTAAATAAAATAATTGGAAATATTTATCCACTCTCTAGGTGGTTTCTAAAATCTATATCTAATAAAATACTTTTGACTTTAATCATTCTGTTCAGAATATATGAGACGCATACATTAAAGTACAACATTATTGACAAAAAAACTATTTCAGGTCTCTAACTGAGCCTTTAAACAAACATAAGGATCTAAAAAAACATGACAGCAATTAGAACAATATTTTAAAATACCTGCTTCATCTTTTATTTTTGAAGGATCCCATAACAAACGATCTTCATTTTCATAAGCTGGGGCATCCCCATAAACAGAGAGACCCACTGGAATAACTGCCTGGAAGTCAGAACCTACTTGTATAGTCTGTTGAAAAAAAAAAAAAAAAATGAGTCTAATATTAATTTCTTGAGAATCAACAAGAATTTAAGTGTTAAGTAATACAATATAAATTCTAAATTAAAAAATCAAAAAAAAAAAATACACACCTTCTTATGTTCCTCAATAGGTTCATAATTTTCATCATCAGAAGATGACTCAGAATCACCACTCTCAGGGTGACTGGTGGCTGAAAAAAAAAAAAAAAGAACAGTTGAATTTTTGGCAACAACAACATTTTGACAAATTTTTATTCAATTTTAATTGTTTCAACTCACATCTAAGCAATCGACCAGTTTGGGACCTTGAAGCACTTGGGACAAGATCGATATCATCACCCCCTATGTTGCTGTGTAAACCACTCTGTGAGTTACTACCCTTGTGCAAACTCACATGGTGGTCATTGTCTACAATCTCTTCATCGTCACTTGATGATGATGCAGACGGAGAGTTGTCAGCCACATCTGCAGTGACTGCCCCTGCAGCATACTGGGCCATCAGCTCTTCAATAGGCATTTCACTTTCCTGTAATGTAAAGACCACTACATAAAAGCAAAGTGTACAAACATGAAACTAAAGCAAATATACTAGGATAAGATGAAAGCCTTGAGCTTTTCAGTTCAATACTTGTAATAATAAAAATAAACAAGATTACAAAGAGAGTTTGTGTGATACACAAACTCAGAGGCGGCCCCCGTCGGAGTCGGATCCCTGTCAGATCCGCCTATTCGCAAGATGTTTTGGATGTTCCTTCTAAGTCCCTGGCTCAATTACTGTATGCTCCCATCCTTAAACTATCGCAATATTTCTGAAAGAACAGTAAAGGTTAAATCATATTTTCAAAAGCCTTTAGTGTTTTTTTCTAACCGTGACGGACAGACCAACCAACAGACGAAACGCACAAAATTATGCTAGTTACATTCTAATGGGGGTATTAAACAATTTTATTTTTAAAAATCTGATTTTTTTAAAAATTTAAGAAATTAGTTTAGAATCATGTCATTTCCGGGCTTTACGCTAGTACACGAAAGCCGCTGCTAAAAAATCATTTTAAAAAATGTACGTGATATCTACATGTCTTACGTATTTCTTATAGTAACATTCCCTCCCTTACATTTACGTAATTATTTTAGAATTGGTGTTTTGTTATTAAAAAATCGCTTGCATAATTAATTTTATAAATTAAACGGTTTGCTTTTAGAAAACTAAAAGTAGCCGTTGCACCTAAACTTTTTAAGCCGCATTTAATGGTGAAATAATATTTTTCGTATCTCTTCTAGTTTTTGCGCTCTGAGTCTGACAGACGGACGGACAGACAGAAAGTAATTTTAAAAAATGTGCGTGATATCTACATGCCAAGAGCATTTCATATAGTAACATTTCCTCCCTTACATTTGCGCAATTGCTTCACAATTGGCGTTTTATTATTAAAAAATCGCTTCCAAAATAATTTTTATAAATTAAACGGTTTTCTTTTAGAAAACTAAAAGTAGCCGTTGCACCTAAACTTTTTAAGCCGCATTTAATGGTGAAAAAATATTTTTCGTATCTCTTCTAGTTTCGGCGCCCTGAGTGTGACAGACGGACATTTTGCACAAACCTAATAGCGGCTTTTTCCCCTTACGGGAGCCGCTAAAAATGACATATATTTAGAAGCTTACATTAATTATATTGCTAAGAATCTTTGACCCCATTTTTGGGACACAGAAGTAACTACTAAACATAACATTAATCAGAAAAGGCTGTTGTTGAACTTCAATTGCATGATTAAGCATACTGAATTCAATTTATACAGGTTTATATATATAACTATTAAAAAAATGTTAGTGTTAAGTATCAAGTCTACTTTTTGTAAATCATCCAATTCTCCCGTGCAGCTTTCACCACTTGTCATGGCTTCTTCTTCATCTAAAGTTCTTTCATCATCATAATCATGAACCATCATATCAGCTGAAGGATCAAAGTCTTTATCTGTATCTGAAAACATTTTATAACATGTATAGTTAATACAAAGACACAAGAAAAGGAAAAATATGATCCAGTTTTATAAAGATGAAAAACATGAACAGAGAACTACTAATATTTACAAACTTTTATCAACTGAAAGTTTCTATTTATAATCTTTCAGACAGTTTTTTTTTTTTTTAAAAGGAAACTCAGCAAGATCATTCACATACAATTGATTCATCTTTTGTAACCCAATATCATATGAAACTACAACTTTGAGGGCATTTTCAAAAAAAAAAAAGTTCTTCACTTTGACATGTAAAAAGATAGTTACCAGGGCTGCTTGTTTCATCAGACTGTACAACCTAATTAAAGAAATATAAAATATTGCTACTTGTAATTTTCAATATATATTTATCATCTAGTCTATATGATGGTTAGAGCTAGAAACTTTTTACTCTAGATAGAGATCTAGTTGCAATTTGTTATTATTATTTTTTTTACTTTTATTGTCATTTGTATCTATAGTAAAAATCTTAAATAGAAATAAAATAAAAACTTTTAAATCAAATTTGTAATAGAAATATTTGAAAGTATAATATATCAAATTTATCTATGCCGAAATATTTAGGTCAGCAAGTTTGTTTATTTTAGGATTATAAAAAACTAGACTAGAATTTAGTCTACACTAGGATACAAGCTCTAGCTAGACAGATTCTAGAACTAGTAGATCTCTATACATAAGTATAAAAAGTATCTAGAATTAAACTTCAATAATAGAAGGGGTCTACTATTCATATATAAAGTAAAGTTTTAATTACATCTATAAGTGTATCTTAATCTAGAATCTAGACTACTAGAATAGAATTGAATACATAATCTAATCTAGACTTCTGTAGAATGTAGATCAAGTAAGTGTATTTAGATTATTTTAGATCTAGAAATCATCTAGAGAATCTAGATATTTTATTTGGATCTAAAATATTCTTATTTAACTTGGGAGTGACTGACTTTGTCAACTTAAGAGAAGTTAGTCTTAGACTCTAGATCTAGTAATTCTAGTTATTTAGTTAAAGACTAAGTCTAAGTTAAAGAAGAAGTGAAGAAGAGAGTGACACAGTCACTTGAGTGACAATTCAATGTCCAGTGCCAGTAGTGGTCGAGTGGACTCTTCACACAGCTAACTCTAGAAAATAGACAGATGATTATTATTATAAAAAGACGAAAGAAGATTGAAATTATTTCTAGTCAATCTAGTCAGATTGAAATTATTTCTAGTCAATCTAGTCTAGATTCTAGATCTAGAAGATGTAAAAAAAAAAGCATTTAGATCTAGATTCTAGAATTTTACTTATTTTTAAATAGATCTAACAAAGTCTTTTTTAAGCTTTTTTTAAGCTTTATAAGTCTAGGCATCTTGATCTAACCTATATTATGTGTTATTGTTAGGTACCTATTTTCGATAACTCCTAACTTACAACAAAAGACCAAGCCCACTTTTACGGCTAAAAAAACATAACTTGCAAAGTGTAGCGAAATAGGAGATATAAAAAAATTATCAAATCTAGTAGATCTAATTAACTTAAAAAATAGATCGTGCATAGATCTATATTCTGCAAAGATAATAATTAACAACTGCATGAATTCAAATAACAAAGATTAAAGTTTTATTGACAGAAAAAAAAAAGTTGAAATTTGACAACTGTTACAACCTCCGCCATTCTTTGACAAAAAAAATTCTAACCACATCCAAAACGAGGCTGTCTCTGACAGTTTCTTAATATTATTATTTTCTGCGCTTCAAATTTATGTTATGAAAGATTGCATTGGGTGAAAATGAACTTTACCTAAACTAATATATAGCAGCCCTCAACGTTTAAAACATGTATGTAGAAATTACAGAGGAGCCAAAATATTTCATAAAAGTATTCTTGCTGTTTTATAAACTTTCTTCTTCCTTTTTTATTTTTTTAAAACTAATTCTTTAATCCAAGCATTTGGCAGACTGTCCAATGAAAAAATGGAATACTCAAAAGTGATCGTTTCTACTGACAACAAGAGCACGCTAAAAGGGAGCTAACTGAATGTTATGTTTTCAAAAGCATTGACCACGAAATGAAGCATTAGATTTGAGAGAGAACTTATTTATTCATTTAGATTTGGATCTAGAATATTGAAAAAGATCTAGATTTTGTGCCATTATTTTTAGCAGACTTTGAATCTTGCCTATAAATATAATGTCGACATCTAAGTTAAAAGTTAAACCTGTTGCTCCAAAGTATGAACTAGTCTAACATAAGTTAAATAAGTATATTTTTAAGTATAATATTAATAAAACTATGTATATAATTATTATAATGTATAATATTGTCTAGACTATACTAAATTTTTACTATTAATACTATATTATTATCTACAATTCTATAATTAATAATATAATAATGAATATTATTTAATATAGTCTAGAGGTTATTAAATGCTTTTACTATTATATTTAATATTTTTATTAGTTTTAGTGTATAATATAGTATAAATAATAATTAATATATTAAATATATATATTAACAATATTTATTGAATCTGGATCTAGAATAACTTATAACTTATATAACTTATAACTTATATATATATATATAAGTTATATAGTTATATATGTTATTATGTATAAGTTATATAGTTACATAGTATATTCTGACATACTTACACTCAAAGTATATATTTATTATTATAAAAAAATAGCAATATAGTCATGAAATACAAATAGACATAGTCATAGAAAAAGATCTAATTAGTATATAAAATAAACTAGATTATAGTATTAATAAGTCTATAAGTAATTGACATATATCATGATATGTCATATCATTTTCATATGTATATATATACTATTAATTATTACTATAACTTAGAACTAAGTTATTAATTACTTATACTTATGACCGTATAATGATGGTACTATGGCATATGTCATATAGTATGACAAGTACAATATGTTTAGAAATTGAAATGTTACCTAACTAATAGATTAATAATATAATATTAGGCTAATTACTTTAATTAGCATTATTAGGCTATAGTCTACATAGACTATAGAATTCAGAGTTTAGAGCATGCCGAATCCAGATCTAACTAAAAAAAACATAGTCCATACTAGTCTTTGTCATAACTATGAGTCAGAGTGTCTATTAGTCTACTAGATCTCTAAGATCTATTTAGTATCTAGTGACTATTCAGTTATCACAGTAGTCAGTTATATATATAAATATAATCGATCCAAACTATAGATTTAGATGTGTGTATATATATATATATATATATATATATATATATATATATATAGTCTGTATATATCTAAAGTCTACAGACTAGTCAGTATTATATTATAATAATTAAGTTTAGTTTAAAAAAAATATTTAAATAGATATTGTTATTTAAAATGTTTATGTCATTCAACAGAACAGTCGAGTCTAATCATACCAAAAGCAGTACAATGTCACAAAAAAATGTTAAAGCTTCTGCTATCCGAAATCCACCATTTGCCAGCTCAAGAAGTGCAGCTTCTGCGTCAGCTTTAAAAAAAGGGATTATTCAAGAAAAAACACCTTTACAAAAAATAATACAGGTATTAAATGATGAATTTTTTTTTTCAATTCATTTTGTGTCTCTTAATTAAAGATTCAATATTTTTATCTGGCCCATATAAACCTTTGAGGAAAAAATCTCAGGTCTAGTACAAATTTTATGCTTGCAGAGTTTACCAGCTACTCAAAGTAGCTGAACATTTCTGTTTTCATGAAAAGTCAATGAATATCAATATCAAAATTGAAAATATACATACTTATAAAATATTTTATAACACTTTTTGATTTAGTATCAGCAAAGTACATTGGAAAATTTATAACAGTACTATATTAAATTATATAAACTTGTCTGAGCTGTTAACTCATAGATGTAGTAAATTTAAGATTAAAAAAAAAAAGCAAAGTCCTAAACTTCTGAATGATGGGAAGAGCACTGGCAGATCCAGAACTTTTGAGGGGGAGGAATTTTTTTCCAAACCCTAACCCTAACATCCAGTAAAGCCTAACCCTATGTATAAAAGCACACACAAGGTATAAATATATATATATATATATATGTATGTTTGTAGCTTCGTTTTGTAAAAGAACTATAATTCAAAGCTCTGAACAAAAAGAATTCAAAAGAAGGAGGGGAAATTAGGTAGACTATATATATATATATATATATATATAATAGCTAATTAGATTCTACTTGAAATATTTTTGTATTTTTAGGATTCAATTATAAATTGGGAGTTATAGTCCCAAAGATTTTTATGAAATAAAAAAAAATCTCAGATTGAGTAAAGGTTGAGAAAATGTTGTCTAGGAAAAAAATATTTATACTTAAAAGTTTCTCCAAAACAAAGTTTTTCTTTAAATACTTTTGACAAATTCCTGCACAGTCACATTGAATCTGTCATCATATTTGACTGTTATGTATTAACATTCATGGTCTCATCTGAAACTAATTTTGTTAACAAACAGTGATGCCTACAATAAAAAACTAGACCCTCTCTACTCAAAGGGCTAGAGTTGGGGGGGGGGTGCAGCGAAGCAATGCTCCCAACCAGTAAACATATTAGGGGGGCATAACTTAAAATAGGTTAAATTATAAACAATTAGTATATAATTAGTATATATTATTAACATAAGTAAAGACGTATTCAAACTGTAAGCTTTCTCTACTAAAATTCCCCTGTCCCCCATGGAGGTCTGGGGGAACAGTTTGCCGCTGATCTGGCAGTGGTGAAGAAGAATATTTACTTTTCCTACTACTTCCACCTAGAAAAACATATGAAGAAAGCGAGTCTAAATAGAAATGGTAGTGTAGCGCAAGTCTTTTCACTTACAATACCAAGTAAACAGAGATGCAAATCTTAAGTAGCACATAAAACTAAGTCTACCTAGGTATTGTACCACAGCAACTCTTTCCAACTAGTTTCTCAATTGAGTTTGAATATTGGTACTTGGTGGTTTCTCATTGTGTTTTTTTTTCTTCTTACAGATTTTTGATGATGCTGGAAATGATGTCACCCCTTTGCCATTAGTTCAGTTAGATTCAGTAAATGCAAAAAAAAACCAAACCAATATTTTAGGAGATGGCTCTATTGGAACTGTAAGCAAATTTTAGTTTTATCAAAGTTCAAATTTTTAAAATAAAAAAAATACATATTATTAACATTTTAATATTATGTTTTCAAAACATTGCTGATAATATAAATTATCGCATGACTTTTTAAAATAAAGGGATTCTAGTTATGTCCTATGTTATTATAGTCAATTACATGACACCTTGCTTGTTAACCATTGATGAAAGAAACAGATGACCTTTACATCATCTGGCCCATAGATTGCAAGGTCTGAAAGGGGATACTTTACTAATTTTAAAAAAATAGCCAATAAAGCATGAAGAACATTTTGCATTTTGTAAGATTGTTATACAGTATATAGCTGTCTAAAGTGTTTTGATATATGAGGAATTAGATATTCAAATTCAATTTATGATTTGTGAACTGTTCAGGTAATTTAACACTTACTAAAAGCCCATTAGGTAAAGAAAAACAAAAAAAAAACCCCTTAAATATGTGAAAACTTAAATATGTGTTTATTTTTCCAAATTGTCAAGAAATATGTTTTTGTCTTTGTGTCTTTCTTTTGAGAATGTTTTTTGCAGATAAATACATATGATACAAGTTTCTGGAAATGCCTATTGTTGGAAAAAAAAAAGTTTTTTTTATTATTAAATATAATGTTTCTGTTAAACCTTAGAACAAAACAAGTACCTGATTAACAGCATTAAATAATAAATTCAGAATATCAACTTAAGTGTGAGGTGATGAGGAATCCATGATCTTTATGTGTTTTATATGCAGCTCACATTTTTTTTTGTCTAGAAAGAAAGCTATTTATTATTGTGTTGATTAACACTGGTATTAATCCTTGTTTAGCTAAATTGGTAAACATAACTCCATGAGCTCATGCACATCTACAACAATTTAATATTGCTAGATAACAAAAAAGACTAAAAAATTAGTTTCATAATTTCATGCATGTAATTGCTTTTAAACTTCTTTCTATCTAGACAATTAAGAAAATCATTATAGTAAATGTTTGTTCATAGCCAACAGATTTGATGTCCCAGACTACAGCCTCAATCTATGGACAAGGTACTCAAGGAACAAGTGTTTTTGGTGGTGGGCCTTTTACAAGGTGAATGCTTCTTAGATTTTCATACTTTAAAAAAAAAGTGCTTTTACATTTAACAGCCTTAGAACTGGAGACAACAGAACGAGACAGCATATATTCTGGAAGCTGAAAATTGAGACCAGTGAGTTTGCTCTTGTGGTTACCAGAGAATGTGAGCATGTCCTCCAAAACTGCATTCTCCATTCAACTGCCTGATTAAGACATTGGTTCTAAGACACCCATGTAGAAGAAAAACTATATAGAGAACTGGCTAATCTGGAAACTACTGCACAGTTTATCTCAGATATTGTCATCAGAACCCTCCAACATAATAAAGAGAATGTAGAAGAAAAGAAGAAGATGGTCATTACAATGGACTATTTTAGCATCTTTCTCAATGTACTATGATCCTATCACTTATTTGGACCTGTTGGGAAAAGAAGAATAAGGGTGTATCTGTATGAATGCTATCGTAACTGCTTTTAAAATGCATAAAAAAAAAACCCTGTTCATTTGGAGCTCAAACCTCCTCAAGGGAACCAATTGAACTTGTAGTACCACCACTTCTGTCAAAGTATGATTTCTTTCCCTTTCTTGGTACCAACTTATTGGTTATTTTTTATATTGATTCTGGTGTTCTCTAGTACAAGAACTAATTGTGCAAAATTTCAACTTGGCTGTGGGAGAAATGACATACAAACTTTTTACCAGACAGACAAACAGACAGAGTGAATTGATATAAGCTTTGCAAAAGGGTATCAGCAATATCACTACCCAACTTCTGTTTTATGTACATATTTTCTTTTAATGAAAGGGTATTTCAAATATACTATGTCTTTTATTGACTGTGTAGATAATGATAATAATAAATTAAAAGCAAACTATATTATAGTAATTTTTTTTTTTGTTTACATCTGTATTGATAGATCTTATAAGGCTGGAAATTATTCACAGTGTCATGAATCAGATGTATTTTAGTTTGTTTTTGTTGTCAGATCTGTGTTTACACAGTCTTATGAGGCTGGGTCTGATTCACTACCTGACGATTCTGGTCCTGGGGATACACCTTTCACGGGTAACATTTTATTATACTTTCATCTTACAAGTGACAACACAAAGCTTAAAATTAAATAACCTACAATTTTAAATAAAGCTGAATATATCTGTATATAATTTATAATGGTCCATTAATATTTACTGCCATGAGCATGTCACACAAGACAATTCTATTCATCTTTAATGTTAATACTATAACACACTGCCAATAACTATCAAATTAAAAGTACACACCACCAATGCTATCAAAACAAAAGTAAAGAAGAATTCAAGTTAGAAAACTATTCATGCTTAATATTTGTTTATAACTCTAGTTGTCTTTTTCATAAATCTAAAGACAGTCATATCAGATTCATTCAGTTTAAATGAGCTGGCCATTCAAAGTGTCCATGAATCACTTTATTGTAAATAAAGAATTACATTTAAATTTTGATTAGATGATCTACTGATTCATAAGAAATAGATTTAATAGCTATAAACTTATAACACAACAAATCTTTACTTTTTTTTTTCAAGAATGTTTAAAATTACATGCTCTCTACTAAAGCTGGTTAGTAACAGATGCTTGCTATCCATTCAACAGAAATAAGACACAAGCGTCAAGAAATACAAGAAGTGCCAACAGAAGCAGATCTGGAGAAGATTGTAGACATAACTCTCACTGAAACTGAAACAATTTGGATGTTTGATTTGCCTGATGTGAAAGTTTCTACAGAAAGTGAAGAGGTGCATGATATAGAAAAAAGAAACAAAAGCTATGCAGAGGTAAATTACAACCACAGAATCATGTCTGTAGACCATTACTATTTATGTCAACTTAGATTAAGGTTTCAGATATTAATGATTACAAATTACAGTGATATTTTTAACAAAATATTTTACTATTTCTATTAAATATTTCACAAACTTTGAAAATTAGTTAAAATATATTTGGTTTAGACAATGTTTTTAGCAAATCAGAAATGATATTTTTAGCATTATAAACCTTGAGTGAAGTGATTTGTCCTTTGAACTCTGATAACTCTAATGTGTTACTAAATTTGTGATGCTTCAAAATTATATGCTGGAGGATGAGCAAGTCACTGATTTTTTTCACAGCAGAAAAAAAAAATAGCTGCTGACTGTTGGGCTGTTTATCTTGTCAGCACTACTTTCATCAAAACTTAATATCAAAGAAGAGCTTCTTTATCTCTCTTCGCTCTTCTTCTTTGTATAAAAAAAGGATGGGGAACCAGTAATATATTATTGTTGAACTATGCTGTAGCCTTCTTCAGATTAGCAAGCTCTGTATTCTTCTGATTTGAATACTTGGCTGGCATTTTCTTGACCATTTCACAAGTGGATATGTTGTTGTTTCAGACTTTTATTTTTAGAGCATAATTCATTTCATTATATTACATAATGTTTTAGATAGACTATTAATTTTTGGTTTAACTAAACCTAGAAGTAATCTTTACTCTTGATTGATCTAGAAATTAACAAAACGCTTCATAACCTGAAATACAATTTTGAAAAGGGGAAATATTGTACCATTATTTTTTTAAATTAAGGTAATGAAAACACTAAATTGATTTCTCTGGGTGTTCTATGAATAGTAACAATATTTTCAGCTCTTAAAAAGCCGTGTTGGCAATGACTTATATGTTGAGAGAGGAATGAATACATTTAATGAGCCTCCAAAACTGAAGAGTGTACAGACCAACAAAATAGAGCTTATTGTAAGTATAGCATTTGTATTTAGGCATATTTACTTTTTGTTGCTATGTTATGCCACAAGCCTTAATTGAAAGTCTTTAGAGAAAGTTTAATTACATAAGTCATAATTCATGCATAAACATTGATCTTTTTCTAAGCACACTGGAGTTGAATGCACTTACTGGGATATGTATGATACCTATTCAGTTATTGAAAAAGAAAAACAAGGTATGTAGCCTGTTATTTATTTTTGTATGAGATAGTTATCTATGAAAATAGAATTGAGTATTATGCCTCAAAAATTAAGGTTCATAACAGAAGAAGAAATGATATGTCAGATGTATATAACTTATAACAAAAAAAATAATTACATTCTGAATCATCTATGTCATGTGTACAAGATTTGTAGATCACAGCTGGGTCTAAGTAATTACACAAACAGCTGCAATATACCTTAAACCATAGACTCAAAGTCAATGCCATTTTATTATCATTATTGTCTGGGGGCTTTTTTTGGCAAGGTTTTTTTTTCATTGTTAAACTAATTATAGAAATCTGAAAATATTTTTTGTGGCACTCTTGTATTCAGCACATGGTATAAATCTAACATGTTTAACAGAAATTATAATGAACAAAGCTAAACTATTTTCTTGCATTTGTTTGTCGAACAGGGCGTCTACTTTAGATAACTTGAAATATTGAATAAGGCTCATTACATAATCATTTTAATTTGAAGAGCATTTTCATTTTGTTTTTAATACACATTGAATGAAAATGTGCAACATAATTGGTTTAGTAATCATTTACTCTTTTTACTTTTAGTTGTTTTTATAGGAATGCTTAGTAAACAAAGATCTGCTCTTTTAACATATTGCCATCTAACTGGGCTTTATTGCTCTTGTATAGCACTTGATTCAGTAGCAATGAGCCCTATATATATATATATATAATGGTTGGTACAACTTGAGATGATCTAAGATAGGCTTCTAGTATGTAAGGAATACTCCGCTTATACTTTGACAAGAAACTGACATTTTGCGGATAACTTTATCACTTTCATTCAAATTTAGTATATGCACAAACATGTCCCCTCCCCACTTCTATTTCCTCTGAGGAAATATAACCAGATATCTCAACTTTTTTACATACCAATCTGTTTTTTTTTAAATGAACTTGTTTATAACTGTTAAAAACTTTAAATTCAACAAAGACCATATTTTTTTATTTAAAGATTTTTTTTTAATGTAACCTCTTCAGTTCAGATATAAAATACTCTAAAAAGCTATACATTTTCAATTTAGTTTTATAAAAAAAAATACTTTGTGACTTGTCACATGTCACTTAAAGCTAAAGTAGTTGCAGAGAATGAAGCATCATCTGATCAAGACTTGACTGATATACTTGAGGGTAAAATTTTATGTTGACCATTACAAAAGTTGTTTTTTTTTTTCAGTTTATTTTTTGCACAATTAGACTTTTACTGTTTTTTTTTGTTTAATCAGCACAAATGTTCTGTTATAAGATCAGTTTATTTTGTTTCTTTCCCTATCCTAGGTTTTAGTTTCTCTTAAAAAAAAAGAAAAAAATGTAGCCTACATGTAAATATCCATGTTTATAATGCAATGCTATAGATATATTTTTAAAGGGTAGCAATGGTAGTGGTGGGTATAGAAATGTATGTTTATAGAGAGTGATTCTGTAGTTATAAAGATGGTGTAGGTTAAGAGAATTATGGTTTGGTATAGAGATGGTTAGACTTAGTGATGATTTGAATATCTAAATTGGTATGCTTAGTGATGGTTTGGATCTAGAAATTGGAAGGCTTAGTGATGGTTTAAGTATAGATATTGGGTAGGCTTAGTAATGGTTTTGGTATAGAAATTGGTAGGCTTAGTGATGGTTTTGGTATAGAAAAATTGGAAGGCTTAATGATGGTTTCGGTATAGAAATTGATAGGCTTAGAGACTGATAATTTGGGAATTGAGAAAATTAAACAAAAAAATAAGACACAGCACAATATTAAATTAATTAAAATTACAATAGTTTAGAAACATCATCTCTTACAAGTATTTTGTACAAGAAATTATTGTTAAGCTTATTCATTATGAAAGCACATACAGTGGAATCCAGATAATACAAACTCATGTTAATTGTAGTTCTGCTTAATTCAAATTCACTTCATTGCTTTTTTTTTTTTCTTTCTTTATTATATAAAAAGAAACTACACATTTCAAACATAAAGCAGAAACACCCTCATGTATTTCATTATCAACAGAGGTAACTGTAGATATCCATATTATTCAGCTTTTCCCTTTTTGAAGTGTAAACCAATGTCTTCTAGTTCAAAGTCACTGCCTGTTGCTTTTTGTTTCAAATCAAGCAGTTTCCACTATAATTTATCATAAGTGTGGTGTTCATTAGAAAATCACAGATTCTGCCTTCTGAACATAAGAAAAAAAAAGCTAAAAACTTTTGCCTACAGATATTGAGGAAGGGGAAGATGATGAAGGTACAATTAGTCGACCAGGTAGCGCCAAGGTCTTGGCAATGGATGTATCTACAGATAAGGTGGAAGCTGATCATCCCTTGATAAGCAAATCATCTGCTAAAATAGATGCAGATGATGGAAGAGGTAATTTGTTAAACTTGTCATTTAAAACATGATGAATGGGTTATTAACATTCCAAGAAAGTAAAAAAAAAAATCAAAATTTAAATCCTAATTAAATGAATCTAATTTTAATATCTTTTTTTTTTTAAATAAAAATATTTTGAAAAGTATCTCTTAATGCTATGATGTTTAATAACATGACTTCAAAGTAACTTATTTAAGTATTTAATCAATCATATCAGTTGAAAGCCGTGCAACAGGAGTTTCCTCTACATATGGCTCTGAACTCCAGTTATCTCTAGAAATAGCAGTAGAACTTACAGAAAAAGAGAAACTCTCAGCAGAATGGGAAGAGATCCTTAAAGTAAGTTGACCTAAAAAAAATTTAACATTTTTTTAATTTGAGAACCTTAATAGGAATCTGAGTGTTTTGATCCATTCATTAAATTCTGGGAACTGCTGTGTGACAGATTTTGGAAAACAATTTCATCAATGGAGTATCCTAATAACTAAAAGTTTGAGTAACTAAGAAATTAGCTGCTAAGTTATAGTCTTTTTAAGAGAACAGATATATTTATATTTTTTTATTGTAAAAAAATTTCTTTTAAAATTGTATTTTCTAGTCAGAAAAATTTCATCAACATTTATTTCTTCTGGAGCGTGTGGTAAACTTAAACACTTATCAAACCAAGCAAGCTTTGTACAGAGGATTTCATCCAGTTATTGGTAAATATGAATGTTTGTTTAGATAATTTCACATATTATTGATACAAATTATCTTGATGATTCAAAAGAAGACATTGAATTTCAAAAGTGGATTGTACAAACATATGACATAGAATATGTAAATTTTGTTTTTGAGTGACATTTTTATATTATAAACCAATTTAGAGACAAAAAAATATGGTTTCATCTTAATTTGGGACATAAATGTTTTGTCAGTTTAGTAATAGTCATATTAAAAAACATAAGATACTTATTTATTTATCTCTTATATCTTTTAAAATAGAAATTTCGCATACAGAGAAGAAACGACATAAAGGTTTTGCTAATTTCTTTATAATTCAATGTTTAAGGAAAATTCCTGCTTAATAATAAAATGTTCCAATTATTTTTTTAAAATATTTTTTTTTTGAAAGCTTATTAAAAGTAAGCATATTAGTTCTTTAATGTACATGTCATTTAAATGTAAAGTTTTGTGACATACCTATATAAAAATAAACACCAAAAAACACATTATATGATTTGTAAAAGGTTAAAAAATATGATTATAATTAACTGCAAACAGCCACTATCAAGCCCCGTTATCCATGGCTAACAAAGACCTAATGTTAACCATACAAAGCACCAATTATTGCTTTTTAGTTTAGGTAACACTGAACTAACAGGACATTGTTACAGAACTTCTCAATACTGATGTTTGTGCTTTACTAATTCATATGTTGAACATGAGATTCACAACACATTGGAGAAATTTGGTTAGCTTATTTACTAACTGTAAATATAAGTTATGTACCAGAAATCTCTAAATCCTAACATAATTTACTTTGTCCATCAAATTACTGTTAAGGGTCATTCTCTTAAAATAGCACATCAAATGATGCATCATTGTTGAGAGAAATAAATAGAGAACTGCTGGGCTAAAGAATGTGGCTGCCTTTAAATGACTGTGGGACAGAATGTCTCTTTATGGCAATGGCATCCTATGGGGAAAGTATATTGTCAACGTTTATTGATTGATAGCTGAACTGGTTGGAACATTTATCCTTTTACTCAATTTCAAAAGGAATATCAGAATACTTCTAACAAAGACTGTGGCATAAAGACTTAAAGATTCCATTGATAGTTACTGTTGCAAAAGGAATAAAATTGACCTTCACCAAACCTCTTCATGGTTTAGTATTGTTTTACATTTTGGGATATTTCTTCAAAGTTTATAGATTGTAATTCCTAGGCCGAATTCCTGCAAGATGACGAGGTATTGGAACAGGCAGGTTATGAATCCAGGACCATTGAGATGACAGAACGACAATCTAGCATATATATATCGCACGACAAGGCACTCATCTGACAATAATATTTGATTCACAATGGCTCTTTGTAGCAAACTGCAATCATCATCTTTTTCCTTAATTATATCAATAGCAAGATTTCTATAATATGGAAATATTATTTTATGAGTAAATAAATTTTTTTCCACTGTAAAAAAAAATATTTTATTAAGTTAAATTTTCATAACTAATTAAAATCATCAGGAGTTTTCCTTGACCATCAATTACTTTTATTGAAATTACTTACTGAAAAATTTCCTTACATTTTTTTTTTTTTTTTACAAAATTTGTTACATTGGAACTATTTTC
Source organism: Biomphalaria straminea (assembly GCA_021533235.1). Lineage (NCBI taxonomy): Eukaryota > Metazoa > Mollusca > Gastropoda > Planorbidae > Biomphalaria > Biomphalaria straminea. Next base: position 16,567,519 of record JADKLZ010000130.1, read on the forward strand.
ATTACCATTTTTGATTTTTTGTTTATTTCTAACATGAAGACATAAAAAAAGTTAAAACAATTTTGAATAATTTTAAATTGCTGATGTTTTGTAAAACAAAAGTTGATGAGAAAGTGTATTCCTAGCAAGACATTTTAATAATAATTTTTATTTATAAAGAGCTGTTAACAAACAAAATGTAGGCTCAAGGCGCTGTTCTTTGTTAAAAATCAATTGCTGTACACATAAAATAAAAAAAAATAAATATAGTTATCAGTTTCTTGTAAAACTTTGCTTGGGGCAAACTTTCTAATTGCATGCCTCTCACACTAACAAAAATATATTTTTAGAATGTTTTTAGTTAGCGACACAATGTTAAAAGGGCAAGAAAATTGACTATACCAGTGCAAGGTTTAGGTCTGGGGCTCAATACCCTTCACAGCTATATGACAGCATACCTTGTTTTAATCATTGAGGTTAATTCAAAGCTTATTAAAGCAATGATGATGGCTCATGGTGTAAAACTAAAGTAGGGATAATGTGATAATGAATTAAAGTAGTTGGTGGAATTTTTTATTATATTTAGTTGTTTTACACCTGGTAAAGTTTTTGGTGGTAAATTTGTAAGAAAAAGCTGTGAATTGTTAAAATAGGTTGAATCCATAAGCAGACTTCATAAAAAGCAATCAGATTTTTTTTCTCAAATTTTGGATAGCCTCCATTCATCTTATCACTTTCCAAACCATTCTGTCGGCCATTATCAAATTTTAGTTTCTTGGTTTAAATAAGTATACCAACTCCTCTCTTGTTATAACATGCCATCTGACCTCACTGGCATTAAGGAAAGTAAGCTGGCAGCAGATGGCTACTGAAAGAGACAGAGAGCTCTCACAAAAGCTTCTGGACACACATATGAGATCCAAAGAAAAGCCATTATTGAAGACAGGTGCAGAAAACAAAAACTTAAATAGACCCCTGGCAGACAATGGCTTTGTCTGCGTGAGATGCAGATCACAACTAATTTTGCATAGTCATGTGAAACACTGCACTCATCTTTAATCTTAGGAATCAAAGACATTGCCATTATTATTTATAACATGAACAGAATACTTCTTGAAAGGTTCAATGTTGGTAGTGATGGTCAAGATGCACCATGAAAAGTATATTTCTAGTTCACATGAATTCTAAGGTGTCTGCAAGGCTTGCACATGAAGAAAAACCAAGTGCATCCTTTTTTTGTTCTGCAGATACAGACAAACTAAAAGCATCAGCAACAGTCTCTGTCCTTGACATGGGCCCCAACTTGGATCGTTTGTGGTCATACACATGCCATCTGACCAAAGATAAAAATGTTAGCTGTATGGCATGGAATAGAGTGAATCAAGTGAGTCATTCTTCTTTACAAAGTCTAAAATGAAAAAAAAAAATTTTTAAGTTAGTGTCACTTGACACATTTTGAAATGCCTTTTCATTTCTGTTTTGTTGTTGTGTGTTCTGCTTGCTAGAATCAATATCTTCAGCTAGTTGTATTCTTTCTTCTACACCAGGATCTCCTCGCTGTTGGATATGGCCAGTGGGAATTCAATGGTCAAAAGTCAGGATTAGTTTGCTGCTGGTGTATCAAGAATCCAGAGGTAGGAATTTCAACTCTGTAGGTTTACCAATACTTTTAATAGTCAATATATCATGTAGTATAAAATATTTAGTCAATAATGCTTTGTCCAGGTCAACTTAGGTTTAAAGAGTAGTTTAAAATCAAAACTAAATGTGGGCCTCCTCTAGTTATAACAACTTTAATTCAGTTTTCTTCTCTTAATAACTTTTCTTACTTTACAAAACTTATATTAACTCTATTTGTCTGTCTGTCTGTCTGTCCCCCACTTCCCATTCTCAGATCAAGTTGAAATTTTGGACAATTATTCATTGTCAATCAGTAATAGTTAAATAGTTTAGTTATACATAGAAGAAGGAGAAATAAATGTGCAATATTTCTAGATATAATATTGATTAAATGGTACTCTTTCTTCACTCAATAAGCTTTACTTTAAAAAAGTAATTTTTATATTTTGCTTGTCTAAAAATATCTAAAAATAATTTAATTCTTGATTCTGCAATGGTAATAAAACAATTATAAATATTCTGAACTTATTTCAATAATTAATGCTGGTTATATAAAAAAGAATATCATTAATGAATAAGGCATTTTAAATTCTTACCAAAATGACAGAAAACAGACAAACAAACAGAGTGAGTTGATATAAGCTTTATAAAAAATATGTTTCAGTACCCAGAGAGAGTATTTATGTCTAAAGAAGGGGTTACAGCTGTTGATTTCTCCACAGCTAATCCAAACCTGCTGGCAGTAAGTACTTAAAATAGTAATATTGTTCACATTCATTTAGCAAAATTTAGTATGTGCAATCTATCCTCTCAAACTGATATATTCCTAGAAAAATTAGACTTTGTAATATATATGGTCTCAGAGTACAATCTACTTGAATATATGACATTATAAAATATATGATGCCACGTATTCATGAAGTTTAGAACTAACTTGTGAATCATTTTCTGTTTTTATTTAGTAGTTGGAGCAGTAAAGACAATTGGTTGGGTTAGTGAATGTTAATAGCTTGACTTAATAAATCTTTGTGATTTTCAATATTTAGAGATTCTATTTTATTCTATTTCATTGGATTTATTAATCTAAGTGTTCAGAATTTTATTATTGGATTTTTTCATTCCTGAGTAGTTGTTTTACAGGAGAACAAAGGATCTACACAAACCTATAATAACTACTAAAGATACTCTTGATAAAATAAATCAACATAGCTTAACATATTGCAAAAACTTAAAAAACTTTAATATATGAGAACTGAAATCAGAGGAGAATGTATAAATTGAAATCTTTTGTACTTGTTGGTTGTTTTGAAAATCCAAACTTTATGCTGCTACCATTAAAACTAATGTGTTGTTTTGTTGGTAGTGATACTAGTATATTGTTTATTAACCAGGTAGGCTACTATGATGGTGGTATTGCTGTTTACAATGTAAGAAAATCAGTAGATGAGCCAGTGTTGGACAACTTGTAAGCTTTATTTATTTATTTAACTGGATATATATTACAAAGGAACTTTAGCATACAAATCTAACATTTAGCTATAATTATTCAAACCCTGCATAAGGAGGTTAATTTCATCATTTTTAAATCCATGGATAAAAACCTTACACTAGTGCTGATTGCCATACTGGTATAGAACTTATCTACTGTGCATTTATATATATGTAGCTATTTCACTTAGGGGTCATATTTTGACTATATTTAGGAATCCCGGGTCAAAAAATAGTTTGAGAACCAATGATATAATGTATAATGATAACATGTTTTTATTTTCAAAATTCACAGCACTGCTCCAGGAAAACATTTAGCTCCTATCTGGCAGCTCAAGTGGGTAGAGAAAGAGAGAGGCGCTGGTGAGGACAAAATTGAGGTGCTCATTTCTATCTCCACTGATGGGAGAGTAACACAGTGGTCTATTAGGAAAGGCTTTGAAAGTTATGGTATGGAACAATAATTTATCTTAAAATTGAACCTATATGCTAAAGAGACCATAGCTTGAGTAGATTTATGAAGATTTTTGTTTTATTGCTACCTTATTTTTTTTTTTTGAAATGTTTATAAATAAATTAAGATCCTGTCAACGAAAATATATAATTTAATTTATAGTTTTTATCATTAAAGATATTTTGTATTTACTGTAGTTATAGAATTAAATTACTCCTAATATAATGAATGCAATTATAAACAACAGATGTAATGAAACTGAAGAAGATGCCAACTAGAATGGCTGGACGCAAAGGGGAGAAAAAAGGAGAAGCTTTTATTTCAAGATATGCAGGTGGCATGTGCTTTGACTTCCATACTAAGGATTCAAACATGTATGTCATTTTTAAAGTAGGCTTTATTCCTTATGAAACATAACTTTTTTTTAGCTGTGGAATTAGCTGTTAAGCCATTCATATCCTTGAAATATAGTTATATGAAATCCTCTTTATCTAAAGCTCTATCTGTTACTAAATGTCTAATTTATAAGTCCAAAATTAGCTCAGGCTAACTGCCTTTCAAAACCATTTTTGAGAAAACTTGGATTTCATTTAATGTTGCGTTAAGTCCTTGGTTTGTTAGTTTTGTTTTAAAGCTCATTCTTTATAATTATAACAAATAGGCTATCAATTGTTTCATTAATACTATATATAAATTAATTGAAATCATCTTTTTTTTTACCTAACTGTCACAGTTATTTAGCAGGCACTGAAGATGGTTACGTTCACAGATGTTCTTGTTCTCACAATGAGCAGTATTTGGAAAGCTATCAAGGTCATACTGTAGGTTTCACTTGAATGAAAACTAGATTATACAGAGTAATGACAATTCTATTTTTCAGTGGTTCTTAATCTTTTGATACTCAAAAACCACTTATACATTAGTCTACATGTCTACATCAGTTCAGGGACCAAAGGTTTGGAACTCATTCCAAATGATCTCAGACAGACAACATGCTTCACCACCTTTAAGAAGAACATTAAGACCTATTTGTATAGAACTTTTTTAGATTAGTTTGTCATGTCCTATGTTTGTGTTTGTAATGTTTGTACAATGCCTTGAGCCTACATTTTGTTTGTTAACAGCGCTTTATAAATAAAATTATTATTATTACATATCATTGTACAATTAGTACTCTATGTGATGGGGATACATGTTTTTCATTGTATCATATGTGAAGATTAATCAGTTCACATCAAAAAAATAACATATACACCTTCATAGAACAGTATTTTTTTGAATCAATGAATTAGGCCTACATATTGCAGTTGCTACAGATCACTATTAAAATAATTTAACTCTAGGCTATTTGTATAAATTTATTAAATGAAAACCTTACAAGCAACCAAAATAATTTATAAATTCTTACAACTGAACTTATTTTCTCTCTTTATAAGGGGCCAGTTTATTCAATACAGTGGTCCCCCTTTGCTCCAGATATATTTCTAACCTGTAGCGCTGACTGGACAATTAAATTATGGCACCAAGACAAAACCAAGCATGTTCTTTCTTTCCATTCCAGTACTGTAAGTAACCTCTCTCTATCATATTCACTTCCATTACATTGATTACTAATTATTGTCCTTCAAGGAAAAAACATTAAAACATTGTATAAAAGTAAACTTTACAATAAGAAGAATTGGTTTAATTTAAACATTTTCAACCACATTATCTTGGTGTGCAGAAAGCAGTTAATGATATCTGTTGGTCACCCTGGTCTAGTACTGTCTTTGCATGTGTCAATGAAGCAGCTGTAGAGGTATGGGATCTTGCCCAAAGCACGTAAGATTTTAGTATTTTTATGTTATTTCATTTTATTTTTTTGTGTTCTCTATAAGTAAAACATATATTGTAATATTGTTTTCAGGATTTTTATTGTAGGAATTGACAATTAATAAAATCTAGTCAATAATTCTTATATTACTTATATAAACCTATTATACATCCAAAAAATAATATTTGGGTAATTTTTATAGCTTCTATTGGTTCACTCTCTTACATATGTATAAGTCAAACGTATTTTACATTTAGACTTGATCCTGTCTACAACCTTGTCCCTACATCTTGTGCTAAGCAGACTACCCTGTCTTTCAGCAAAAACTCTCAGGTAAGCAGAATTCCTTGAAAAAGTTCTGATAAATTAACGTTTTTTTACTTTTGAATGAAAGCTCAGTATTGTACACTGTTTTTTTTCCTCAAGTGTCTGATGGTTGGGGACAGTGAAGGTCAGGTAACAGTTTACCAGCTGCGTTGCATGCCAGACCCTCCCAACGCTCAGGTGAGAATATGTTCATATTACTTAAAAGGTAGAAGTGGCAGAGAGGCTAAGTACACTTGAAGTTGGCTTGATTACTTATCAAGGAATCTCAAGGTTTGATGCCCAACTCAAGCATGGGAAACCTTCTCTTAGATACTCCCTCTCGCCACTGGTCCACAAATCAAGTTAAACCATAGCACTCTGAGCATGCTATAACCATGAAAATAGTGCTGTATAAAAGCTATTTAAAAAAGTTTAGTTCTCAATATATATATATATATTATCATTAGTAGTTAAATTGTTGGTGTACGTAGTATTTTTGTGGGGAAAAAGGGATGATAGCTGTGTGGGCAACATACCTACCATAAGGAATGCCCAGGCACTCAGCCTGTAAGATGAGCCATAGTCCCTCTACAACTTAAAATGGATAACTCAGTTACTTATTTTCAACTAATTGATAACTCAATTTTTCATAGGAACAAGAATCTGCCTTACTCAATGTCATCAAATCATCATTAGCCAGTCAGCTGACTCCATCTAAGGAAGAAAATGTGGAACAAGAAGGAACAGAAGCTGATGATGAAATTGATGTATGAAACATCTTTTTACTCTACAATCATGCTTTGGGTTGTGCTGTCTGTATTCATTTGTTTCATATTTTATGATTTTATTTCTAAAGGGGTATCAACAAACATACTGTTAGCTAATGCATCAATATAAGAGAGAGAATCATTATTGGGTCATTAATTAGTTGGCTTTATGCAGTAGTGGTTATTAAATCACTAGCGAAATGTATGCATTATTTATATGTATTGTTTTTTTTTTACACTAGAGACCAGTTCACAGCCCCATAGCAGCATTTTGAATCATTGTGGTCTTAATGTTAACTGTTATAAATCTTATAATAAAATCCAGACAGCTTTATAAGCCCTTTACTATATCTACCCACCTATTTCCCTCCATAAATTATTGTTTGAACATTTTATATAAAAAGTAAACATATTTCACATATATGATTTTAATGAACATATGGTCATATTAAGTTAGTCTTGTTATCCTAGCAAAAGGATATCTTTTCAAAACAATTCCACCAGTTCTAAAGAAATTTCATGTATTGAATGTCTGATCAATTATAAGCAAAACTTTTCAGATTGTAGTGATAATAAATATTTTATAAAATACACTGTTTTTATGTCTTGTGTTAATTAAATTAGAAAAAAACATTTTATTACTTGTATTTAAGTTATATCTAGACTTGAATGAATTTATACAAACTATTTCTTTTTGTAAAGGAATACAAATTGTCACAAAGTTATTGTTTCGCAGTTGTTTTTTAAAATATGTAACTTAAATTAGACTACTGTCTAAAAGTGTTTGTTTTAAATTGAAAATAGTTTCACACAATCATTTAATGATGCTCTAACAACCCAGTAAATACAAATTATTTGAAACTGTTTCCAAAAAAAAAAAAAAAAAAAGAAAGATTAAAAAAAATGAATATTGGGATATGTTGAGCAGACCACATAATCAAAATGTTAACTTGTATATTCTCAATAGAAATGAGTTGTTAAATTAATTTATTGTCTATGAATTAATTTTTTCAGAGGTGTTAAATCAATGGTTTTGTTTGCTTTGTGGCAAAATATATAGGTCGCAGCTGGGTCTGCATTGCCACGTGAATTACTGCACTGATCATTAACCCTTGTACACAAGGAAATGCCTTATTATTATTGTTAAATCAATTTAAGAAAATAATGTAACAGCAAAACAAGAAAATTATAATTTTTCTCTTTTATTACCAGATTTATCAGCATGAGGTCAATAATTTAACACAAAATCCCATACAAATACAAAACAAACTCATGTATGCAGAATTGTAGCAACCAAAATGTTCAGCATTCACTATGCTTCTTTTCTACAAACTTATTCTAAACATTTATAGTATACAAGATAAAGATATTTATTCTTCTCTGCAATGTGAAGAACACTCTCACAAGATATTGAAAAAGATGTTTTCCTATTTATAAACCTACATACAAGGAAATAGTTTATATTAAAAAAGTTGCTAACAAAATCTTCACTGTTTTGAAGAAATCTTGTAAAACTAATTAAGTAAAATGCTTATTTATATTCTTCAAACTTTCCACTTGTCCAGTTGAATGGGATGCCAGGAACTACAGGTTTGGGTACAGATACTTGAGTTGAGCTGAAATAGAATTAAATACATATATATATATATATATATATATATATAAATAAACATTAATAAATTTGACAAGGATTTGTACTTGAAACACACAATATGTAAGCAAAACAAATTATTCATTTTTTAAGCAAAGTACAAATAGTCATTGATTTAAATTTATTTGCTTAGGGATGACCTAATGAAGAAATCTAAAAACTCCATGTATACCCCATGAATGGTTCTCACAACACTTCTATATGAAAGCAGCAACTCAAACTTTAACAAAGGCTATAAGACATACATTCTCAAAAGAAAACTGTTGCTGGAGACAGACACATGGAGGGAAAAGATAATTTAAATAGACCCACAGCACACATTGGCTTTGTGTTTGGTGTAGCAAATTATAGAGGTTACAGTGGGGTCTGCATGTGCAAATACTGCATTCTTCTCAATATTAGCACTTGATGACAAACTTTTGTAATTAGTAAATCTCAAAATTAAGCATGTTCTGTTACAGTTTTGAGTAAAAATAAATAAAATTGGTGTGGCAACAATTATATTATATTGTACATTTGGTCCTTTTTTTGAGCCTTGACTAAGAAAAGTAGAATATATGTAGATAAATGTTGGCCAGAGTTGCCTGTCTTTCAGCAAGAACTCACAAGCAGAACTACAATAGTTTTATCCTTGGTTTCACATCCTTTGAAAAGTTCTGATGACTACTTTACTTAGTCATTTTTAATATAAGTTAAGTTTTGTATACTGTTTTTTTTTCTTGTGTCTGATGGTTGGCAACCTAAAAATGATCAGTGGTAACAAAAAAAAAAAAAAAATCCAAAAAACTTCAGCTATCACATGAAAGAACAAGCTTTATAAAGAAAAAAACCCAAGCTATAGCAAAAACAGCCATTCTCTTTGACTCGTGTTATTGACAGTCTCTATATAATGAGATTAGATTGCCACAAGAAATGATATATCTAATCATTTTGGAAGTAACTGGTAACTACAAGCTGGTTTCTTTACTTAAATATTATTCTTTACTTACCCTCCTTCCAATTGCTTCTGTGTGGCATCATATATTTTTGTTGGTGGTTGAACTAGCCGGCGACCATCCCGTGTGAAGTAATAGTTATTTGAAAGCTTCTCTGACACACCTGGAGGAATATTGGGTAATGGCTGTGTTCTGACAAAAGATATGAAAAATACAAATATAAATCTTGTGACATAAACAAAAAAATTATGTAAAACTAAATAATGCAAATCACAGTTGAGTAAGTAATATGATGGATAAACACAAGAAATATTTTAGGAACTAAAAAAATATTTTGAAAGAATTACCTTTTAGCAATGTATCCATCATATCTGTGTGCTGTTTTGAATTCATCATGCTAAAAAAAAAAGAGCAATAAAACATTTTTAGGTATTTTGAGAGAAAAAGAATATAGAAAAACTTTCAATCTGCCTAGTCCATCATTTTTTTTCCCTCTTGACCAATTGTTCTCTATGCTAAAATATAAAATCTAAGATCTATTGGCAAATGTATTTGAAGCTCTATAACTTTTCTAAAATACTTAAATGTAAGCAATAAATATATAGAAATAGGTAGATTTATTTCATTAGTAATAGATAATTGGTAGGATAGGTAAAAACAAATCTATCAATTATAATTTCTTATTTTCACATCTCAGAACAAACTTGCACAAAATAGGATAGGTGCATTTAAAAAAAATAAGGTGGTTTTTCAAGATGTAAAGAATCTTGGAGAGAAAGGGTAATCATTGGGGTTTAATAGGCTACATATGATCTAGTTTTTAAATATATATCATTATCATAGTAATAATTAAATCATAGATATAAACTATCTAGAAGTATCTAATAGATAATTGAATAGCCAGGAAAACCAGTGACTTAGCAGAATTTAGGTAATTGGTGAATCCATCCATTGGCCTCCTTCAGTCGTAGAACAACTATGGTACATCTCGCACACTTCCTTGTTTGGCTGTGGAGCCCTATTTTGGAGAGACACTCCCGTCCACAAGTATCAGAGGTAAAGGTGGTCTTCACTACAGTGGTAGAGGAGCTGGCCATTTTCCGCGTTGTCCGTTTTTCTCCGTTGCTCTTTCGCTGTCCATAGCTTTCTTGGTCACTGTCTCTCTATATCTGGTGCAGTCTAGAGCTATGTCTTCCCAATGGTCAGTACTGATGTTCACTGATTTGAGGTCAAGTTTTATTTGGTGAATATGCATGACTAAATGCATAAAGCGTAGGACATAATCATCATCTTTTTTGAAGATGGTGAAGTATCGTCTGTATTATTATTATATTAACAATTGATCTGTTAATATACTATGATTATGTATGTATGGGTCCTTATGTCTTGCAAGGCAATGGATGTGCCCAGATGGGTCACTGGTTTTGGTATAGTCTTTAGACGGGGCAGAATCTGGAGTGGCTAATCATTCAGATTCTAGAGCGGCAGACTTTGCTTTATTTGTTTTCTTTTTGATTAAGGCTGCTTCATTTTTTTTAATATCAGCGAGGGTTGTTCCAGCACGCACAGTCTGTCTCCATGCACTCCGGTCTTTGGCTATTTCTTCCCACATATTTTCATTGATGCCTGAGGCTCTTATGTCTCCCTTGCAGACATCTCTCTATATATATTAGTCCTGGACAGTCCTTGGGTCTGGCCTCCTCCACAATCTCAGCATATAAGATATCTTTCGTAATTCTACCATCTGGCGTGCGGTGACATGTCCGAGCCAGCGTAGTCTTCTTTGTGACAGGAGAGCATTCATATGCTGTTCATATTGGCCAATCTCAACACTTCCTGACTGGAGACATGGTCCCCTCCAAGAGATGTGCATTATGCGTCTCAGGCAGCCCAAGTGGAAACTTTTCAATCTGTGCTCTTGGTACATGTATGTTGACCAGCTTTCACTGCCCTAAAGAAGAGTGCTCACAACACAGGCATTGTAGACATTGTGGTCAATTAAACATTTTCCCAGATGCGCTTGGAGAGTTTTTCCAATGCTGTGGTAAAAGTACTCAGAGCTGTATGTATCATAGATTATGATATGATAAATATCATATAGATCTAGGCCTACTAAAGTCTACAGATCTAGATTACTAGAATAGATTCTAAATAAATTGATTTTGATAGATATAACTAGATTTATATTATAGACTCGAAATGAGTATAGAGATATCTAGATCTACTTCGACTTAAGAGTTGAGATTGACTTATGAGAATCTAGAAAAACTCAAGATTCTAGATCTGAGTTTTTGAGATCTGTGTATAGATTGATTATTGATTATAATTATACTAGATAATATCATAATTGGTAGATTATACACATTCTAGTAGATAAACTCTTGGTCTCATAACTTAGAATTTAAGTCATAGTATAACTAGTTAAGTTTTACTATATATTATAAGTTAATTATAAGATAATAAGTAAAAGACTATTTGTCAACTAGATCTACAGGGATTAACGTCTAACAAACATCCCCTATTTTCTGATATTAACGAACAGCCCACAATCTTTGTACAAGTTAAAATGAGCCTTTATTTTAATAACTAAGATGAAACCGGTCTATTTTTTTCATAAATATTAAATTAAATCTGATTTGTGAGCTAGAAATTTACTACGATCACTAGATCTACTATTAAATTTCTTATTTAATAAGTAGATTTTTTTCCTCCATGAAAATCTATTCCAACATTTTTACTTTTTAAGCGAAGGTGTGTCTTGACAGTTCGCGAGCAAGCCCTCTCGTCTTCGTTAGTCTGTGACAACCCATGTTAGTTCAAAACGAAACAAAAAAATTCATAACTTTCTAACTATTAAACATACAGTTGAGTTATACAGTCATAATTTATACACCATTGGAAAGTTCTTTTAAAGTATTTTAATGATGTACTAGTGAAAAATTGTTTTTTTTAAGATAATTTTTTAATTTCACATCCCTATCATCTAGACTCTATGACTAGAGCTAGACTATTATGATCTATATCCATATGATCATTATCATGATGAGTAGACTTTCAGTAGAGTCTAGTAGAGACAAAGAGTGAAAGACGATGATAGATTAAGATGATAATAGACTAAATAGATCTATTCTAGATCTATAGTAGAGTCTGGTATATGGCACACCGACTTTGGGAACTAGGTCAATTTTTTTTATTAATTTTTTATTAGGTCAAGATTTAAGTTTAAAAAAAAACTGAAATCAGATTCTTATTCTGCAACTAAAGGACTATAAAAATAGCAGTGTTTCTTTGAATTACCACTCATAGTCAAGATTTTATTTTAAAATACAGCAACCCACTCCATGCTCCTATATGGCACGCAGTTTTTGTGCTTTCCCTTTCAGCGCACACCGTGTCCTTTCAATAAACACCACTATGTATTTGCTAATAAATTACATCTTTATTAATTAAAAATTATTTAGATTGTATTAAAAGAAGTAGAATCACTTATGCAATATGTATTTATAGTCTTTTGCCTCATATTGCCTCTCTCTCTCTCTCTATATATATATATATATATATATATTAATATATATATATATATATCGTTTAAAATTATAGTTTATTTATTTATATACCTATGTAATCTATGTGTAGCAACAGACAAATAAATCTCTGTTATAATATGGATTATAGATCTAGACATTAATTATTATAATTTAATAAAAATATTTGATATTTTCCCCTCCCTCCCATATATAGATGCTTATATAAATTCTTTTCATGACTCGAATCCCCCTCCCCCCGCTGCCTGGGGTGATCTCCTGCAGTGGGCATGGTCTCTGGCTTCAAATTAGCAGCCCTCACTTTTTCTTTCATTCGTAAATTATATATTCTAGATATCTTGATCTAGGTCATGTTTATTCATTGAAAAAATCATAGATTTATTAATCCCAATAATATTTCTTATTACGATTTTACCGTGTGCACTATATAAGAATGTGTTAAATTCATCATTATTGATGAAACACCCCCTTTTAAAAATTTTATTTAACAGCTAACAGTATAAATGTGATTGGAAAGTCTTTCTAAAGATGTTTGGAAGCTTATTTTGATATATCCATCAGCCTACGATCAAATAGGCTCATAATATAGCCTTCATCCCTTATATGGGTATGAATTGCCGGGGGAGGTTAAAACAATAGCTTTACATACATGGTTTCCGAGAATCTCTAAAACTGCCCTCTACTTTGGAAAAGCGGAACAAAAATACAGGAGCTTATCTAAAATTGGACATGCGCAGTCCCGAAAGGTCATTTTTAGCTCCAAACATAAAAACAAATGAGTTATAAACAAAAAAAGCGACCTGTTTACTGAACAAGAATCGGATGAGGTGTGCCATATACCAGACCCTACTATAGTAACTACTGAACTAAATAAATCTAGACTCTGAAATCAAATGACCATCCAACGTTAAAATGTCGGTAACTTACACTTAGCAGCCAGTTTCTAAACTTATATAAAATCGTAGTAATATCACGAATGTTTTTAGGCCTTTGATACATTTTCGTAAACAGTTTCCAAGATCAAGGGTACACTGGTATTCGAACACTTAATTTCAACGGAGACTCCCAAAATAGTGTCGATACCATTTGTTTATTTGTTTTAAACGCTCATTTAAATTAGTTTTTCAACAAGCAGTTTAAAAAGATTTATAATTGTAAAAGTAGATTATACAGAACTTTAAAAATATTTAAAGTATGCCAAGCACTAAAATTGAGATTTAAATAGATTGAAAGCAGAATCTAGATTCTAGATATTTAGTTATGATTTGTTAAAGCAGAGTTCTCAGTTACGATCCCTCTAACATTTCCTTATCTTTGTAGACAAAAGATTTTTTTTGTTGTGAAAGAACACAGACATATATAAATAAATATTGATATAAATAAATAAGCTCTTGTTCTACTAACATCTATGCTTTAACTTTAATGCAGTGTTTCCATTTTTTTCCCCCTTTATGGAACACTTCGTACATCTTGAGTATTTAGCGGAACACTTTGGTTATTTTTTAAAGAGATTTTAATTCACACGGCGGCCTACTAGGTATTCCTATAGTTCGTTGAACACCTACACAGTTTGAAGTAACTTCTGTATTGTATAAGATAAGAAGATAACACGTCTCTAATGTCACTGTAAGGAAGAAGTCGCACTGCTACGAATTAGTCATATAATAATAATAAGTCTTGTCCTCGAGTCCGAAGATTAGTGAGGAATACAATATTTCCTGTGGTTGTGTAGCCCCAGCTGTGACCTACATATTTTGCCACATCCAGGGCAAGCAAAACCATTGTCCGCAGGTAGTCGATTTAGATTTTCTTTTCGTCGTTTGCGTTTGTCCTCGGCAGCAGATTTTCTTTTGGTCTCATATGTGTATCCCGCGGCCTTCGCGAGTGACCTCCATCTGTCTCGTTCCGACGCCGCATGCAGCCAGGTGCTCTCTTCTATGTCAGCCAAGGAAAGTTGACACCTCAGCTGGTCTTTGAAGCGTTTGCGTGGGGCGCCTCTGTTACGTCAACCACCTTTTAGCTCACCAAAAAAGACTGCCTTTGGCATACGTTCGTCTCCCATACGGGATACGTGCCCTGTCCAGCGTAGCTGTAGGACCATATGAGGTCCGTCTATAGGCCTACTGTCTATACCGGCGTTCGCAAGGACATCGCTGTTTGTAGTGCGGTCCTGACATCGTATGTCCATGATGGAGCGCATGTCATAGAAAATGGAATAATCCAAATTCACAAAACCATGAAGATATAAATGGAAGAATTATTTTGATTGCTTTGAAACTATTGCGGGATATAACTTATTGATTGAAATCCAAAAACATATCCAGGCTTTTCTCCGCTAAATTTGACTTAAGAATTGCATCTTTTTTTTAAATCAATGAGCTGCTCTTCTTCTTTATTTGTAAGAGTTGTAGCTTCATTGTATTCAAATGGATAGCTGACTCATCCATACTAAATACTTCCAACTGTTGGGAATTAATGCTGCAATGCTGGATTGCTGACTGCAAGTGTATCAAAGTGTACAGAATTTCGGAGGTGATTTAATTATTTGAAGCACATTCATTGTAAGCAGGAAAGCAGTCGAAGACTCATTCGAGATCTTACTTTGCCACAAAGACTTTTTTCTCCAAAGGACTTCAGTTTTAAGGATGCAATGATAATGTTTTCCGATGGTCCTTGAAGACTTAAATTTAATTAATTTAATTTGTCAAATAAATCAGAGAGAAATGTCACCTTAACCCATAGATCTGGTCATGAATTGAAAATCCAATGTCCTTTTTTTTTCAGCCTTCAAGAATGAAATCAGCTCAGCCTTAAGTTGGACGACACGCTTTAACACTTTCCCACTGGAGAGCCAACGAACGATGGTGTGATACAGGAGACAATTATAGTCTGAATTCATTGCTTCACAGAGTTAAGAGAAAAGTCTGTATGCAAGCGGTACTATTTTTTCTGTAATATCAGACAGTATTTCCTGTGCGAGTTATTTAACAATCATTTACCTTAGAAGCAACATATTTTGACTTCGGACGGCCTCTGAGGTTAAATAGTTTTCCTTTTCCTATGTAAGTAATTTGAATTTAATGTAGCTTTGTGTAAACTTTCTAGTTACTAGTTTATGGTTGAGATATTTTCTTTATGTTATTTAAAAGGTTGTTTTTCTCAGTCAAAGCTCCATCAGTTTTTACCCTTGCCATCCTGTACAAACCAACCAAACTCTTTCAACACAGTTCTCAATAGCATTGAACAAATACTGGCTTGGACTTATGTCTTTTACTGAATTTATATAGCATTGTATATTATAGTATTATAATATTATATAGTATTGTTATTGAATATTATCTACGTTTTTTTCAAAACTATTTAGAAAGACGTTTGGAGACAATGTTTCTTTAGCCTCTTCATTACTAATGATAAGAATCAAAAGTCTCAATAATGTCTCTAATATTTACAATGATTTATTTAGGTTTTCGAGGGCCGCATAAAACACTTAGGCGGGCCGCATGTGGCCCGCGGTCGTAAATATCCACCCCTGCACCAGAGGCGTCACTAGGCAGGTGCGGGGGGTGCGGTCCGCACCGGGTGACACCCGATAGGGGGTGACACCCAAGTGTAAAAAGGCACTTTAAAAAAAAATAAAAAATACCAACTTTAAAATGTGACAGAAGCAAAATCATAAAGCTTAAAAATTGTTGAATAAAATTATTCTAAATGGGAAAACATCAATAGCAAGATTTTCTTCTCTGATAAATAGTGGACATGTCTACAACGAGAAACTCGAGAGAAGACTGAAGAACATTAATCAAGCTTTCAAATTAGGAACATTTTGGGAGCAGGACATTAGCTCCAAAAAGTGACACGGACGTCAATGCTATGATTGACGTATAGATGGGAAAACAGAGGAACATCTTGTATTAAAGATTGTTTACTATCGCATTGTTTCTAGCAAAGAAAAAGTTGGTATATGGTGGCAAACTGAAGAAGACTTTTCATTGAATTATGAAATTTATTTCTTGGGATTGTGGAAATGTTATCCAAATATGAGCCAGTGCTGAAATAATAACTTATACGATCGCAAGTCAGCGATTTAAAAAAAGTTACTTTCCAAGCTTGTACCAAAAATATATATAGGCTACATGTTTTAGCAAACCACTTAAGGGATATACTTATCAGAGATGAGAGACATAAAAGCTGCAAGGTACTCTGGTATCTTGTATTACAGCACAACTAACATAGATCTCTGAAGTTGTAAGATATATTAACAGTAGCAATGGTAATGTTGAAATGACAGAAATGTAGGATATTCCTCTAAATGTGGGCCAAATCTGGTGTATCCGTTTTGATAATTTAAAACGACTGAAAAGAGATGGGCTTAACGTATCGATATGATGTGCTCAGGAACATGGTAATGCAGCTACAATGTCAAGGATTCATGAAGACGTGCAGGCAGTAATAAATGAAGAACAGAAAAGAAACTTGAATTGATGTGTACACTGTTTTCTTAAGCTATGTGGTCCACATTCTTAATCGGAAAATATTTTCTAATTATACTTTCTTGGTTCTCTAGAAAAAGGGTTTTCTTTCTTTGCCGCTAATACTAATAGATAGGATAATATAATTAATGATAGCGTGTCATATGAACAACTCGCTGGTGTGCTCATGGTGTTGCTGTTAGACCCATGAAAGAACGATTTTATGAAAGTGTGACGGCGAAAATCTTTGCCGTCTCTCTGAAAATACAAACACTAGAGGCACAGCGCAACTATGATTGCCAGCTGTCTGTGAATACATGCATAACTTTCATTGCTTGACTTTCTTATTGGCAGATATACTCAAAAAAGTAAACTGAACACAAAAGTACCTTCAAATTAAAGTGTTAATTATTTTCAAAGTGGTGATTAAGCTCGAGCACTTAAACATTTACTCTACGAAATATGTGAAAAGTTAGCTCAAAATGTTATTAAGATAACTTTTCTCAAATCAAACTAGCATGTTAATGCAAAAGAAAAATACGTTTTAACAATATGAAAATATCAGGAAAGTATTCTTAAGATTTACTATTCAAATTGAGAGCAAGAAGTTAATACTGAGTGCATCAATCTCTTTTATATTGGGCCTGACGGCAAGATATGTGAACAGAAATACTAAAACTAGAATGCAGTAAAGTTTTGAAAGACGACAACGAATGAATGAAACCTTTAACTGTTTCTTGCCAAATGCATGTTTACAAGGCGTCATGTGAAAAGAAGCTTTGCAAAACTAAATTTAACTAACAATGTTCTCTGATTAAAACATTGACTAACAACGTTCTCTCATTAAAACATCAACTAACAACGTTCTCTCATTAGAAAATTAACTAACAAAGTTCTCTCAATATATCATCAACTAATAACGTTCTCTCATTAAAACATCAACTAACAACGTTCTCTCATTAAAA
>JADKLZ010000130.1:16587492-16603793 GCA_021533235.1 Biomphalaria straminea
TTATGATATAATATTAGACGGGTTAGTTTTATGATATAATATTAGACAGGTTAGTTTTATGATATAATGTTAGACGGGTTAGTTTTATGATATAATGTTTCATGGGTTACTGAATGCTTAATTCAGAATTCATTGTTGATTGTTTAGACAAATATCCAATTATAAATGTTTGTTTATCATTTAAGCACCAGAACAGAAAACATATTTTACTAGATCAAATTCCAATCCTTCCCTTTCTAAATGGTATTTACACAGAGATACCTAAACAGAGAATAAAAAAACCCAAGTAAAGTTTGACAGCATTCAACTGCTTATGAAAGATTAATGCTCGTATAGTTCTGTCCTTTTAAATGTCAGTACAACTAGGTCAGGGTCTTCGTTGGACCATTCACTGTAGAATTAGAAATGTGATGACCATAATGGACATCTTAACAGTAGTTAGTGACACTAATGGAGGTGGGGTAGAGGGGAGAGAGAAAGAAAGAGACATGACAGAGGGACATGATAGTAAATTAAGATAATATAAGTTGTATTTAAGAATTAATCAATCGAAAGTGGTGGGGGAGTGATAGAAAGAGAAAGACATGGGAGATAATTACGATAGTGTAAGTTGTATTGAGAACTAATATATCGATAAATTACAGAGACTAAATCGATAATAATAATAATAATAATAATAATCTTTATTGTCCATAAGGAAATTTGTCTTACAATTTGTGCATTATACCAAACAAAACATTTATAACTATAAAGAGAAACAAAATGTTCATTCACACCAGACTCACTCACAATGTACATGTTAAAAGTTTACATCAGATTATTTCTGTTTAATGATAACGATACCTCGTTAACAATGATTCCTAGAAAGAAGATTTATTTCCGTTACAGATATATAACCAATAATTCTAAATCCGTAAAAGATTTAAAAACTAATGACGATTATACTAAAGAAACAAAAAATCTATTACAAAACCACAGTATAAATTAAGTTGTTGAACAAATTTATCATTCTATTATTTTTCATTTTCAAGAGTTAGCATATTTACGCCACCAATGCTGACTCTTTCACAACTTTACGCAATCAGCCTGTGCCCACAGATCAGTGAAGTGTCCAATGCTTCATATCCACCAACCCATTTCTTTGTAACTTGTTCAAAGGCTTTCCCTTGTAGACTTCTTCTTGTGACACGTTTTAGTGGACATAGCATGCAACTGTTTGAGCAGAGAGCATTCTCAGTGAATCTTTCAAATGACACAATATATTTAAGAATCGTTGAGATCAAGAGACTTTTCAATTTCTGGCGGAAACATTTCTATGACCTTGATAGGTTATTTAAAGGTCGTTAATAATTGTTCACATTTCACAACTTCACAGGAATGTCTAAAAACATGAAATTAGCATATTCAGAACACTTAAGGGGATTATAACTGGAAAAAAACAAACACTAAATAAAAATACATTTATATAAAATAACTTCCAAACCAACAAATTTAGAAAAAGTGTGTAAGTTCTAATTTTTTTGTGTATTTACAAGAACAATGTACTCTCTTCAAACAGCTTTAATAACTACACTCTGATAGCCTCCAAATAAAAATTTGTCTTTATCAATGTTTGTTTATTATAATAACTGGAATAATTGTTTCCAAGTGTTATAACTGCCACGAAACATGACAGATCTAATCGATCTCCACTGGCCTATCTCAGCCAAAATCCTAATGGATCGAAAATTCAGAGCTAAGAGCCACGACCATATGCCGGACGCCAACTCCTTCATTGGTCGTATGTAAAGCCTTGTTCTGTATTTAGATTGAGATATCATCTTTCTATCAACATTAGCCAACTGCTGTGGTCAAGTCTAGTAGTTGTTTGTTCGCAGCGCACATTAAGTCAGAGATCAAGTTGGCCACATCACACAGTCTATTCTGTTTTGGCTGCCTGTACTCTGAGAGACTCATTGCTGAAGAAACATTGTGGTTTTCAATGTTATAAAACTCAACCCTAGAATGGCATCGATCGATTTCTTTGTTTCTGTATGATTGCTTGAAATTGAATTGTAGGATAAATATTTACTGCTATGAACACTTTATTCTAGAACATTAGAGTTGTCCTCTCACGTTGGGCCCTATAAAAGCCTCGTCTCTATATCATTGATCTGTTTCTTTGTTTTATTGTGATTGCTTGAAATTGAATTGAAGAATAAATATTTACAGCTCTGGACACGTTATTCTAATGTAATTATTTTGTCCAATGTCCTTATTTTGATAGCGATTTATCACGTGCTGTCAATATCACATGGATCTAAGTATACGGGCACACTTTTTTTCATGTAAGCTGTTTAGAGGGAGATGCCACATTTCTTTAGCTTAGTGTGTACACGTTTAAAACAAAACAATTGTTCCGAATAAATAAAAGCTGTCTCATGGGAAGTAACATTGAGTCATTTCAATTTCTATATAAATCTCAATATATATTTGTAGTTCTTGATTTACAAATGCAAACATTGTCAACGATCTTCGAATTACTTTTGTATCTACGTCAGGTGTTATTATCTTGTTTTTATTTCAATGAGTTTTTAATTTGAGTTTGTACGTAGATTATATTATAAATGAACCTCATTCACCAATCGTAAACATTTAGCCAAGTGATTCTATATATCTTCTATACAAATTAGGTACATATAGAGCACAGTATGATACGTATTTTTTATTGTGTTATCAATATTATAACGTGGCAAAATGTGTTTATTTACGATTGTTGAATGAGGTCCATTGAGATGACGATATACATCCATTGACTATTTTCTCTCTTAACTAAAGAGCCAATGATATAAGAGTGACTAAAGTAAAACTATTTCTTTCAGACATTTTTTTTTACAAATCAATCCAAATAAATAAATTTAGAGAAAGTCAATTCATTTTCATTATTTTTGTTTTTAGGAAGAAAAACAACAACACACACACACTTTAAACATTAACAAGCTGATTGTATTGTAGAGCTCCTTCTAAATGTTCATTCATAATTTATTGTAGGCATTTCCCATTAATAGACACTCCCTCTACTCCTGCTAGTTTTGTTTCTTTTTCAGTCTCATTGATCGATTTCATTGTTGACATTCCTAAGGGTCGTCCAAAAGTGACGTGCTTTTATATAAAATATAAAGTATATTCTGCATTAAGAGAATGTATTAAATAGATTCACCACATTCTCCCATCTAGTGTCCTCTAAAAAAAATAGGCAATTAATTAGTGAGCAAGTATTGTGAAAAGGTAACATACATATATATCATATAGGTCTAATAACATAAATTAGCCAAAAAAGCTACACATTAGGCATATTAAGATAACTAGCCATAAAGACATATAATGGCATATAATAAAATGTACAACATAGAGCAGATAACTCTGGATAACATCCACTACCTTTCAAGACCATCTTCAATATATTGTTAAGATGTTTAAAAGAACAGTCTAAACATGCATTTAGTATAAGAGCTTTTATATAGCGCTACTTTCATGCTTATAGCAAGCTCAGAGCGCTATGGTCCATTGTCTTCCGTGGACCAGCGGGGGTATCTGGGTTGAATGATTCCCGGGATGCTTTTAGGCGCTTAGTAAACAAAACTCTGATCAAGTCAGGTGTCAAACTCGAGCCTATATACACCCTTGATCATTTGTAAGTTTCTATGCACTGAAGCTCCGTGCTGAGTTTAATCTCTTGTAGCACAGTCTAGGTATCTTGAAGTATTCTGTAAGGTTTGCCTGTCTCCGTACAGGGCAAGATCCCTGCATGCACCAGTCGTATCTACACAATATGAACTCCTTGAGAATGTGTTCTACTATCTCTTCTTCTATGTAGCAGTGTCCACATCTGGGAGCCTGGTTTTCACTGATCTTTGCAAAGTAGGCTTCTATCGGGCAGTGTCTCGTGCGAGAACGTGCCCAATTAACGTGATCATTAACATTTCTCGTCTTTCCTCGTTCGAAACTCCCACAAGACGACGAGAGATGACAGCAAGCACGGTTCAAACCGGAGATCATCGATACAACAACTAAGAGCGCATACCACTCTACCAGGCAGCAATTTTTTGAATTATTTGGTAATAAGGTATAAGGTGATTGTGCTAAAAATAACTATTCATAAGTCTTTTCCTTGGACGTCATAAATGGATGGTTCCTACTATGTCTTGTACTCATTCTTCAAGTATGACATCTAGAGCAAACACCATTCTTACAAGTCAAGAAAGCACGCTGATCAAATCCATTATCTAGTAGATAGATCAGGTTTCCTGCAGCGCTCAATCCTCACCTGGCTCCAGATCTGACAGGATTGCAGTAAACACGACAACTTCGCTGGCTTGGCATTCCGAGCCCCATTCTGACATGCAATAAACTCAATAACATCTCCCTCTAGGCGCTCCGAGATAGTCCGTAATCAGCGGTATTAAAAACAAAACAAATAACTCTAGACTCTATCAGCGTGTCCCGAATAGACGTCATCTAGTGACGCCATTACTTTACGTAAACTTTGTGACCCGGATGTACTTTCTTTTACTGCTATCTCAGGAATGTGTGGATCGTAATACTGCAAGTGTTGCGATCCCCCCCCCCCCAACCCTTATATTGTTGAAATCTAGATCTAGTCAATATTATGAAGAGTCTATCCGATGTTAAATATTCATTGTTTATTCCAGTTCTTTAAGACATTTGAACAGCATCTCACTTTCTTGTAGATTTTTGTTTTCAATCCCTACTATCGGCTTACACTTTTTTCATAGTAGAAACAAATGTAGTAGGTGTTTAACTTGGAAAGTTAAAACACAAGTAAAACGTTGAAGCACATAATAATAGAACAGGAGATCTAAGTTAATAGAGATTCACACTAATAACGCTAATGTCATTTGTTAGATCCTCAGATTGAACAGTTGTTTTCTATTCATTATTCAATGAACAAAAAATACATAACAATGATAAATGTATTATTTGAGACAGTTAGGCCTAGTACTAATCGGTCATATTCTACATCAGATCTGGTATATGTTATTGTTACCTTACTAAGAATAGAGCTTTAGATTATTTGAGAAATTAGATAGACGATAGGGCTCTATGAAAGGTTTCTATGACATCGTTCTATCACAGGGTTCAATGACACGGTTCTATGACAGGGTTTATGACATGATTCTATGACAGGGTTTATGACATGATTCTATGACAGGGTTTATGACATGATTATATGACAGGGTTTATGACATGATTCTATGACAGGGTTTATGACATGATTCTATGCGTATCTTACATGACATGGAGAAAAAAATAATTTTATCGTTATAGCCAAATACGTTTTTCATTGACATTTGTTCAAAATATTTAATAATTCAATTATGTAACAGAAAAAAAAATTGAATCACGCCAATGAGTGCATGACCAAAAACGAATCTTAACAAATGGCATATGTCTAGAACTCACAGGCCACAGTCTCTCCACTCCCGTGATGTAATTCCAGAATTGAATCACCTGTTGAGGTAAATACCACACACTCCCTTCTACGTTTCTAGGTAGGAACACATTTCTTTAAAAAAAAATGGTAGTAAAATCGTTCGGTTTATAAATTTCATTGTATACCAGATTACATCTTTATTTACGTGTGCTCCTGTCTTTTAGGATCATTTAGCAAAAAAATATAAAAAATAAGGTAGCTTCAGAAATATTTTAATCAACTGCTCTGATGTTGTTTTTAAATTGCCAAATATTGGAGTATTTTGTATTTTCTATTTTATAATAAAGCTTCTAACAATAACAAATTATTTTGCAAACACCTCGACAAAAAGAACTGACTGTGAATGTAAAAATATCAGGCACCTGTTTTTGTATTATACATTATACAAATCTTTTTTACTTGTCATTATCTACTTTAATTTACGGGGGATGGTGTAGTAAATTACATAATTCACAGGAAATTGATGTTTGATTACAAATATTGTATGACTTCTAAAGGCTACAGAACATTTGATATGTTGATTTTAAATTTCTTACAGAAAGGTAAGTATCTAATGTTTCATAACAAAATTGAAAGTTTCTTTGATTTCACATAAAACAATTTCATAGAATTATACCAAAAAAATATTTTATTTGTGAGCATTCTAATCAATAGTCTTATTGTCACATAGGAACACTAATAAATAAAAATTGTTTGATAGATTTTGGAAATGTTAATAGTTGGCTGTTTAACATTGATCGATTCTAAATAGAGACGTCCTTGACTTAATAGGACATCCCTTGACTTAATAGAGACGTCCCTTGACTTAATAGAGACGTCCCTTGACTTAATAGAGACGTCCCTGACTTAATAGAGTCGTCCCTTGACTTAATAGAGACGTCCCTTGATTTAATAGAGACATCCCTTGACTTAATAGAGACGTCCCTTGACAGGTTTCAGTGTACCATTTGAAAGTATAAATTAGTTTTTCGCCTTTTTTGTTTTTGTGCTTTTTATAGACGCTCACCGCCTTCACTTTAGCACTTTCACTTCAGCACTTTCACATCAGCACTTTCACATCAGCACTTTCACATCAGTACTTCCACATCAGCACTTCCACATCAGCACTTTCACATCAGCTCTTTCACATCAGCACTTTCACTTCAGCACTTTCACATCAGCACTTTCACATCAGTACTTTCACTTCAGCACTTACACGTCAGCACTTCCACATCAGCACTTCCACATCAGCACTTTCACATCAGCACTTTCACATCAGCTCTTTCACATCAGCACTTTCACATCAGCACTTTCACATCAGCTCTTTCACATCAGCACTTCCACATCAGCGCTTTGACATCAGCACTTCCACATCAGCACTTTCACATCAGCACGTCCACATCAGCACTTTCACATCAGCACTTTCACATCAGCACTTTCACGTACCCCTTAGTCTGTTTGATCGTAGGGACACAAAATCTGTTGATCGTTTTCCTCCATTCCTCTCTGTGTTTTGCCATTGACAGAATCTCTTTTGATGACAGGCCCGTAGCATCTCAACTCCTTCTCCAGGAACTACTTCTCTAGTTCTATTTTTTTTTTCTATTTAGACTTGAAAACGTTTTAAGACAGCAGTATGAACTTACAACATAAATAAGACAAACATTTTAAAAATATATATTCAAAAAAAAGGACAATACCTTTATCAAAAAAAATTCAAAATATGAGAAAATAATTTTAAAAATCTAGAATGTAGATATCATCTATATTAGATTTACGTAAAAATATAGCAACGCTTATAAACATTAAAAAAAGGGGGGGGGAATTTAAATTTCATGTTATTGCATTATTACGGTAATACAGTGACTACGCCATGTTGGCTCTAGACCTCAGTTTGACACACTTATGCGGTTATTTATTGGTTCTTAAAAAATGATAACGGTCAAACTAGATAGCCATGTGGCCAAAGAGCTAGTACTTCTTTTTTTTCAGTGGTATACATCAACTTGGACAATCGTTAGAGCAGCATTCGAGATCAGCGTCCACCTCTAAGACAAAGTGACTTGAATTGATGTATTGTAAAAAAAAAAAGAAAATATAACCATACTGTCATATGGAAGACATAATTGCAATATCAAGTGATACAGATCGCTTCAAGCACTCACTCATCTATTACTGACATGCTAAACAATCACGACACATTGTGTTCTACATTTTGTTGGTCTTTCTAAATTCTCTGAACTTTACATGCAATTGTTTGTTTAAAAATAGCTCGATTTTAGAGTAAATCTTTTTTTTTTAAATTTGCGACAAAACAAATACAAGGATTGTGTTATCACAGATACTTAGAAGCAGCCCCCATAGGATCCGCTTATTTGTATGGAATATAAAAGAAATGATGTTGTTTTGACTGTCCAAAGTAATAATATTTCAAAGATTCATTTGGCATTATAAAGGATGCTTTTTTTGTCAAATGTTTGACATGCTTCGGATGTTCCTTCAAAGTTGAAGATAATCTACTTCCTAGTACTAACCTCCCGCTGGACAATTATTTTCTTCTCTTCTTTATCACGTGATCACTAAACGGAGGAAATAGTTGACTAGACACCTAAACATTTTGTTACTCAGGTTTAACACGTGACTTGTTTGTCAAATAGTTTGTTGGTTTCTATGTAATCTCGGCCTGAAAACAATGTAAGCTTAAAACTGATTGATAGATCCGCAGGTGCATTGTCTAATGTTGTCTCGTGTTTAAGTCAATATGTCTGAGGCATGCATTGGGCTAATTGAACAACATTGATTCTATTGTCATCACAAAGTCTAGTCAGTGCGCGTACAGTCTCAACAAAACTCTAGCTTACATTTCACTTCGACCAGTTCAGGTATTTCTTTGATCAGCAGCAACATCTGGATTATTTCCACCTTCGCTAGAGTATCCATTTCTCTGTGTGTTAATGACAACATTTCCTGGTAGGAAAAACAACACCACCAACCTATACCGTTATCTCTCGTGCTGAATTGATCTCATTGTAAAGTGCACATCTTTAAAATAGCTGTTAAAAAATAAAGTAAAAAAAAAATTACGAAGAATGCAAGAAGTAAAAAAAAAAAAGTTAGTGGATAATTAGCGTTGGACTGGTAAAGTTGGTCATTACAGGACGAAGGTTCTCAAGTAAAGTTTAGAAACCTATTAGATCTCCTCACCTTAAGGCATCAAACTTCAAAGTTTCAGGTCGATGTGTTGGGTGATTGACCTATTTGTAAATCAGTGACCATTGAAAGAGGTGTGTCTCATACGTCATTTGCTCTGAAAGATATTGAAGAATACTTTATAAGCCTTGCTTGGTTCACTTACTGCATCAACGTACCAATGGGACAATATAGTCAACGGATTGAAACGTACATATATTTTCGTCCATTTAGGGGTGAGTTAGCGGACTCTCTGCTAGATACCAATCACTGTCAGTAACATCAGACCAATCTCTAGATACCAATCACTGTCAGTATCATCAGACCAATCTCTAGATACCAATCACTGTCAGTATCATCAGACCAACCTCTAGATACCATTCACTATCAGTATCATCAGACCAACCGCTAGATACCAATCACTGTCAGTATCATCAGACCAACCGCTAGATACCAATCACTGTCAGTATCATCAGACCAACCGCTAGATACCAATCACTCAGTATCATCAGACCAAACGCTAGATACCAATCCCTGTCAGTATCATCAGACCAACCGCTATATACCAATCACTGTCAGTATCATCAGACCAACCGCTAGATGCTATGTCAACATTTTTCTTTAGCATTTATTTCATTCCGCCAGTCCATCTTTGTTTTAATCTTTCCCTTTGCTTTGAAGATAAAGCAAACGATTTCAGGGCTAGTAGATTAAATTGCATTCTTACAAGCTTTTGAAACCATAGATGTGTTACAAATTTTAGCATGTAATAAGATTAAATAATCTATTGGTGTAAGTAACAGCCTAACTCTATAGGTAAGCTACAGCCATCAAGCCAACCAAGGCTTTCGGAAATGTTTAAACCGGCCCGCAACATGTTTTGTAAAAATGCCTATCTATATATATAATCCACAAAGAATTAGGTCAGACAACAACAACGAGTAAATAGGTAAGATCCCCTGGCGTACGCACCACGGTGTGAATGGACCCAATCCGCACTATTTCATTCACAAAATAGCATAGCATGCGGCGCAACGCTATTTTGTGAATGAATGTGGAATAATTTGTTCTTCATCTGCCAGTCTATATATATATGTCTATGGGTTTATATAATTCTCTTCTCCTCAAAGTTCAAAGGTTCAAGAGATAAATAAGTAAGGGGAAGATCCCATGGCGCACGCACGCGGTGTGAATGAAAGTGGTGTTTACATAATTCTCTTCTTCTCAGATTATTGTCATATTATTAAAAGTATTTCCAGATTATTGTGTCGTTAGACTATTGAAACTAGAACAACAATACACAGATAGAGTATACTTTCAGGTTTCACTTTAGAAAGTACTTTAATTACGTAAATTCGTTCATTAGACATGATTACGAAAGGTAACTTATCTCTCTATTCCTAGATCTAGATCTAGATCTAAATAGTAAAACTTGAATTCAACTCTAAGAAGATTATAGAACTACTCTTCGCAAATATAGTTTTATGATTTTGAACATGAACATAGCCTACTAATTATAGTCCATTTAATCAAATTAACATTCAAATTTGTTTTTCTAAACCATTGTTACATGAGTGCAGCTATATTCTTAATATCGCGTAAATTAAGGTCAATTAGCCATTTTTTTTTTTACTCTATTCATAGTATTTTTCATTCATGAATTCAAGCATTCGCTTTACTTATATCAAGCAATTGGGAAGATCCCATGGCGCCACAAGTTGTGAATGGGAAATAATATATCCAAATCCGCACTATTTTCATTCACAAAATAGCATAGCATTTTTTTTTTACTTTAAAAAGATTTTAATAATGTCCGGAAATTTCCAGGACTTTTTCGACCGGCGGCATAGCATTTAATAACATTTCAGGAGATTTCCAGGGGGCTCCTGGTCAATCAATAGAGGCCGCGGGAAATCTGTTATGTTTTATAAAATGGTTCAATTTAATAATTTATACACCTAAAAATAAGCACGGGTCCAAAGAAAGTGCGATACCCACTGTGGTCACATAGTTGCAGTGCCTAAGGCCTGCCTTGGAAAATAGCGGCGTATGATATGCCGCCGGTCGACTAGTATATTGTATTTTAGTTCCTTATTTACACGTATTTAGTATCGCTGCTGCATCTGGGATGTCGCAATCGTGTCCCTGGGACATATCACGACACTTCTATTGATAACTGTGACGCAGCGCCGCCCCCCCCCCCCCCCGACCAGCTGTTGAACCAGTACGTGACTTTCTTGTGCCTCGAGGGGTAGGGGAGATTATGAACTTTATAAGTCAAGGATTTCAGGTCTGATCGAGATACACACACGCACACATACACAAACACACACACGCGCGCGAGCATAGCCATTAAGGCGGCAAGTGTTTTTTGTTTTCTAAATGTGCATGAAATGTTTTTACTGATTTACTAATTCTAAATTCGGTACTTTTTTTTTTAATCAAGTGTTGTGACCACTTGAAGTGGAATGACCTTTTTACAGCTATGTGCTTTGTACACTCACGCCAGCCACAAACAAACAGACAGACAGACAGACAAACACACAAATAATCTAGAACATAGATAACACAAAGAAATCTTTAGATAAACTGTTAGAATGCTTCAGGACATAATCACAGTACTTGTGAATCACACGATGACGTTGTGGACGTATCTATATATAGTTCGTCCATCGTGGTTGGATGATGACCACTTTGTCATCCAAGGGACTGAGGGTTTTGCACTGAGGTTTTACGCCTCCTCATGTGGCTGGTGAGGCTTATGTGAGCCCGGAATGTACAGCCGCACACTGCGGCAGGTTATTCCATCTGGAGCTAGTGTCATTGGCCTTGCTTTTCTTCTCCGCACACTGCGGCAGGCTATTCCACCTGGAGCTAGTGTCATTGGCCTTGCTTTTCTTCTCCGCACACTGCGGCAGGTTATTCCACCTGGAGCTAGTGTCATTGGCCTTGTCTTTCTTCTCCGCACACTGCGGCAGGTTATTCCACCTGGAGCTAGTATATAATATTTTAAAAAAAAATCTTTTTAAACAGTTTCTTTGTACAAAGTTTGTATCGTCTCGGCTTGCCTGGTAGGAATCTTGTTATTGCTCCAAATTCCCATTTTCGGATAAAGTGGAAACACATGAATATATGGAAACATTACCAATTAATTAATCAGTTCGAAGCATTTAATTTAGTTTTATAGTGAGACAATATGGCATACAGAGCAAAAGGGAGATAAACCTTGTGTAACGAAATAGATCTTTAGGTGGATAAACTATAAAATGCAAGACCCCCTTTTTTTTTTACGTTTTTATAGATCCTCAGTTGCTAACTATGGCGGGGGCTCCAGTTATAATTCAGACTTAAGCAACTTTTTGTTAATTAATGATGCAAGTATAACGAAAGTGTGAGAAAACTTGACAAATAGAAGTACTTTTTACTTGTAGACTTTAATCAGCTGTAGAAAGACAGGTAGATTCTTTTTCAGTTTTGTTTAAGTAGCTTGCCTACTATCTGCTCTGGTGAATCTTGACATTGAAAAACACAGCAGAACAGGACATCTTAGGGTTCAGTCACGCTATACACATGTCCTAAAAATTCTCAACTATAAATTTGCTATTTTTTTATTCAAGAAAAGTTTTCGTGTGTCGCTTCAAAAATGTTCTGACCTGTAAAAACGATGCAAAGTGCTTAAAAACATAAAACTGCTGAAATATTTATCTCCATATCTGTCGGTGCTCGGTTTATGTTCTTTTTATCTGCCGTATACACTTGTCCTGATAAAAAGAGATTTTTTCATTAGCGTAAAATAGAGTAGTAAAAGAGAATAAAAGATTGAGTGAGAGATAATGAAAGAGAGTGAAGTGAAAGAGAGAGAGGAGAGTGAAGTAGTGAAAAGAGAGTAAGTGAAAAAGAGTTGAAAGAGTCAAAAAGAGACTGAAAGAGGGTGTAAAAAAGAGACAGAGAATAACAGAGAAAAAAAAAGACAAAATGAAAGAGACTGACTCAAGACAGTGTCAAAGAACAGCTTCAAGTTAAGTTTATTCATGACTTCTCGACACCATATCTTTCCCGTCTTACTCCTGGGAGAGTTCAGTCCGATAAATCTAAGGCAATGATAGCCGCCCAGGCTTTCAAATCTTAATTTAAACCTTTGGACTCCATCGACTTCTCCCCCCCCCCCCCAACCTTAAGGGTTCATCAATAGTACCTTCTTCGGTGATCCAAAGTACTGACTTCATCAAAGGGACATAACACATGTTTAAAAATACTTCATCAATCTCGGTAGTTTTATCTATGGAGAAAAAGGGAAAACTTTTTAGTGGGAATTCCCAATTCTCTTGTTTGAAACAAGAAGAAAAAACTAGCGGTTAGCATTAAGGTCTTTTGTTACACAGAGAGCGGTTGTAATCCAGTCTCTTGACTTTAACGTGAGGAGAGAGAGAGAGAGAGAGACAGACAGAGAAAGAGAGTCACCTCGACATTACACGCCCCTCGGGTAATATTCATGCCTGCGCCATCTCATGTTAAACCCCTCTACCACCCTATAACTTCCATTTTGGTTAGTTACCGAATTTGTCGTTACAGTACTGGCGTCTGGGTTTTTTGTTTGTTTGTCTGGAAACAAACACACACAAATACAAAGTCTGTCTGAAGGATTTTATATTCATAAAAAAGGGTTGTGCTGAATCGCACTACGATCAAACATTGCACTCAAGATTTTAACGTTGGCTAATTTGTAACGGAAATCATTTAGGCAAATACTAAATCCAAACAACTGTTGTTTTTAACTCTCACTTTCCCTAATTATTTGTCTACATTTCGACAGATTTCTTCATTTTGCTTATTACTATTTCACTACCCTGTGGCCTGTTCTGATTAAGCTTCAATAACTTTGTCGTTATTGTTGTCAGAAAATGTTTTATTTGGTATTGAATTAAAAGGGGAAGGCATGCTCTTTTTATATAACACAAAATATAGTTTTTAAAACTAAACATTAATTAAAATTTAATGAGGTCAAGTCAATGTTGGTATCGTCAATTAGAATAGAAAGATTTAAATTGGCTACAGCGACGTCCTAGATACTAGATATTCTAGCATGTATTATAAGTGATGATCCAACGTCCCATGCATGCCATCACGCACTAACACACACTCTCCAGCATAGCCAGTGGTTCTAAACTTGGGTCTAACGATAGGCAGAAGGAGAAAAGGGGAGGAGCTGTAGCTGCGGTCGTAAAAAAAACTACAAAGAAATAACTTTCTCATAAATCACATCAAAAGTAGTAACATTCGTTTATATTGTATATATCACAAAGTAGGATCAAGCCTTCACGTATTTCTATTTAGATTATAATTGTGCATGTGTGTGTTGTATGTATGTGTGTTTGTGAAGTAATTAAGATGCCATCGTTAGAAAAGAATGAGTTTATCACAAATCTTATATCAACTCTGTCTGTCTGTCTGTCTAGTACAAATCTTGTACACGTTATTTCTCTCACTTCTGGAATCAATTGAAAGCCTTGCACAATAAAACTTATCACAGTTGTATGGGTACTACACGCCCTTTGAATATCTACATACCTTTTTACTATCTCTTACACTTCAGTATCAAGAGCGCGAACACATCTTTATGCCGAATCCTTTTTAAAAAAAGCTTATATCAGTTCTGTCTGTCTGGTAAAAAGTTTGTTCACATTATTTCTTCCATAACCACCATTCTCTGCTCAAGTTGAAACTACATACAATTATTCATTGACATAGACAAGACATGAAACAATAAAATAAAAAGTAGCCTAACCAATTAATCAATTTATTACAGGTAATAAATTATTTTCTTTCATACCAACAACGAAACCTATTCCTCCAGTATTCATGGATATGGCTAAATTTGTTGGATTTATTTCTCTTAAATAATTGTTAACGCTATTTCTCCCTCACGCATTCTCTGATCAAGTTGATACTTCAAACAATCATCTATTGTATCTTGCAAGACACGAATCAATAAGAAAATACCCAATTAGTCAATTAATTATTGGTAATTAATTATGTTGTTTGATCTTGAATAAAGGAAATAGCTTGTACACTACTGATAAAGTTTTATATAGGGGCGGAGTTCTCCTTTTGTAATAAGCTTTGTTTTTGTTTAAAAGGATTTTTAAAATACGTTGGTTGTGTTCTTACTACAATGAAGCTTGTAAACGTCTTGAGAATTCATTTCTTTACACAGTACGTGGGAAATGGTTTAAATTATAGAGGTCTTCTCCCGCTAGCTGTACCCAGAGTCGCCTTTAGCAGTGCGTGGGGCCTTTGGCGAGTGTCCTACCAGGACCACGATGTACAAAATATTCTCTTTATCGCTCCCCCCCCCCTAAGGTGCCGGACCTGGGGCGGTTGCCCACTCGACACCCCCTGAAGCCGCCACTGTTGTACCTCTTAGCTCTACAAGCGTCACAAGTAAAAAGTTGAGATTAGCTGGTATTCACATTTTAACCCCTACTCTAGGTCACCCTGACCTAGACTAAATAGATATTGAACAGACAGAAGTATGAATCAAAGTGTCTGAATTGTGTGTCAACATTTTGTTGTTGCAGCAGAGTGACCTTAAATTCTAACCTGCTGCATTCTCTCTCAGATCGGAGTTATTTATATTGTCCAGACACAGTGCGTGCTGCAAGTTTCTGTGTTTCAAGATTTACCTCCAACATTTATCTACAGCAGGGTTCTCAACCTTTTATACTTGGCGACCACTTTTTACAATTCCCAACTCTGCCGCGACACCCCCCCCTCAACCACACACACATACAGCAATAAAAGAATAGACAATAACAACCCATATTTCAATGGTCTGGCAAATCGTCAATCGACCCCCAAGGGGTTCGTGATCCACAGGTTGTGAACCCCTGATTTACAGGTTTTACTGTAAACCATTTATAATTGAATCTTTGGAATCAACAATGTATTTTAAATAGAATGTTATTCTCAAAATATTAATAAAAACTGCTGTGACTAATACAAAATTCAAATCAAATTATACATACATTTTTTACACCACTACCAAGTCTGCCCTAAACCTAGCTAGCAAGAATACCATTCATATCCGTGACACAACCTATAAGCTCTGACTCAACTTCTGACCCAACCATTAGTATTACACCGTTAATAGGACACATCACATGCACAACACCTGCCCTAGGCAGGACCAAAACGTGAGCTTACTTGGAGATAATATCTCCCCTGAAGATAAGGGTACTGATGAAAATCTTTGACGCTCCTAAAAATAAATTTTAATCCTTTCGAAATTTCGTTATTTCTATGTACATGTGCAACCATTTTAAAAAAAGTTTGAGTAAACCAGCACCTGGAAATTCTAGATTGTAAATGTTTGTTTGGGATCTAATGCTACGAAAGGTAGCCAATTCTTACGTGTGGGCGTATCTTATCTTTTTAGTGGAAGTATGAATTCAAGTGAATTCATTTCTGAATACATTCTTTAAATGAAATATAAACCGAATTATTAGGTTTACATATCATCCTTTTCTACGATGTCAAACAGGAACAAACACATACACATACGACACACACACACACGACATACACACATTGACACACACACACACGAGACACACACACACGACATACACACATTGACACA
>JADKLZ010000130.1:16627807-16638785 GCA_021533235.1 Biomphalaria straminea
CCACCTGCGAGGCCAAGCACAGGATACAGAATGAGGGCGTCTTTCTGTTAAATCTTGCGCACAAATTGCAGACGACAAGGGGACAGCACTGGCACAAGAAAAGCGTAAAAAAAAAAAAAAAAAAAAAATCTAGGCCAGTGACACAAGCTCCATCTGGAATAACCTGCCCAGTGTTCAGACAAAGATTCCGGGCTCACATAGGTCTCACCAGCCACACGAGGAGGCATAAAACCCCAGTGCAAAGCCCTCAGCTCCCTGAGGTGGTCATCATCGACCCACGATGGACGAACTATATAATATCATGATTTAATATCAGAATTTAATGCTCTGATGTAATAGTATGATATTAGGATGTAATATCATAGAAACAGTACCCTTTTCAGACCTTCAGATCTATAGGGCAGATGATGTTTTTGTCTTCCTATGGCCGACGGTTAACGAGGGTGTCATGTGTCCAGCATAACAACCCAACTGCATTTATTTTCACCAATTAATTTCACATACCAATGTTATATAGACTTATGAGCGTCCTAAAATACCGAAATAAAAACAAACCCAGATTTCAACTTGATTTTAACCCGAGACCTTTCGGTTCCAGTGCCAAGCGCCATACAAGCGGCCACCTTGCTCCCCAATAGTATGATATGATAAAGGTAAAAACAAGTATACCTTGTGATATATGAAGCAGAATATTATAATAAGTATATCTCATATGTTTCTACGGCTTACAGTTAACAATCGAGTCATGTGGCCAGCACAACGACCAACCTCATATACTTCCACAAAGTATGTCTGGTTGGGTGGCCACAGAGGGTAAAAATAAACCCGAAATTCAAAATCCTTTTCGTTCGGAATATATATATGATACAATATTATTATATGATGTCACAATAAAATTATTCTGTATGTTGTGATTTTATGTGGTTATATTATTATGTAATAATTTAATATGATATATTGATGTAATGATACTCTGTCACACTCTGTGTTGTGATTGTATGTGTTTATATTATGTGTGTAATTCAGAGTGATTTCATCACATCGTCTATATGCAAAACGTACATTCTCGCTCACATTATGCACAGACTATTAGAAAGGTCAGTTGCCTAGGCAACAACTCATTCCGATTCAAAGAGAACAGGGCTCTAAAAAAAGAAAAAGGGAGATAACATTCTCGAAAAGTGCTTTTGTTTGTCAAAAATCAAGATCGGAGAAGAAACGAAGCACGTAGATCTCTGGTGTATTCATTCATTCAATTGCATGACAAGCTTAGCGATTGGAAGAGCGAGCCTTGAAACATTAGGTCAAGGGTCAATAGCATAATTTTTTTCTCAATTTCCCTACAGTCCACTTAGTACAGTTTTGAATATATATTGTTACAATGGAATTGGGTGGTGATTGTAATGACATTAAAAAATGTATTTGACAACCCAATGTCTAATGCAGTGTTTCTCAACCTTTTTTGTCTGCCGGCACAGTAAAAAAACAACAAAAATTTCGCGGCACACCACGAGGAGCAACAGTTGTTTTAAAATAAAAAAAAAAAAAGATTTACCGGTTTTTAATCATTACTTTTAATGTGAAGGTTGTGTCTGTTTTTTAGAGCAAATGAGATTTATCCGAGGCTCCAAAGTCGACAAACAAACTCGCATTTCATCATCTATTGAAAAAAGTCTCTCTCATTTTTTAGACTTGATTTCAGTCAGTGCTGAAATTCCAAATTCACAAAACCATGAAGATGAAAATTAAGAATTATTTTGATTGCATTTAAACTGATTGCTGGATATATTTTGTTGATTGAAATCCAAAAATTATCCAGGCTTTTTTCGTCAAAACTTGACTTAAGAACTACATCGTTTTTTTTAATCAATGAGCTGCTCTTCTTCTTCAGTTGTAAGATTTGTAGCTTCATAGTTTCCAAATGGATAGCTGATCCATCCATATTCATTACTTCCAATTGTTGGAAAGTAATGCTGCGATGCTGACTGCAGGTGTGTCAAAGTGTCAAGAATTTCGGGGGTAATTTCTTTGTTTGAAGCACAATCATTGTAAGAAGGAAAGCAGTCGAAGACTCCTTTCGAGATCTTACTTTGCCACCAAGACAATTTTTCACCAAATGACTTTAGTTTTGAAGATGCAGTGATGATTGTTTCCGATGGTCCTTGAAGACTTAAGTTCAATGAATTTAATTTGTCAAATAAATCAGAGAGAAATGTGACCTTAACCCACCAGATTTCGTCATGAATAGAAAATCCAAAGTCTTTTTTTTTTCAGCCTCCAAGAATGAAACCAGCTCAGCCTTGAGTTGGACGACACGCTTTAATACTTTTCCCCTGGAGAGCCAACGAACGTTGGTATGATACAGGAGGCAATTGTAGTCTGAATCCATTGCTGCACAGAGCTGAGAGAAAAGTCGGGATGCAAGCGGTCGAGATTTGATGAAGTTTACAACTTCAATCACTTGATCCAGAACAGACATCAAACCTTTTGGCAAAGATTTGAAGGCAATAGCTTCTCTGTGGATCATGCAGTGAACAACTAATACATTTGGATTTTCTTGACGAACAAGAGTGACGAATCATTTTCTGTTTCCCTGCACGGAAGGACAGCCATCGGTGCAAACGCTGACACAGTTTTTCCAGTGTAGTTTGAAGAACAAATTGTTTTCGTTCACCACATTGAAGATATCTTCGCCTTTGGTCGTAGTTGCTAAGTCCTTGCAAAATAAGAATTCGTTGACACATTTTTCATCCTTTATGAACCGAATAAAAGCTAGCAGCTGGGTTTTGCCGCTAACAGTGGATTCATCAACTTGAAGAGACCACAGAAGAGACAGTTCATCGTCAGTCACGTTGAAGTGTTCGCAGATTTGATCTTGTAAATCTGACGATAAGTCTTTTATTCTGCGTGAGATAGTATCATTTGACAAAGGAACTTGTTTAACTTTTTCGGCGGCATCAGGTCCTAGGATTGTTTCAACAACTATTGCTAAAGCTGGTACAATGACAGATTCAGCCTCTGTGTGTGCTTTCTTGCGTTTTGCTAATAACTGAGCAACCTTATAACTTGCAATCAATCCCTTTTCTGGCAGCTTTAGGTAATTTGTAAGTTTCCTAGCTTGTTTATTTTGTTGGGCCCTGATGTTTTCGAAGTATTCCTTCGGTTGGGCTTTTACAGCTGGATGATTTGTTTCCAAGTGTCTCTTCAATTTGCTAAGAACAAGCGACTCATTTGATAGAGTTGCATTGCAGATCAGACAGATGGGCAATTGAGAATCTTCAGGTCCCGAAGATATGAAATCATATCCGATGTAATCTTCTTTGTACCTTCGTTTGGTTCCTTGCTTTTCATTTAACGCTTTTGCAGTTTCATTCTTAATAACGTATTTCTCCATGGATATAAAATATAAATAATGTTTAGTGATAACTTGTTATTATTAGCATACACCTAATCACATGACACGTATCGCTAATTATTATCTTTGTCAATTCATGAACTGGTGTTCATTGATGGAAAGGGGTGTTAGCTATTCAGTTTATGGAATATATATATATTTAGTGGGAAATTCCATAAACTGAATAGCTAACACCCCTTTCCATCAATATGGAGCGATCCACTACTATTACTGATCTTTGCAAGTGGGGATGTCATCGCGACGTAAAATAAAAATTTAATATTAGGCTGACCTGTGTAACGCTACACGTGTGGCGTTCTGGAAATTCCCGCGGCACATCTGCAAATCTTCGGCGGCACACTAGTGTGCCGCGGCACACAGGTTGAGAAACACTGGTCTAATGCGTGTTGAAAGTCATCTCATAAAGATGAATGAATGACAAATGAAATAAATTATACAAGTGCTTCAAGTAGAAATCATGATAAAAATAGAACACATACTATATAATAATCAATAATACACTTTTTAATTCAAATTTAATGAAACAATCTTCTAAGTACACTCCACATGAATCTTGATACTTATGAACTGAACTAAAATAATTTCGTCTCCTCTATTGTCTACAGAATCGAAATTTATTTTTGTTTCGGTTTGGAGAAAAAGTCTTATTACTTCCCTTTATATATTAATTATCCTGTATGGAATTAAAGGTTTGAGAAGATAGTGTGTTTTATAAAAAACTAAACTTTCTGTTTGTACTTCTCTTGGGGATTTTTACACCATATATTTTACCCATATACCAGGAGCGACTTGCTTTGGCCACGGGTCTTATATTTATCCAAAGTTTACGTGAAATACTTATCCTTATTCTAAGGACTGGAATATTATGTCATTACCTTCTACAGTTACATGAGAAGATCATAGTCGTTATGAAAAAGCAATGTATTTTTTTAAAGACTCTTGTAATTTTCTTACTTGAATGGAGCATTGGAGAGTTCGGAGTATCTATATAACTGGGAATTAAAAAAAATTATTTGTTTGCAGAAAACAAAAATTAAATTGATTTCCAAAAGTTCCATATTAGTCGCCGCAGAAAGATTCAAACTTAAATAACTAGAATGCTTTGTGTGCATCTTTGTAACGTATAATAATAAATCGCATATCACTAAATGTACAACTTTATAAAACTAAACCTAAATTAAATAAATAAGATCATTTGCAGATTGCTCTAAATAAGATGACATAACTCTTACTAAAAGATGCTTGCTAGTTATTCCTCTAGTAGCACGCTTACCTTGACATCTAAGCCTTCACCCACTACACAGGAATGTTAAATCCGGCTCTGTTATCATAGTTATCCTCCGCGTCACGGCATGTCTAAGGGGCAATAATAATCAAAGGGGAGAACACCACTGCATGCGGATATTTATTTTATAGCCATCGCTTTAGGTTATCTTTTCCTTATCAATATCTTTTCTAATTTCCCTGACCAGCGGAGCATCTCACACCATTCCGGTGCCGGCTCAAAGCCTGTGAAAGTGCCCATCATCACACATCATCTTTTTTCGACCGGCCAATCTTTTAGGCAGATCTCTGTGAGGCTTCTGGAGGCTGGTTGACCCCGGGGCTGTATGAATCAATCCCGTCTGACAAGTGGTCGTTTCGCGGGTTACTCAGATCTGGGTCAAGATAAGCCAACGATCCATCCGCCGGAAGTTCATGTTGTTTGCAGCAGATGTAACGGAGAGACATTCTTCTCTTTGATACAAGATAGGCTCATTCGATAGGTTATCATAGGATATTTCTTATCTTAGTCGTTAATCAGCGCGCTTTGATGTGTAAATTCATCTGTAACCAATGTTATTAAACACTAGCATGTTCATTTTAAACAACTGGCAAAAGAGTTTTGTAACATTCAATACTCGAGATTTACATTTTTTAGTGAAGTTTTTTCTTTCTATCTTTTCGTTTCATCTTTTTATTTTACTCTCAGTACATCCGACTTTTGTTCTTTTTGGCTTTCGATCCTTTCAAGAATCGATCAGTCAATCTTTAGTCCAAGTTTTTGTCTGTTTCTATGTTTGCGTCTGCTTACAGTTTCTCCTCTGCCTGTCTGTTCATGTGGATGACTGTAAAGACCCCAATGTTTGTTTAAGTTGATA
The DNA here is from genome assembly GCA_021533235.1 of Biomphalaria straminea. NCBI lineage: Eukaryota > Metazoa > Mollusca > Gastropoda > Planorbidae > Biomphalaria > Biomphalaria straminea. Next base: position 16,633,364 of record JADKLZ010000130.1, read on the forward strand.
AAAATAATTTAAAAAATAACGTTTCAAAATTTGAAAAATAAAAACGATACAATTTGTTTTGTTCCAATTGAAGACGAAACATCTAATGGTGCAGGTTATGGTGTCTCGGTGTACAAAATAAATGATTCAAGCTCTTCTAGTTGTAACTTTTATTTAGTGGGTTATGTTAAAGGTCAATATAGCTTCCTTGACATTGTTTAGTTGATCGTGAGACTCTCCACGTCCAAAGTTTAAGATGTGTTACTAACAAGGATAGTTGGTAGCTTTTGAAAAAAAAAAACAAATATGGAAATAGATTAGACTCTATGTCATTTGTTGATTAAACAATTTAAAAAAAAAACATTCTAAGCCATACTATTTGAAGAACGATAAATATATTGGAATCTAAGATTAACATAATTTTGTCTTTGTTGTTTCCCTTCTCTGTATATGTGCACACATCCAAACAACGTTCGTGCATCCTTTACAATTTGAAAATCAACGAGTTTTTCTTCATTTCTGATTCTTACGCTTATGGAAGAAATACAATTGTGCTACATCCTTAAAACCCCAATGGGGCGAGGTGGCTGAGTGGAAGAGTACTTGACTTTCCACCCAAGGGTTCCCTAATCTTGGTGAAGACTGGGTCTTTGGACTCTTCTGAATCTCCCAAACTCGAATGGTAACTGACATTTGTTAGGATGGTTGGTTGTTGTTGTACTGGTCATTTGATACCTTCGCTAACCGTCAGCTAAAGAAAAAGATGACCTAGACATCCTCTATCCTATGGATCGCAAGGTCTGAAAGTATTATTTAACCTAATTTTTCTAATCTGTAATATGTCTCTCACTATGCCCCTGTTATCTAAAAACATTCTGTGTTGCGTTAAGTTCTTTGTCTCCCAAATTGACTTCAGTGATAAAGTAATATTCATATTTTTATGCATGTAGCGTTTACATTCAAAGTCAGATAGAAACCTAATCGAATTATTAATCTTATCTTCCGATTATATCAGCAGATATAACGACCGCACCTCAAATCACCAGAAGATACTTGCAAATAATATAGGCAACTCTTTTCCATGAGCTTATTCTTCATATCTAAATGTGTCTTCTATTTTTAACAGCATTTTGTGCACCGGTTCAAATAGGATAATACAGGCCTGAAAGCTTCTGAAGAAATATGTAGAGTTTTAAGAGTAAAAATAGGTGTGATCATGCGATTAGTGTTAAACAATATCAACACTGTACTGGATGCTATAGTGTTCTTTATTCAGACAGAAACCCCACAAGATGTTATTAGATTGGCGTTTGATTAGATACATTAGATTACAGAACAATACACTCTGGTATTAGAAAGAAGTATGGAGCCTCCAGATGTGTGATCTCTTTCAACTCTTTGGCTTACACTGTGTTATCTAATGTTGAAATTTTCACGCCAAAATGTTGGTTTTGACGCAGATATAAACATTTCCTTAAAACAATAACTTCTCTATACGGGTGCTCTTATTGACATGAGCTCACTTCTCTTTATTCTCCAAGACCTCTACATGCTCTATTCAAGACTTAACTTATGCTATTTCCAAGGTCAAATCTGCCGACCCCAAAGATATTTTTAATCTCTTCTAGATTTCTCACTCAACACTCTTCCAGTACTCTCTCTTTCTCCGTCAAGGTCCCTGTCTGCCCCAAAAATCTCTCTATCCTCTCCAATGTGTTATCCATTTTAAAGTACTTCATCTGTAAATCGTTTCTTGCGACTGCAGCTTTTCCCATTGCAAAGTTTAATGTAAGCTCTGGGCAAATTCTTGGAAGACCTGACGATCTTTGTCTCCTGGCACCAGGATCTTTGTCTCCTGGCAACACGATCTTTGTCTCCTGGCAACACGATATTTGTCTCCTGGCAACACGATATTTGTCTCCTGGCAACACGATATTTGTCTCCTGGCAACACGATCTTTGTCACCTGGCACCGCGATCTTTGTCTCCTGGCAACACGATCTTTGTCTCTTGACACCACTATTCTTTTCAGTGTTTTGGTATGAACCCAGGGGTCAATGGGTAACAAAATTAAAATCCAAACTAAAACGTGTCTACCTCTCTACTGGACAAGTCACAAAGTCAACTCAATGTCTGTTGAACGTTTCTGGACTTGATTGTTGTTAGCACTTCACTGGACTTCATCGCTATGGTTTGTAGGTCAAGGACACATTTGGCAGACATTTCATTGTTTTGTCTTCGAACTGGACTGCTAAACACCTCTCGGACAAAAATTGACCACTGAATGTCAAGTGGCTCAGTACATCTTCATTGGGACATCCATTGGAAGGAATCAGTAAGACATCAAGGGCAAGAAAGAAAACATCGACTACTAGATGATTGGAAAGACTACACAACGAGGAAGACGGTCTATTGGAGACGTTCGTTATTCATTATTGTCTTCGTCAAGATGGAGAACTTGATCTTTCTGTTTGCTGGAACTCAACAACTTTCTGAAGCATTCACTGTGTGTCTGTGTGTGCATGTGTACCTAGACTGACGGTGTGTACATAGACTGAGTGTGTGTACGTAGACTAACTGTGTGTACATAGACTGAGTGTGTGTACATAGACTGACTGTGTGTACATAGACTGACTGTGTGTTCATAGACTGACTGTGTGTTCATAGACTGACTGTGTGTACATAGACTGACTGTGTGTACATAGACTGACTGTGTGTACATAGACTGAGTGTGTGTACATAGACTGAGTGTGTGTACATAGAGTCTCGTTTTACTCCAGCTTTTCTATTCGCTCGTGTCATTCAAATTTTGTCATCGCTTTTTTTCTACTTCCGTCAATAACATATGAAAGTAGAAACGTGTGTGTGTGTTAGTTTCTACTCTTTGGTACATATCTTAACAACGTGTGTGTGTGTGTGTGTGTGTGTTGATGTGCAAAGGAAGAGCTGAAGACATCGCACTTACATCAAATTGTACACTGCTAAGATTTTGTACTGTGGATGGACGTTCATATTTCTTAAACTCAATACAATCTTCTGGTGCATCTGTGAATTAAAATATTCTTAGTTTTAACAACAAAAGTACATTTTTTTTTTGTAATCCATTTAAAACAAGCTCTTTCAATTGTTTTCCCATTGAAAGGAAACTTTGTCAATATTTAATGGAGACTTTGTCAATATTTGTTTATTACAAGCTAAGCTCAATGACGTGGGGACTTTAAATTTAAAATAGAATTTAAGACTCTAATAAACTACAGTTTTCCAGGTCTAACTATAACATAACACTTTCTTCATAACTAAAAGGTGGTAAGTGGGATTAGCAAGTAGAACACTATAAACAAAACTATTTCAAGATCAATTTTCGCACAATTAAAGAATGTCTGGAATTGTGAATGGAAAGATCGTCGAGTTTGCATCGCGGATGTCGTAGGTTCGATCCCCATACGGCATTTTTTTTTTCCTTTCAATTTTTTAATTAACAATGATGATGAATGATAGTTTAATATCTTATTTAAACATAGAGTAGGTATCATAACGAAATATTTTACTTGTTTTGAGAATTTATTATTTCAAAATATACAATCTTGAACCCACATTGAAGTTGATAAACATATTAGACTTGCTTCTTGGGCGACTTCCGTATTTTGAATATCAAGGATATTGAAAAAATGGTTTTGGTTCGAGCTCAGAAAATTGTTTAATCAATTATTCACATAGTTCAATATCAATTGTAGTTTCTAGTAGGCTTATTATTAGTACAATTTTTTTTTATATAGCGCTTAATTTACTTTAAAGTTTGTAAGTGAATAAAAGGTTTTTAAATGATAAATCGTCGTAAGAAGCAAACCATTGTGTGAACATCTGGGGACAAAGAAACTATTCACTAAATCTGCGAATGACGTCATTGTGTAAGGTCACCCTATTGAGTACCGCACAAGGCCAGTGCTACATTGCCGGCCATTATTTAACCCACTTTTTCTGTTGTACCATTCATTCTAGCACTGATTCCTAATCTTTTGGTCCATAGTTGTCCAGTGTTATCTTTTCCTTGTGGGAATAGTGGCCACGGGTTATCTGGAAAGATTAAAGACGTCAAAGCTTTCTCGCGCTAACCCGTATTGCAACAGCTTAATTTCCGGTCAGTTTGGCATCTGCCTTTGAAGTCTTGGTTGCACTCAGATCTTGTGGGTGTTTATTATCACTGGCGATCTCTTCGGGTGGTTTCTTTAGATATTATGTAGCAAAAAGGTCAACAGAACCAGACATCTTGACTGTCTTAGAATGGTGAAAAGTGTCTTAGAACGATGAAAAGTGTCTTGGAATGATGAAAAGTGTCTTTATTTCCTACAAAACAAAAGACAATAAGTTCACGGACTTCACGTTCCTAGTGAAGACCTAAACTACTTACTCTTTCTGTCTACACTTGATTTTGTTACGTTGTGTACACATGTTGCCAGAGAAGTCTGTTATAATGTGTATGTATGTGTGTTTTTGATGTAAGGAAAGTAAGGCAGATGTTTTGGTTGTGTAGGCTGAATACTTTCTGATGAAACCTCGACGTGGTATGTCGTAATTAAAGTTAAAGAATTTTAGTGTAAAAGTTCAATCAAGGAAGACTAGTAAGAGCCGTGAGAGAGAAAGAAGTAAAGGAGTAATTCTTTTAATGAGTTAGATTCTCTTTAAATTACTAATTGTGTTTTTATATGCATATAATCGTAAGCTGAATGATCTCAATGATGTCTTAACACGGCAACATCGGTTTAATTCTACAAGCTGTTTGGAGCTACATATCAAGGAGTCGGCATTAACAAAGTGTAAAGCGTAAAACCCATATTTTGGCTTCTTCTAGTAGCTTCCAGTTTCTGCACAGAAGAGTATGTATATGCAGGAAAGATAATTAGAAAAGAAATATTGTATTCCGTCTTCTCTAGCAGATCTATTTCGATTTCAGGACTCTCTTCATCAGTTCATTTAGTCAAGAAGTTTCAAGCTTCATGTTCAGTTTACTCAGTTATTCCAACAAAATGTGAAGTATATTGACACCTATTACAGCGTGTGCTGTCTTGTTTTATAATTTCAACTTGTTCAATCAAATTATTCTATCTCGAAGGGAGAAATTCTTTTGGTTCTTTTGATGTTGTCTTCCCATTGCTTCTTTTGTCTGCATCTCTTTCTTTTTCCTGGTTCTGTTCAATATAGAATCGCACAACATGGCCTTACAGTATTAGTCTGCATTTCATAATAATGGTTAACAGGTCATCGTGAGGCCAAATCGCCAGTGTGATCCTATTTTGGATTAGGAATCTACTACATAGGAAGTTTACATTGAAGTAGAAAAAAAGTGATGACAAAATTTGAATGAAACGAGCGACTAGAAAAGCTGGAGTAAAACGAGACTCTATGTACACACACTCAGTCTATGTACACACACTCAGTCTATGTAC
>JADKLZ010000130.1:16639412-16657392 GCA_021533235.1 Biomphalaria straminea
ATCTATCTATCTATCTATCTATCTATCTATCTATCTATCTATCTATCGATTTATCTATCTATCTATCTATCTATCTATCAATATATCTATTTATCTATCTATCTATCTATCTATCTATCTATCAATATATCTATCTATCTATCTATCTATCTATCTATCTATCTATCTATCTATCTATCTGTCTGTCTGTCTATCTATCTATCTCAGGTATGCTGATATGTGTAATGGAGACAACAAAGAAATAAAAAAACCAAGCTAATTACGCTCCTATCAACACAGTGTAGAAGAAGTCACTAAGTGAGTGGTATCACCGCTGTAACGGAGTCTATTATTCTGATCAGGAAGTCTGGTCTCATCTACGCCAATCAGTCCTGATAGCTAAAAGCAATTATCTGAAGCTAAAACTCAAGGACGATAAGAACTAACAGCCGCCATAGAATTCAACTTTTTTTCCCCGAATACAGGGGCGGACATTGTTTTCGTCAATAGAAATGCTTTTATACAGATTAGGTCATTAGTGGATAGTTAAAAATGCATCTCTAGCAATGGCTACTTCAACAGAGCGCGGTAGATAAAAGCCATTGTAATGTGCCCCATGACATTAAATCACCCAATTGGAACGTTGACTTTGATTCATCAGATCTACAATTTATTAAATACACTATTTAGTGTCATATAGTGCTATGTAGGTCTGTAGATAAAAAATTAAATCTTTCAAACTAAAAACATGCTTAAGGTAATGATATTTCACATGCCTGTCAATACAAATAATTGTCCTATTAAAGTTAACATTTCTATGAAACCTACTGTAGCTGGCTGACACTTCCAGTACTTACGACAGGAATGATTCTTGCAGTACTGATTTCCACATCTAATCTCGATTTTTCGAAAAAATGACTGCTTTTGCCATGGGTGTCACGTCGTGCAGTCCGCTTCCCTTTAGCCTTGCAACTGCCTTGACCGTTTTATTGTCATAAGAGTTGAGCAGAAAGCTCTTCGAACTCTAGCCTTGCAACTGCATTGACCGTTTTATTGTCATAAGAGTCGAGCAGAAGGCTCTTCGAACTCTAGGCTTGTAATCCTGGTTGAACCGCACTGTCTAGAAGAGGTCCAAGTCTCAATGTCTATATTAAACACTTCTGATTCTAATGTGTCTGACACTCCTGGCGCACGGACTATTATACGAGGCCGACGGCCGAGCACATCGGTGACCCCCGCCATTTTCCTATAAGTTACCAAGCTAACCGTGCAGGACTCGCCTCTGATGAAACGGTCCTTTGAGAAACGGCTCCTGGATTATCGACAAAGTCCGGAAGTTCTCTTTACAACTCCGCAATGTGCAATGGGAAAGCTCTCACATTCTCGGAGACATACCCACAGGAGTCATTAAACCTAATAACTTTCTCTAGCGATTGTTTCCCAGTGCCACGTGGAAGCAGAGTTGGGTACCCGGGACTGCCTTGACTTATACGTCACGTCGTTTTATTGTACTCGTGTACGATACACGTATATATTTTATGAGAAGCACAAATAGCCGATAGCGTGACTTTCTTAAACTGTGATATGACTTGACTCATATGACTTCTCAGCAGTCATTTCTTCAATCTGACTTTTGTCTTAATGAAGGTGCCAAGTCTCTGATTTGTCTGCAGTTTTCTTCAACCGCCTGCAGTCCCTTTAAGACAGGGGTGCTTAACCTATGGGTCGATTTGCCAGGGGTCGCCTAAGATCATCGAAAATATGTATTGTTATTGTCTACTCTTCTATTGCGGTATGTGGGGGGGGGTCGCAGCAGAGTGGGGATTTGTACAAAAGGGTCGCCGAGCTTATAAGGTTGAGAACCGCTTTTAGATGAACTAATTCCTGACCAGGAAAGTACTTTAATGATATATGTAATCTAATAGATGTACAAGAACAAGAAAGTGGCATTTGGGATAGGAGGGTCGATACCGAAACAACATTGTAATAGCCACCAATAATAAAGAGGAAATCGAAAGTACAATGAAAACCTAGGAATGAGGTGTGTCATACCAGCGTTTGAAGCCCCCGCATTGAGGTACTGTCAAACCAGTGTATGAAGATATCCTTCCAGCGGCATTTTTGTCAACTAATCACACGGTACATAAAATACAGCATTTTTTTTTTAATGTCAGAAATAATGATGAAAATGTTGAGAAAAACGATTGTGTCTTTAGAATCTTGTCTGTCTGCTGAGATGCCACGTGCTAAGCTAACTCTGTTATCTCTGTTACATTTCGGCGCGACGTATCTATGTGTAAGACCTTTTCTCTTATACAAGTCAAATAATAATAACTTCAGGCTTGTTTAAATATTGATCATGACCTTAAGGTCTATTTTAAAGACATTTTCACGACGGATGAAAGACACGAGGGCGAAAGAGCAAAAGCACGTTATGCAGGAAACAGTAAGAATGTGGTCAACATACTCATGGCAGGAAAAAAAGCTGAATGTCTTCCACCTCCGATGCCTAAGGCGGATCTTTAAAATAAGATGGCAAGATAGGATAACCAACGAGGAAGTGCTACAAAGAGAAGGTTCCCTGGACATCCGCTCTGTTATCAGCAGCAGACGCCTTGGCTGGCTTGGCCACGTTCGTAGAATGCCAGTAGGTCGACTCCCACAGGATATTCTGTACGGCGATCTAATAGAAGGCAGAAGAGCCGCTGGTCGCCCACTCTTACGTTATACAGATGTATGCAAACGGGACATGAAGCTCTTTAAGATCGACACCAGCAACTGGGAAGAGGTGGCACAAGATAGATCCACTTGGAGAGAAAGCATAAAGAAGGGGTCTTTGATTGCAGATGCCATACACAACAGAAGCAGAAAGAAGGGTGAAAGTGCAACGGCGCCTGGTGACTACATATGCCCAACCTGCGATCGCAGCTGTGTATCAAGGATCGGCCTCTTTAGTCACACAAGAGCTTGCAAGGGGAAAAGATCGTCTCTAGAGACGTAAAATGCCACAGAGTAAGAATGTACGTATACAAGTGATACAGTTCTTGTCAACAAGGTTAGCCTATTCAAACTCTTCTCCTGACGTCAAATAATCGCGCGACTTTTCAGTCGTTTGACATGTACACAGTTTCCTGTTTTAAAATACTTTGATGATTAAATTGTAATTAGTACAGCATCACTTGGCGTTATAGTAATTATTTTTCTTTTCTTTTCAAAAGAACTCGATCGAAAATGAAAACTTCATTGTGAGTGGTACCTTAGTTTATTGTTCGTCATAGAGTGATACCTTGTTCAAGTTTGAGAACCACTTATTTAATTACCAGACTATCGCTACCAACCAATCTCTACGTTCATAGTGTAAAAAATAAACTCTTATCGCCTACGATTCCGCAATTTTTTTTCTTAACTCACGGAAAAAAATTCCATCAAAGTCCGACAAGCAAAGGATTCCTCAATGACATATCGATTCTCAAGCCGTTCTCTGCCAGCAGACTCGATTTCTCACCCCCCCCCCCTTCGACCTACTAAAAAAAAACGCACGTAGAACGTAGCATAACATCAAAAGCAGTTTAATAACTAAGAAACTATGCACTTCCCCCTCCCCCCCCTTTTTTTCCCCCAAGCCAATTTAGCGGTGCACGCGTCGGGCTGTAAGACCCCAATCATCCCTGCGCTGAAGTAAAGCCTATTAGCACGCAATGTTATAGTGTTGATGAGACACTGCATGGAATACTTGAGGAACAGAATGCACACTAAATTTAGAATTTAAAAAATATGAAACTCAAGATGAACATTTTTTTTTTGTAAAGGAAATATAATGAAACATTATAAGAACTATAAACAGCGGTTAAGTGCTTCTTCTTTCTTTTATAGACATACATGCAAACACATATAATGCAAAGAAACAACATACACATCTTAACACTTACAAACACATACATACGTGGCTGCACAGCCACGGGAAATACTGTATTCCTCACTAATCTTCGGGCTCGAAGACAAGTCTTATTTATAATCGTTTGGCTTCCAAACCGAGGACTTGAGTTCAAATCCCTGAGAGAACTGGGTTTATACATATGAATAGCGGGATCCTTAGGACGTCCTTGAGTCTACACATGGATATTACATTTATAAATGTTTAGACTCTACGCCCAAAGGAATTTCCATTCACAGGCCTATAATGAACAATAATTATATTGTCTTGGGAGGGAGAGGTATAATCAAGTTTTTAGGCCCTTGTTCCCATGGATACCTGACAGTTGCTAGGGAAAGAAAGGCGATCAGTCCATGGCACCCTTATGAACATTAGGCTTCAGAAACAGTTTTTACATATGTTCATTAGGGAACCTTTAGTTTACTAACAATTTACTCAGTAAAATTACCAGAATAATTAGCACTAGTAATGTAGTAATATTCTAGCATTAATGTATGTCAATTGAATAATGAACATTTTTTTATACTAAGACCTTCATATAAAATAATCCGTACAACAATACTTGTTAGCGGCGTAAAAATAAACTTGAATGAGTTTGAATCTTGGACTTTGAGATTGCTTTCAAGAAACCGATGTTTTCTAAACCTCTCTTCTAGTCTTTCTTTTTCTTTTTGTATTTTCATGTTCTAGAAAGGCAGAAGACGGGAGGGAAAGAGAACATCTAAAAAAAAAAAGAATTTGGGAGGTTGTAAGAAGTGCGGGGGTGCTGAAGTGAGACTGGTGGATTTGTTGGGGGGGGGGGGGGAAACAATCCTGGGGATCATTCAGACTATGGGTGGGAAAGGGTCCGTGAAAGAGCCCTAGACAAATATGCCTGGGTCTCATTTGAAGAGGTTGCTGCCCGTTGGCCATGGATGCTGACACAGCGGTAAAGCGGACAAAAGATGAAACCGGAAGTGCTTCTGGAAAGATTTCTGTGTGGAGACAAACTGTGAAAAAAAACAACAGAAGTATAAAGAGGAAGAGAGAGAGAGAGAGAGAGAGAGAGAGAGAAGACAAAAACATATCGGGCATCTTCTAAATTAAACATTGAAGTTTTTTGTTGGATGTAAGCTTAATTTAGATTTGTATTTAGATTGGTGGATTTGTTTGTTTTCGAATGGTGGGTGTGAACACTCTGAAATATCTTGATTTATTTTTTTAGAGATAATTCCATATGTTTTAATAAAATCTAATCTTTATATTTTCTCTTTCAAGGAGAAATCTTTTTAAAATCTTTTTTTTTTCTTTTTCATACTTCGTAGTAAGCACACCGAGTCAGTGAAAAATACACCAGTAATAAAATATTGACCGATATCTACTGTCAGTCCGTGCGTACAAATCTAGCAAAACGCACTGCGGGAGTAGCAATTAAACGTAGAAAACAAAATGCGATTCCAATACATCCCACTCGATCGAAATCTTCTATTGTTCTCGTATACAAATCGATTTTCTAAGAACTAGCATGGTGCCAATAAATCTCGCTGCAAAGTAAAATCTGCATCTTTTTGGCTAGATGAGATCTCAAGGCTGCAGAAGATATGTGCATTTAAACACAGTTCTTGCTTGTGCAGGCATTTGAAGAAACTAATAGTAATACCGACACTGGTATTCAATACAATAGTTGCTGACACATGCATTTAAGACTGTTAGTAATTTAGTTTTGACATTTTAATGTAGTTGATGCTGATACAACTAGTCTATTTGAAGCGATAATACAACTAGCCTTTTAAAAGAGAGTTGATGCTCCTCACTGTTGAATGATGTGTCCCACTTCTAGATGCAGTTTTCTGATCTGGCGACATAATGAGAATGTTTTTGGCGACTCACAAATGCATAGTAATAAAATGCTCTCCTTATCTTTCTAAATGTAGAATTCTAAATATATACACAGGCTTTGTTTCATAATATCCAAACATTAAGGATGGAATAATGAATACATAGACATTAATATCAACACCTTTTAATTCGTCAATTTAATCCTGAAAACGGGAAGTGGATGAAATAACGGCTTTCCGAATACAGAAAGATATTATGTCATTTAAATTTCAATTGCAAATCTACTGGTTAATGGGCTATGTGATGTCGCTACATATAATTATAATTACACATAAAAAAAACAACTAACAAACTCCTAACATTTGTTCTAAATGGACCTCATTCACCAAACGTAAACAAACAACATCTTCTCTATATGTTCAATACCAATTACGCAATATGTAAGGCTGTTATATTGTATATAATCTACTCTATTTTATCAATATTATGACGTGGCTAAATGTGTTTATTTACAATTAAGGAATGCGGTCCATTGTAAAACTCTTTAGGCTGAAGTAACAAGTTTTGTGCTTGTGTGTGTGTGGGGGGGGGGGAGGGGTTAATGGACTTTTTAAAAATTGCCTTCTACACATAAAAAAAATCGGATCTTATAGAAAGGACTTAGTTTAACGACATCCGACCTTTCCAGACAGATCGCCATCTAAACCAGTTCTCCCCCCTTTTTATATTGCACACGTATTGCCTCCCCCTGTTACACCTCCTTTTTTTTTATTTTCCTAGTGACGAGCATTACTTCCCCTTGCCTTGGTCCCGAAGCGTTAACATCGTCGTCCAAGTAAGACACCAGATTTCAATACAAATTAAAGAGAATTGATCGGAGGGAGGGAAGGAAAAAAATGAGAGATTGAGATTTAGAGAGAGAAAGAGAGAGGGAGTGAGGGAGAAGAGGGAAATATAAGTGGAAATAAAATTTATTAGAAGCAGGATAAGAAAGTAACAAGGGAAGACATATTGAGTGAGAGAGACAGTGAGAAAGATGCACAGATTGAGAAAGGAAAAAAAAAACTAAGAGAGGAGAGAGAGAGAGAGAGAGGGGGAAAGAGAGAGGGAGAGAGAGAGAGAGAGAGAGTGAGAGCTTAAGCTCTTTGACTTCTAATGAGCACTTCCTTGGCGACTTTCAAGAAAGATAAAAGCCAGGATTTTCTAGAACAAATTTGAAACGCGAGAGGAAATCACTGCAATTTCTCGGGTCTGCGATCTTCTGGTTCTACATGAAGTGACCTAGATAAACAGCAGATGTAGCGCGGCTAAACGTGAGTCTACACGACATGTATCCCAGACTCCCGGTGTCACGTACCCTCAAGCAGCTGTGGCGTAAAGTTTATTTTTAGTTTTTTGGTCAGGGTTGATTGCCGATGGGTTCTTGGAACAAGCATGCTTTCTTGCAACAGAAGAGTGGGCAAGTTAATTAAATGAAAGGAGCGTGACGTTGATGATTTCCAAAGATAGTAAGAGATTCATTAATACAAAGATTTTGAAAGAACGGGGAAAGTTGTTATAAGCTTGAACAGAGTTTTAACTTATTGAATTTTCTGGTACAGAGTGTATATATGATTCAAGTGATGGCTAGTTCCAGAATAAAGCTTTGTATTTATTGTTGAAGGATCTTCATTGTTTGAATTAATAAAAAACAATATTATTTGAGTGTTCAGTAATAATAATTGTTTAAAATAGACGTTAGCACTAAATTATAACTTCAGAAACGTATTGTCGGATTAACACAATCTTATAGTAACATCAAGACATCTTCACATCTAGGACTTAAATATAGAAACGATCGTTACATATAGGTAAACTTAAGTCTACATGAGATGTATAAAAGCTAAACTTAAGATTACATGAAATGTATTTCAGCTAAACCTTGGTTTACATGAAATGTATACCAGCTAAAATTAAGTCTACACGAGATGTATACCAGCTAAAGTTTAGTGTACACAATATCTATAACAGACTAAAAATAAGGGAGGATCGTGCTCCATTAGTCCTTATACATAACAGACACTCTTATTTGGTCACTTTCGAAAAATAATCAAATATTTTCTTACATCGATTTAAAGAGCATTAACCTTATCATTTAAGTTACTGTGAAGCCTAAACAGATGTGCATAATATTACATATAAAACTAATATATTTTACATAACTGCATTATATAAGAAGAACTAAATCTCAAAGGAAACCCAGACATCGAAGAAAACTACTAGAACTTTAAAAAAAGAAACCTAACCACTTAGCCTCTTCACAAGTAGCACGACATATCACGTGATGTTATTTACGTCATAGGTCAACTGTTGAAAAGAGACCGTACATTAAAATAAATGCTGTCCCTCAAAGATTGTACTGCCTGCTGTGAATAGGAAAGTCAAAGGATGGCTTTAATTGTACACCTTTAGAAACCTTATGGGTCTTTTATTTGACATTTATCTAATACATTCGTTTTTATTTGATTGAACTTCTGAAAATGCCAAGACCAATATTTATTGATCAAATTAGTTCATAATTCATTTATATTTCATTTAGTGGTAGCCCACAACTAGCTAAGGGTAGGATAATTAGGAATACTAATCAGCTAAAGAAAAGATAAGCATGAATACAATAAGACATCTTATCCGAGGTCAAACCTAAGATACATTCCCGTCTGACGACATATTTCCAGTGGAAATAGACGCGCACTAATAAATGACATGACGATAGTGATATCCCATGTTCTGCCATTTATTGAACAGAAAGTTGCCTTTTGGAAGTAATGAACAAAAACACAAATGGGTTGTTGGCCCGGACAGATAAATGACATGATACACTGTCTAGTTACATATAGCATTGTCTAATAAAGCTTTTAAAAACAATGCATCGGGTTATCAAAATGGGGTATTCCCAACACTTAGTCTACTGGGAGTCTGTATTAGATTGAATCATTGAGTATGGTCCCAAAATAAATGCACAAAGAATTTATATACCGGATATGATCTTGTACACCGGCAATACAACAGTAATGTACATGAAACACATTGTCATTTTAATAATTGGACAGATTTCTATACAGTAGTTATCTGTCCACGCAGAACATGTTGCATTTTGTAAAATCATTTTCTGGGTATGGTCCTGTATGTGGACCATTAGACCATCCATTGCATTCGATCTGGTCGATTTCCAGGGACGTTTGCCAATTTCAGTAGGATTTTTCCCCTACTCCCCCACTCGTCCGTTAATCTTAACTAGGTCACCAAAGTAGGTTAATGTGTGTACCATTAAACACACACACAAAAGATCCAATCCTTTTTAAGGAGAACTTATTTCGTTACGAATCTGACCTATTTTCATAATTCTGTTACTTAATTATCTTCTAAAACATATCTTCATTCTACAGATAAATTTCTTGCGTTATTTGTTTAGGGTTTACTTTGTACGACTTGTCATTTGTTTTCGTTGGTTAGTAGGCGAAGTAGCTTCGTGGTATGGCGGGTCAGTTCCTAATTAAAAATAACAACCTTAAAATTCCTTGGTGATTATGTTATCAAAATCCGCTATCTATGTCACAAATTACATAAATGTTACAAAGTAAATGTATCTCAATGTTAGTTGACATTTGGGATTCTCTCACTGGTAAGATTACTACCGAGCAGTGGCGTAGCGTAGGGGGGGGGGGAGGGGGGGGAGGTTTTTGAAATCCCCCCGGGCCCCCGCCTAGGGGGGGCCCCCAAATGGGTGTTTCAAAATACATAAATTAATATATTTGATTGACAAATAGTGTCAACGGGTGTATTTTTTTTTCAACATTTATGGATTATACTTATATCAAATACTAAATCTAGATCTAGGTCTATCAGTACGTTGACTTTGTTGACATTTTAAAATATTTTTTTCCCACAGAGATCAAAGTTGTTGTTTTTTTAAAGTCAGTTTTACATTTTGAAATACAAATCTTTAATAGATTTGTTGCCGATTAAAGAGATCAAACATGTTCTTGCAGCAAAAACAAAGAATATTACTCTCTTTTTTGCCACGAATAAAACTGTATGATATACAGCAGTAGAGGCCTTAGAGGTGGCAAGTGGAGCGCCTGTGGGGGCCCCGCGATCGGAGATTTTATTGTAACAAACTTGATCACTACACATTTTCCTAATAAAATTCGATTAGACGTCGATGTTTGAATACAAACATAACCTCTATGTATTGATTATTTTCGCCTAAGTGTTTTATATGCTTCTGTGCATAGACATCTTGAGGCCATGGGAGTATTTTTCTTTTAAAATTTTTAAACTTCAAAGAAAATCTTTTATGCAGAACAATAACAACGAAGTAGGCTATATACAACAGTAGGTAAACAGTACCTAAGTAATATTCTGTTTTGTAATAAAAATAAGGCCCACAGTGTTAAAAGCGGACATACAGAATTGTTATTGTTGGAGGCCAATGACAGCCGTAAGACGGAATAGCCCGTTAGCGTGATGTGGTACGGTTTATATATAGTCTACCCTTACGGCTCCGGGCCCCGCACAAGACTAGGGTCCAGGGCCCGTCGCGCTGCTAAGTCCGCCCCTGTATACAGGGAATTCCAGGTATCTTGTTACATTTCTGTGGCATTTTACGTCTCGTGAGACGATCTTTTCCCTTTGCAACGTCTTGTGTGGCTAAAGAGGCCAATCCTTGATACACAGCTGCGGTTGCAGGTTGGGCATATAAAATCACCAGGAGCAGCTGCATTGTTAGCCTTCTTTCTGCCTCTGTTGTGTATGGCATCTGCAATCCGAGACCCTTCTCTTATGCTCTCTTTCCATGTGGATCTATCCAGTGCTACTTTTTCCCAGCTGCAAGTGTCGATTTCAAAAAGCTTCATGTCACGTTTGCACACATCTGTATACCGTAAAAGTGGGCGACCAGCGGCTCTCCTGCCTTCAATAAGATCGCCATACAGTATATCTTGTGGTAGTCTACCTACTGGCATTCTGCAAACGTGGCCAAGCCAGCCAAGGCGTCTGCTGCTGATAATAGAGCGGATGTCCTGGCACCCTGCTCTTTGTAGCACTTCCTCATTTGTTATTTTATCTTGCCACCTTATTTTTAAGATCCGCCTTAGGCATCGGAGGTGGAAGACATTCAGCTTTTTTTCCTGCCATGAGTATGTTGACCATGTTTCGCTTCCATATAGCAAAGTGCTCATCACGCAGGTCCGGTAGACTAAGGCTTTAGTATTGTTAGTCAGCAATATGTTGTCCCACACTCTTTTCTGCAACCTTGACATGGTTCCCATTGCTTTGGCTATCCTATTGTTGATGTCTTTATCCAGTAGAGCATCGTTGGATATGATGGAGCAAAGATAGCAAAAATGATCAACAATTTCAAGTGGTTGACCATTAATGTTTACTTGAGGTGCAGCATTAGTGTTTTGGACCAGTATCTTGGTCTTGCTTTGACTAATATTTAAGCCAAACTTCTGGCAAGCAGCAGATAGTTTGTCAACCAGGGTCTGGAGCTGAATATCAGAGTCAGCTACAATAGCTGCATCATCAGCATACAAGAGTTCCCTAACAAGTATCCTCCTAACCTTGGTTTTCGCCCGCAGCCTTGATATATTGAAAAGTTTTCCAGAGGATCTTGTGTGGAGATATACACCTTCGTTGCTGTCGTTGAAAGCATAGTGCAGTAAGCAAGAGAAGAAGATGCCAAACAGAGTAGGTGCAAGCACACATCCCTGCTTGACACCACTGCTAACCTCAAAAGGTGCTGATTGGACTCCATTATATTTCACTGTACATTTCGTTTCCTCGTGAAAACATTCAATGAACTTCAGTAGTTTGGGAGGGCAGCCTATTTTCCTCAGGAGCTTGAAAAGGCCACTTCTGCTGACCATGTCAAAGGCTTTAGTCAGATCAACAAAAACGATGTAAAGGGGTCTGTCTCTCTCTCTGAATTTTTCCTGCAGTAGTCGAAGAGAGGATATCATGTCTATGGTGGATCTGCCACTCCTGAATCCGCACTGAGATTCTGGGTAGACTCTAGAAGCTATCACTTGCAGCTTGGATAGTGCCACTCTAGCAAAGATTTTGCCAACTATGCTGAGGAGAGAGATACCCCTATAATTGTTGCAGTCACTCCGATCCCCTTTGTTCTTGTATATTGTGACTATATTTGCGTCACGCATATCCTGTGGAACATGACCTGCTTCCCAGCAGCGGCATAGGAGATTATAGAGTTCAGGTAGCAAGACTGATTCGTTGACCTTAACTACTTCCACTGGGATGCCATCGCTCCCTGGGGATTTTCTATTTTTCATGCAGTTAATTGCTTTTTTTAGATCATCAAGGCTAGGAATGGTATCTAGGCATTCCAATACTGGGAGATCTGGTAGGGACGCCAGGGCGACATTTACTAATAATAGATTTAAATGGCGAGCATTTTAAGGCTACGCTAACTAACCTTGAAGCAGAATTTACAGCAACGAGTATAACAGATCCAATAGTTATTCTTAACAATGCTAGAATTGTCCATTATTCGGGTTTGGCTTCTGTAATTCTGTAATTTCAGAATTAACTTCACACTCGAGTTTTTTACCCCTCTATTCATCTATCCGCAATCAAATGGAAAAAGGCTTTTCTAAATAAAAAAAATCGTTGTTATAGAGTGATAAAAGAGTGAATTGCAAAGTTGGGAAAATGAATAAAAACAACAACAAATGTACGTCTTTTCGTCAGAGAAAATTTCACAATCATAGCATATTTTTTATTAGTGAAATAAATGGCAAATCGCTTTTTCAATAATGTCACTGATGCACGAGCACTTTTCACCAACAAACTAAAAATACAATCACCAAAAAGGTTCAAACCTTTGCAACATCCTCTGAATACCGTACCACTAAATCAGGCCACTACCATTGCGTCATTCTAAAACAAAACTATCCCAGGAGCACAATGACGCAAGAAAGGCTTATCATGGCTTTAATGTCAGTGAAGTCATAAATACTAGAAAGTATCGATGTAGATCAGGGGTGGGCAAATTACGACCCGCAGGCCACATGCGGCCCGCCGAAGTGTTTTATGCGGCCCGCGAAAACCTAAATAAATCAAGTGGGCCCACACATTACACATATTAAAAATGCACGTACATTACAAATAAATAATGGTAAATCTATAGAGAAATTATTGAAACTTTTGATTCTTATCACTTAGAATAATGAGGCTAAAGAAACATTGTCTCTAAACTTCCTTCTAAAAAGTTTAAAGAAAACGAAGATTATATTTGAAAGCAGTATTTCCATAAATTCAGTAAAAAATATAAGCCCAGGCCAGTATTTATTTATTCAATGCTATGAAGAAATGTGTTGAAAGAGTTGGGTTGGCTTGTAATGATGGCAAGGGTAACAACTGATGGAGCTTTGACTGAGAAAAACCTTTTTAGTAAAAACAAAATAAATATCCCAACCATAATTTAGTAACTGCAAACTTTGCACAAAGCTACATTGAATTCGAGCTAATTAAGAGGAGACACACACTAAAAAGTTAAAAAGATTCACAGGGCTGTCCTTAGGCTTAGGTATTGTAAGCAGCTGCCAAGGTACGTAATTGTTGGGGAACATGCACTGAGTAATTATAGAGAAGGAATAGTGAAACTTGTACTCAATGTTATTGTTCGAAGTACACTAGGTCTTTAATAAATTATATAATTTTAGCTTCTTCACTTTATTTTGTATTTTTCTATTTTTTTCGGAACCACCAAATTCACTTTGCCATTCATATGATATATATGCGCCCGCCTAATCCCCTAATTGTATAAATGCGGCCATCGGTTGAAAAAGGTTGCCCACCCCTGATGTAGATGATGTTATAGATGTCCTTGCTGAACAGAATGCACCACATGAAGCGATATGAATCGAGATTTATCACTTGTGCATTATTTTGCTAATAAACAACGGTATTATTCATTAAAAGAGTCTTAATGATTAATTGTTTTGGTCAAATTTACTGATATACTGAATCAATTTGATCTTGGTCATATATATTTTTGCGTACATTATATCATGTCATATATCGAAGTCAAAATGCAAGGGGCCCCCAAAGAGGTCGGTCCCCCCCGGGCCCCCGAACCCCTAGCTACGCCCCTGCTACCGAGTCTTAAAAATCTGTACGATTGTGATGCAAACTGTAGGAAAAGATATAAAACTAAAACATAATAGGCTCAAAGCAGCGGTTCTCAACCTTTTATGCTCGGCGACCCCTTTTTACAATTTCCTGCTTTGTCGCGACACACACGTGCAGCAATAGAAGAATAGACAATAACAATCCATATTTTCGATGGTCTAAGGCGACTCCTGGTAAATCGTCAATCGACCACCAAGGGGATCACGACCCACAAGTTGAGACCCCCCTGATCTAGGGTACGAACTAGCATCCCTTGCAGCTGCAGCTGACGTTTAATATGATAGCATCGTTGTTATTCTTTAGCTTCATGTTGTTACTAGATGTTTAATCTAGGGCAGCGGTTCTCACCCCCTTCATGCTCGGCGACCCCTTTTTACAATCCCCCGCTTTGCCGTGCTCCCCCCTCCACAGACACATGCAGCAAAAGAAGTATAGACAATAACAATGCATATTTTCGATGGTCTTAGGTGACCCCTGGCAAATCGTCAATCATCCCCAAGGGGGTCGTGACCCACAGACAGAACCCTTGGCTTAGAGGGAGAGGATTTCGTAAAAACACAATTTGAAATTTTAACAAATTGACCAATAATACATATCACGGCACGAAGTGTTTGAGGTCATAATGGAAAAATAAGCTTGCTTATTATTAGAACTGTTTTGAAGAAAGTAATCTAACTTACTCTTCCTTTCTCTTTCTTTACTTACTCTTCCTTTGTCTTTCTTTACTTTTACTTCTTTTAGTCCCTCCTCCCAGTTTTACTTTTCGCCAGTCAATACCAAGACTTGATTTGTCCCTAAACCCAACTAAAAGTGCAAACTATTTCTGTCCAGAGTATAATCACTCGAGTTGGAGTGTTGGTTTTATTTTTAACCACTAGAAAGTAGGAATTGTCTACCTACATCTGTCTAGATCTAGAACATTGTTGCTCTGTGTCTAGATTGTTGAAACATCAAAGTGACACTAGATTAAACTTGACAGCAAAACAAAAAATAATTTTAACATCTTTGTGTCTTGTAGATGTCACCCACACATCTATATTTAGATGTCAATGAAATATCGCTATTTTATCTAGATGTCATGTTAAGTCAAATTAAAACTAAAAAAAAAAGTTTTAAATTATTATGCTTTTTTTTCCCCTGTAAAATGTCTACTGAAATGTTTGTACAGAAATTCCTGCATGTAAATGTCTGCCTGAAAATGTCTGCACTAAAATGTCTGTCACGTAAGACTTCCTTTAACCTCTTATATTTTGTTTCAATCTATAAATAAACAAAACTTGACATGAAAGTTTACATAGAAACGTGTCTCCCTGCCACTCTCACGTCTTGCTGTGCTGGGCCTTGTAGGATGACGGAGATGAAAGAACATTCGGTACTTTTATTCAAAGTGAAACTTCAATTCCATAAAAGCTCTTTCAGAATGTCGTCTGCCAGGATGTCGTCTGCCTGTAGCATGTCACGTGACAAGAACGAGATCAAAGCCTGTTTTGATACTGCAATAGTTTACACCTTTATTTAAAAGGGACGCAACTTTTTATTTTTCGGTTTATAATACGTCCTTGTGATGCAAATAAGATTTGTGCCTTAAACTAATTATTTCCTTGCATTCGTCTAAATTTTACTAATTATATTTCTTTGAATTAAAAGTGTAATTGTACCATTAACGAAAGCGTCAATATGTAGCATTATTTTTTTTTTACTAAATGTTTACCGAGTCAACACAAAACAATTGGGCATCCACACTGTGGACTCTTTCTGCAGTAGTCAGTCTTTATTACAAGCATTCAGTAGTTCATGTTCAGTCCTATTTTTTTATATTTTATACACTGATAGTTACTATAATAGACTACCATTACGATGACTACACATTTGAAACAAAGCCTTCATATGATGGTCTTTATTGATGTACCCAATACATAAACAGTTTCCATTTCTTGTTCTCGTCTGCTGAAGCCCATCTAGTATCGCATATCAAAAGTACTGACTACAATACGAGTTCCTCAGTCAGTGACTATGTCTGCACTTTGACAATTTTCTCTTTTGACACCATGAACTCCTCTCTACGAGTCTCTTGAGAGTCATCAGTTGTGTCCACCACCAAAGTATCCAGCTGACAATACCTGACATTTGCTCGGAGTCAGGGTCTAGAGGTGTAAGAGTTGTGTCCACCACTAAGGTATATGACTTTATCTGACATTTGCTCGGAGTCAGGGTCTAGAGGTGTGCCATTGCTAAGGTAGTGTTTCCTAGACCGTGATCAAATTTCAATTCACTATGCTGAAAATCGATCTGGACAAGTAGGACTAATCAAGCTAGTCCTAGACATATGTCCATGTATGTCTTAAAAGTAAAGTATTAATAAAGCTTCCTCCTGGTACTATAACTCATTCAAAACACATTTAAATTTGTGTGGGTTATCTTTCCCTTTCTTTCTCATTTTGCTGTATGTCCGCTTAAAACAACGCAACAACCTCCCCCCCCCAAGCCCCCCCCAAAAAAAAAAAATTCTTCCCATTTTCTACCAGTCCCCCGAATGACATAATTAGCTGATTGTTTTTTTTTCTTAAAAAAATTTCCATTTTAGCTGTCATCAGAACTACTTAACAGGTCGCCCGTTGCCCATCATTACATCAGAAACCGTCATACAAACCAGGCTCCTCCTGAGACCTGGACATATTATTTTTTTTTTACTTTCACCCCTGTTCCCCCCTCCCCCCTCTCTCATGACCAGTGGACATAAAAAAAAATGTTTGTGCTGTGAAACTCATCAAAACCTGAGCTCTCGGTTGTGTCCCCTGAGAAGATCTGCACGCTCCACGCACTCTGCAATCTCCATTGAAAGAGACCAGAGACTGACGTCCTGTCTAGTTAAGTGGGTCAGGCTCACATTAGGTCGTTCTCTAGGACAGCAAAGATGATGCTTACATGCAACCTGGTGGTCAATTCTTGTAACCGAATGCTAAATATTAAAGAAACAATAGGACTTCCCCAGTACAGTCGCCATTAGCGCTTGGAAATGTATTACATTGCCGGAAAACTTTGAGAACACTTCTCTTGAGCCCTTAACGAGCCACATCACATGACAAGCCTATAAGAAGAACATGAACTTATCGAGACGACATAGAACTAGAGAAGTGGTTCCCAAACGTTTTTGTTTCGTAGACCCCTTGCCCTGTTTTTTTTTTGTTTTCGGTAGTTCCTTTCTTCGCTAATTTTGCATTTTTTAAAACTTTCATCCACTTACAATTAGTTTTATTCTCTTATTTTCTAAGTTCATGAAATTCAAGTGAAATCAGTACAAACTAAAAATGTAATATTTATTGCATACATTTACCAAACAATTATTCATCTGCTTTGATAGTAAAATTTCCATATGGTCTTCAATAGAGTTAGGTTAAATATTAACTCTTTCTCTCCGTAATGTACTTTCTCGTTCCGATAGTATTATTCATTTTGCTCATTTGTATTTCACTATCCTGTTCTGATTTAACCTTAATAACTTTTTTGCTTGTAATGAGAAAATGTTATATTTGGTATCCAGAACACAAGTTATAAATGCTCGAAATCAATTTGGTTTAATGGGGTCAAATTAATGTTAGCGTTGTCAATTAGGAGGGAAAGAGTTAAAACTCCTTGATTAGTGATGTCCAGTTTTTTTTCCCCCAAAAATGGGCAAACTTGCTGAATCATTTTCCCTGTAGATGGAAAAAAAAAAGAAAATTTCTGACGCTATTCTATAACATATAACAGTTGTCTTTTTGAAGTCAATCAGTTGGTATCTTTTTTTTAAAAATTGTACTTTAAGTTCTTTATTAGTATGTATTCCAAGTAGTTGTTTTTGTAATGTTACGTGCGTTTCTTTTATATCACAAACATAGCAATTGATGATCCAAGTATCATAGTTAGACTGCTCTAGCGGATCCAGAACTTTGGAGTGGGGGGGGATTTTTTTCCAAACCCTAACCCTAACTCCCAATAAACCCTAACCCTATGCATAAACGTGTGTACAGCATATATATACAGAAGGAGCCATATATTATTATATATATTATATTA
>JADKLZ010000130.1:16660271-16670491 GCA_021533235.1 Biomphalaria straminea
CCTAGACCGAGTGATACCTTAAGTGGGCGAAATTTATTTTTGTCACAACCCTCCCCGCAAAAGATAGGTCTTCGTTAGAAGAGCTGTGAAGTGCCCACGTTGGTATCACTCAGGTTATGTGTTGGTCGTAGCATTTAAGGAAATCTTCCCAAGAGTCAAGAAGTTGCCGAAGTCCAGAGGGTGTCCGTCCTAAAGAATCCGCCGTCGCCTAAGTTCTTTTCGCAGGCGGACTGTCACTCGTGAGGGACAATTTTGATGACCTGGGAAAGTAGGCTGGGCGATAGGATTGGGCACATTTTCCTCGTGCGGCAGATTGGCAAGTGGGACAGACGTTATGGCTCAGTGCCCAAGGTGTGTAGGTTCGATGGGGCTTATCTCTAATGCCATAGTGAGGCGTTTCTTCGTGAGTGCGATAAATCGGCTTATCTCTATTTTTCCGGACATGGTCAGTGTCAGGGAAGAGTGGCCTAATATTGTGAGTGGAGCCATAATGAGGCTTATTTTCACAAGAGCCAAATTTCACTTTGCTCTGTGACTTCCTGGCGGGGTCAGCGTCAGGGATAAGTGATTTTATAGCTGAAGAGCTTGAGTTCAATGAACTCTCACGAGAGTAGGTATTCCGCTTATCTCGTGACTTCCTAGCAGGGTCAGTGCTAGGGTGGAGCGGTTTGAGAGCTGAAGGATATGAGTTCCGAGGATCATCACGAGTGGCAGCGTTTTGCTCACCTCGTGGCTTCCTAGCAGGGTCAGTGCCAGGGTAGAATGGCTTGAGCTTAGCTAAGGGTTTGTTAGTGTGGCGACCAGGGCTTCCAACCGGCTGGTTGCTACCACGTCTCTGCCTTGTCGTCCTTCCGACAGGCAGAGAAAAATACGGTTTGTTGACGACTCCTAGAGGTATGTACCTGGAGCCTAGAACGAAGTCGAATACTGGCGAATCCATGACGACTGTGTCAATAGTGCCATGTACGTACTTACATTCTACGTGGACCCTAGCGATAGGATAATTCTTCGGAGGAATCTCACGGTCAAGAGATTGGACGGTCACTGTTCCACCAGTGAGGTCCGATGGGTCGACCAGGGCTCGGCTTATGACAGAACTCACCTCACATCCGGAATCGAATAATGCCTGGACAAGAGAACCGTTCACCAGAATAGTCTCTACCCCAGGGGAAGATGAGATGGGGTGAGGTGGTATCGGTTTTGTTTCTGGTTGAGTAAGGCCAATAGCAGCGTATTCAGGGGCCACGGTCAGCGCAGATATAACGTAGTGGTCCTCCTCTTCCTCGTCATGAGGCGATGGCTGATCAGGCAAAGAGGGTTGTTGGAGCTCAGTTATGGCTGATAAGTTACGTGGGGCCTGCGGCTGTCGATTGGGCCTTTGGTCACGCGTGCTGTTCCAGTCACGGTGATGGTTATTGGTCTGGCTGTGTCGAGGCGGGTGGTTTCGTCTGTCGTAGCTGTTAGGCGTAGCTGGTCGTTGGATTGGTGCTTTGTTAGGCTGATGTTTAGCAGAAGGAAAGGATTGGCTAGAAGGAGCGGGTTTGCTAGAGGAAGGGACTTTACTAGAAGAGGCGGAGTTGTTTTCTGGTTTCTCTGAGGCTGAAGTCTTACTTTTACTGTCTTTGATGTCTTTGCGGGCCGTCGCGTACCTGTCCGCCGCTGATGCTATGTCAGCGGGTGTGGAGGCTTGCTGTTCCCTGACAAAAATCTTGACATCGTTTGGCATGCATTCTAGTAACTGCTCGGCGAGTATGAGGCTCGATAGGCCGTCAAAGGTCTCTGGCAGGTCACTGAGAGTGTGCCACCTTCTCAGATATTTGTCCAGTCGGCTGCAGAGGCTGTCATAAGTCTCTCTGCGCTCGAGGCGGGACGTTCTGAATTTCTTCTGGTAAGATTCGGCAGTTAGCTCAAACTGGATAAGCAGTGCTTGCTTGAGGGCTGTGTAGTCTTCTCTTTGGCTGGAAGGCAGTTTCGAGTATACCTCGTAAGCTTTGCCCCTGAGGCACTGGGATAGCCTGAAAGACCATTTGTCCTCTGGTAAACCATAAAAGCGCGCAACTTCTTCGTAGCGAACAAGGTAGACTTCCACGCTTTCGCTTTTGTCGTCGAAGGGTTCCATTGGCATGTAGGGTAGGCCGTGTAAGGAACCTTGGCTGGAGGCAGGGCTAGCCGGGCGAGATTCGGAGGAGGCTTGGCTAGCGGCTCCGCTCTCTTTGTCCGCGGCTATCTTTTCTCTGGCCGTTTTTTCTTTCTCCTTTTCCCTTTCCGTGATTTCCTTCTCTTTAGCTATAGCTATTTCAGCTTGTATTCTTTCCCTTTCCTTTGCTGTTTCTGTTTCTCTCCTCTCCCTTTCCTTTGCTGTTTCTGTTTCTCTCCTCTCCCTTTCCATGGTTATTTCATGCTCTCTCGCTAGTCTTTCCCTTTCCTTCTGGTCTTCTTTCTCCTCCTTCTTCCTTCTTTCTTCCTTTTCTGCTTCCTCCTTCTTTCTTTTTTCCTCCTTTTCATCATCCTCCTTCTTTCTCCTGTCTTCGTCTTCTCTATTGAGGGCAGCAATTCTTTCCTTAATGTATTCTTTCCGTTCTGCCTCATCCTCGAAAATTTTGGACTCGTCCATGATGTCAGCTAACCGCTGCTTGCGATCCGACTCAGTTTTGGAGCGAGTGCCGCTGGCCATGGTAGGGCGGTGGAGGGGAATGAAGTAGAAGGAGTGGATGATAGGATAAGATATAGGATAGATAAGTAGCTGCTGAAAGCGATTACTTAAGAGTTATAGGAAAGGTGGAATCAGCTTTGGTTTGGTGCTTAGTAACCTGTAAAAAGGTTTAATTACAGCTAATACAAAATTTAAAAATATAGCACTGATGACACTCAATACATAAGTTCTTCAACTATGATGATAGTAAAATAAATGGGGAGTTTCCTGCTGTGCCTGCAGTGTGAGTAGGGTAAAATAGATCTCGGACGAGGCTCTCCAATTATGTGACAAGTAGGTCAAAGATGGTGGCCGTTTAGGTGTCTAGGGGGTTTAGATATTTTGAGGACCTTAACTTGCACATAAGGACTACAGGCACAATGTTAGGAATGCAGGCAACAAATACTTTTTATGTAAAACCTATGTACAGTTTAATAATAAGAATGAAATAAGAAAAAGGTAAAAAGCTGTACAGTGTTAGGGCGGGGCCTAATTATTTACATAAATGGGACTATCATCATAAGAAATGAGATACAAGTGGTTTGAATGTCATTGGGCTTTGTTGCTTAGCTTTGAGTCCTATGCTGCTCTGGCGAGACCGGCGTGACTGATGCTGAGTTGTCTGTGGGTGGCTGGCTTGATCGGTCCTAGCGCACGGGACAGTCCAACTATGTGTAGCTGCAGGGGCGGATCTTCTGGCATGCGGTTGTTGGTCGGACTCTTCTGAGTAGTGAGTAAGGCTGGTATCTCCTGATCTGGTGTCAGCAGACTGGTATCAGCGTCACGAGGTTAGGGCTTCCAAGTAGGAGTAGCCTGTAATAAAAGCTGCAACGAGATTCGTAGATCGACTTAGCCACAATGATGACACTGGGAGGTAGAC
Source organism: Biomphalaria straminea (assembly GCA_021533235.1). Lineage (NCBI taxonomy): Eukaryota > Metazoa > Mollusca > Gastropoda > Planorbidae > Biomphalaria > Biomphalaria straminea. The sequence continues at coordinate 16,663,844 of JADKLZ010000130.1, forward strand.
GCCTTTTCATGAAGGACATCTTCAGAATGATTAAATAGAAACCATGATCTAGTTTCATAATAATAAGGGGAGTTAATCCAATAAAATATTACATCTCATCAGGGGAGACAATAATAATAATGGTAATGAAGTCTCACAAGGGCGATAACACACAGTAATGTAATAACGATGTGAAGAATCTATAACTTAGTTTCACAAATATCAAGGGAGCTAACACATGGTATTAATTGAAATAGTACAAATGGTATATCGTCAAGGGAGACTACAAGTGGCGTTAAATTGTAAGACACACCTTGTCACAGTGATATCATTACGAGCCGCTTGGATAGAGAGATGAAAGGGGAAGGGGGGGGGAGGAGTGGCTGACGGTCAGAGACCAAGTCGCTATTGTTTACATTTGGCCGTTGGGCCCGAACAATAGAGCACGCTTGAATGGAGACAGGGCTCGTTCAAGGAACGTAATCTCTAGAAGTTGAAATTAAATACAAGGGGAAATAATTCATGTCTATTCTGAGCGCAGGGTCAGTGCGCCATTTGAAATCAAGGCGATCAACCGAGGTACGATAATGACAGGATAAAATAAAATATAATAATGTATACATTGTTTTTTCCTAAGTAAAGTAATCGGGCCAACTGGCCGTTAAAATATAACATAGTACATAAATAATTACGGCATTCCTTGTCACGGAATGAGAATAAATATATACTTGGTAATAGTATATGTTACATAAATATCATGATAGTTCCCGGTCAAGGAATTTATCAATAATAATAGTGAGCTCGTGGCGAGCGGTAAATTGATAGTAGCTAAAGCGCTAAACACATGTGACAAGAATTGTTATAAATTCTAGTCCAGATAAAATGGATGACTTTGACTATTTTGTCGTACAAGTCATGATAATAAAAAGGTAATACATAAAGTGACTACTTACATACTCCAAGATAAGAATTACTCAAATAAGTACACAAATATAATGCACTAAATAAATGCACAAATGTATAAATACACATAGTAAGAGGCCATTAAACACAAACCATATGAAAGCTTACCACCAGTCCAATATTATGAAAGATATGAAATGAATATAAGGAGCGAAAGCTCGTAAAGCTCAAGACAGAGAAGTATATCCTTTCAGCTCCTCAGAATGAAATGAGAATATGACTATTCGCCATGTGTAGTTAAGAAGTCTAAGGTGGACAGGAAATGGGATGGGCTAGCTATTACGCATATCCTGTCGCGTGGTCAAGGGGGCGGGGCTTCCCAGGTGTTTAGATCGTCCGGCATGCCTAGGAGAAGATTATCACTTGACCTTGCCGCGCGTTTCATGTATTGACATAAGGAAGGGCCCTTAACGAATGATATGCCAACATGGTCGGACGACAGACCGTTTGTCTTACGTGACAGGGATTAGCTGCGCGAGACAGACCTTGTTGTCGATTTGAAGAGGGTCCATTTGAATTGACCCGTTCCCCGAAAGGGGGGGGGTGGCAGGATCTTAGGTCAAGATATTTAGAGGCGTGTTTAACCTTGTCGATAAAGAATGTGCTAGACGGGTGTCAGATTAAGAAATTACATCGTGACACGGATGCCTAGAGGAAAAGGGGGTGGAGGTAATAGCTTTAGATAGTCATAAGGGCTAAGCTGAGGTGATAAAATAAGATCAAAAAAAAATAAATTAGTTAAATGCCTAGACCGAGTGATACCTTAAGTGGGCGAAATTTATTTTTGTCACATGGACTAGGAAGTTAATTATCTTCAATTCTGAAGGAACATCTGAAACATTTCAAACAAGCAAACAAACAACACAATCCAAACTGTCTTTATAGAATCCAATTGATGTAGCAGGGCCGGCCTTAGTTAAATGGAGGTCCTAGGCGAAGTGAATGTGGTGCCCTCTAATGAAAAAAGCTACCTGGATGGCTGGATCTTAATTTAAGCCAATACTTAACTGAAGTTTGCATAGAGCCATTACTGTAGCTTGCGACCAAGGTTCAGTAAGGTTCTTAAACATATTGTGCAGATGTCTTAAACCTTCAACAAACCAGTCTCGAAATGAAATTTAGACATCTTCAACAAAATGAAACAAAAAGAGTATTCTTGCTTCTGTAGCCTAAGGAGTGTATAAACTTAATCCTAACACGGCAGCATAACATAAAGGGGGCTAACTCAGATTATACTACTTCTTCAGTCAAGTACTATTTCATTCCCTTGTTTGAGATACCTAACAAAGTAATGTATCACCGATAGTTAATTAACTAATTGGTAAATTATTTTTAAAAATTGATTGTTGTGTTGTTTGATAAAATAAATATTTGTACAAAATTTCAGCTTGATCTGAGATTGGGTGTCGGATAAATAAGGTGCACAAACTATTTGTCAGACAGACACACAGACAGACAGAGTGAGAGATAAATAATCTCCAATAGCTCAAATTAGAAATGACTTTAATAGTTACAATCACTTTTACTTGTAGACCTTGCCTCCATAAATTGAAATGTTATGAATGTCCCCATCCTTAGATCGCGATTAAATCCAACCAGTTGATAAAAGATAAGCCATTTTAACAGAGCCTTCACACTTTCTGTGGCAATTTACATCTTCTGGACATATCTGTTTACCTTTATTAATTCTGATGCGTCTAAAGAGACTAATCCTTGCTACACAGCTATGGTCACAGAATGGGCAAATGTAAACTACAGACCTTGCAGCACTTTCACCCTTCTTTCTACTGCAATCCAGGATTCTTCCACTATGCTTCCTTTCCTTCTGAATCCATCCAGTGCCCCATTAAACAAACCCTTTAATGCCCGTATAATGAAACAACTTAAGGTATGAGCAATATTTGTTTCATCTCAGATATTGAGACAATTTTGTCCGGAACATCCGTTCAATGACCAGCTCCCCCTATCCCACAGTATCGTCCACTCAATTTGACAGATCCAATTTTCCTTCCTCGTGTCACCAGCGTAGCCCGTAAATTAAATCCAGCGCCTTCTACCCCCCCCTCTTTTTTTTTTTCAATATGATGTGCACGATGTCTAAGTTCAGAGGTCAGTGGTCATTTGTACTTCGCGTTTCGAGATCCTCTCGATAAGAAAAAACTGCCTTCCTTCCAAGGTAAGAAATGCGAGGTATCTGTTATCTTTCTGTTTATCTTTTATATTTTACATTACATTTCTACCACTATTTCTTCCAATGGGTGGTCCAGTCAGGGTCCACCTGAGTTTGTGTAATAACACAATCTCTTTTTGTAATCTGTGTTTTTTCCCCGTTTTTTCTGACACCGACTCTTTCTTGTTCTAAAGTGTCTTCCAACAACATCTCTTGGTAGAAGTGTATTAGATTTAGAAGTGTCCATGTTTGGTCGAACTATGGTCATAGTTTTTCTTGGGTGTCCGAAGTGCACTCAGAACAACAGAACTTTTTCTCTAGCAATCTTACGGAAGTAGATTTCTTCTGGTCAGTACAGACTTCGACCTTTTCTACATAGTTGGTGGCAATGGAGGTTTGTAAAGATTCGAGGCTTCTTATACAGTGGTATTAAAATAAACACAATAACCGGAGAAATAAATGAAAAGATGGTAGGACTACATTCTAATTGTGCTCAATCTTGATTTGACTTTAATAATAAATGCATTGTTTTTATTTTATTTAAATCACTACTTCAGTTTGCGATGTCCGGGTTTGGGATTATTCTAATTTCTTGTTGCTTTTGTTTTCAATTTCTGTTTCTTTTATTCAATACGTTTATATGAGGTCATAGTTTTAGTTTCGGTTTCAATGTTAAGTAGACTAATAGTCTTGTGGGAAAAAAAACAAGCAGACACCAATAGAGCAAAACTATCAAAAGGAGCACATTGGACAAGGCTAAACATGCAATGTAAAAAAAAACAAGCAATAGAAAGAATACTTTTTAAAAACAAAGCTTATTTAAGGGAAGGAAATGCTATGCACTGACATTTATCTGAAAATTAAGGGGGTTAATTGTCTATTTTTAATTGATTCGTGTCTTGTCAGGTTTAATGAAAGTTGAAAGTTTTAACTTGGTCCGAGAATGGGAAATGGGAGAAAAAAAATGTTCAAACTTTTTACCAGACAGACAGACGACAGACAGACGTAAAAACAGAGTGAGCGTTTGCAATAAGCTTTGTAATAAATATTGCAAACCAGGCTCCTGACTGGAGCCAACAAGGAAGAAGAAAGGCTGGAAGACCAAAGAAAGCATGGAGGTGATCAGTTGACCAAGAAGTAAAGACAGTAAGATGGACATGGACACAACTAAAAGCGATTCCCCAGAACAGAGAACAATGGCGTGGTACTTGTTGTGGCGTATCACTGGAAGTTAAAAAGAAAGAAAACGTTTGGTCTACGCAGGTTATAATCACTGCTGCGTGCATCAATGGCAGGGGAAGTAACTTGAAAGTAAACACAGGCGTCAAGATTAAAACAGCCTGACGTCCCCTGGGGCGGATTAAGAAGTAAAGCCTGTAAAGGTTTATATATATCTGACGTAATCCTACACTCCCCCCTCCTGTTTTCAACAAAGTCCCGCTCCTTCTCTATAAAGTTTAAACTATTCAATTCCCCAAGGCCACGACATCAATACAGCACGTTAATTACGTTTGCTTTAATCAGGGTCGGATTTACATATGAATATGCCGAAAGTTATTTTTATATGTCCAGATTTCAAATGTCGGTAGTATGTACGGTATTCAGAGGGTCTAATTTACATACAATTAAGAAGTATAATAAATCTTTTAAAGAAATTATATATTTCTTAAACAATTTAAAAAAAAACGTTTACTGCAGTCCATTGCTGTACTACCAATAAGATTCAGAGAATGACCAGTACATGTAGTATTATATATCTAATATAGTTATGATATTTGTTGATCTTTATTATTATTATTTCCTGCATTCCTTCTATTTGATAGACATTACTGGTGTTGGCGTTTACTAAAATGTGTCATTTGTACATGTTTCTAGTTGAGTTGTGCACAATCATAGCCAGACTTTTCCCTGTGTAGTTTACCATCTCTAGAAAACTTTTCACTATGGAGCCAATCATCCTGATGAAACATACCTTACACTAACAGTTAGCTGTTCATTATGGGACCGGCCTAGTGTAGAATCTACAGTTAAACCAAAGCTATGTATGTAACTCGAAGTTTATTACCTGTTACCTGTTACCTATCCCTTAGTCTGGTGGACCGTTGGGGCGCCAAGCAAGACATGTGGACCATCTTTCTCCAATCCTCTCTATCCTTTGCCCTGATTAAAACCTCGTTCAATGGTAGGCCTGTCCATTCTTTGATGTTGTCTTCCCACCGCTTTCTCTGTCTGCCTCTTCTTCTTTTTCCTGGAACTGTTCCCTGGAACGCTAAGACCTTCCTCCAGGGAACAGTTCCAGGACGAAGTTTATATGAACAGAACAATAAAAATAATATGGCGATTCCAAAGATCAAGATGTTCTGCTAGAGCCCGTTGTGGAAAGTATAGAATTACCATTGGACATTTGTGCTGATTCGGACACCTATCCCGCATCTACTATTTGGTCTATCTGATAAGGACTTGATAGACCACAGTAGGAACGTAAAGGAGGTTGGTCGTTGTGCTGGCCACATGACACCCTAGTCGTTAACAGTTAGACATTGAAACAGATGATCTTAACATCATCTATCGCAAGATCTAAAAAGGGGAACTTAATTTACTTGATTGGCCACATTGTTTCATCTATTATTTGGTCCATATTATAAAGACTTCAAAGGCCACATTATTTCATCATTTATGTCCTTATTAGAAATACATAATTGGCCACATTTGTCTAATTAGTCTCTAGTTAGAATAAACACATTCCCATTTCGATTCAGAGTATTTAATAAAAGTACTTTTAGAGTCTAAGCGATCCATTCCCATGGGACTTGATGCTGATCTTCAAAGGGAACGTTCCTTGTAACTCAAACTCACGGGCAGGGTACTACGCAGTACAGACAAGTTATTGATCTTAAAGTTATTGATTACAAATGAGGAAAAACAACAAGCTCAACAAAGTACTTGGTGCACTGCTGATAGAGTTCTTAGGAGAAAGTTAATATTGAATTAAGACACGCCTTCAGTGTAGAAGATGTCATTAATGAGAGGTTTTTGTGTTCTTTTTGTATTTATACATACTGTCATGCGCCGAACAGAAAATTTATATAGACGGATTATTCTAGAGCTTTGTTACGAGTGCTTTTCGTTAATTTGGTCCATCTCTACCTCTGTCTCTCTATCTCGCTCTCTCACTCACACAAACTACAAACAATCTTACTTTTAAGTACCTAATAATTTAAAATCATATTATTTGAGCTTGTTTGATTAAAAACAAAGCTTGTCTGGAAATATAAAATCTGTGCTGGATTGGATGCCAGTGCTTCGGTTGGGTGTTATTACTGGATCGGATTTCAGTACCTGATTGGCTGTAAGTGCTAGATGGATGTCAGTGCTAGATTAGCTGTCATAGCTAGATTGGATGTCGATGCTAGAATGGATGTCGGTGCTATATTGGATGTCAGGGCTTGATTGGATGTCTGTGCTGGATTTAATGTCACTGCTGGTTTGATGTCAGTGCTGGATTTGATGTCAGTGCTGGATTTGATGTCAGTACT
>JADKLZ010000130.1:16684068-16703045 GCA_021533235.1 Biomphalaria straminea
TTTTTTAGATAAAAAATATTAATGCAAAATGCAGGGGGCCTCCAAAGAGGTCAAGCTCCATAGTCCCCAAATAATGAAAAATTCTTAGCTACGCCCCTGCTTACTTACTTGACTTATTTCTGTGTACTTTCAGAGGTCTATTGTCAGCTCTTACAGAAGTAATTTGATTCACAAGCCTGAGAGGTCGAGATCTCACTGGTGTGCTCACCTTTTGCTTTTAATTACTATCCCCATTTCTTCTCTTAGAGTCCCTTCCACTAACAGAACCTTTCTTATCTCGGGCACTAAATTCCTTATTATAGACTTAGTTTAATCTCAACTTTGGGTCAGTGGCAATCTCTCACTGGCCTACATCGCGCGCGTGCTTGTCTGAAACATTTGTTCATTTCTTAGGTCGGGCACAAACTTAACACTTGTTCTATCTTGACCACACCATTGACCTTGTGGAATGAGAGTTAGGTCCAGACGTGATTTAAACCTGGACCAGGGAGTTAAAACAAATGGGAGACTTCGAAAGTAACTTAATTGGGAGCTTTGTCTAACTCTTTGTCTAACACGTCCACAGTTCTGTCGAAAAGGACTTAGTCTAGATGCAGCGTTGTCTTTCTTGAAATGTCACATAGAGTAACATTTATTGTTTAATACTAAAATGCTATGTAGGCTAGGTATTGAACACCCTGAAACTCAAGGCAATGTAGTGATACGTTCAAGAGTTTAATAGTTTTAACAATTTTAAAAAAAGTTAAAATATAGGTTCAAATAATGAATTTATAATTCTTTTTATTTAATATAAATGAAATAACTTAGTAATGGTTGTTTTTCTGATGTAATTTTTTCTGCGCTACCAAAAAAAAAAAGTCAGATTTTCACAGGATCTCTGTGTGACCTCAGAAATGAGCAACCAGGGAAATAAATTAAATGACCTGTCATATCAGCACATAGCTACAAGTACATAGAGAGGGTGGGACAATAGGGTACTCAGCGTTACCAAAATTCTAAAAGGGGTACACAGGTCAAAAGTTTGGGACACACTGACTCTACAGTTTCATACTTTCCATAACGCATTTTATTTTAAATTTACAAACTTTTTAAATTTGAGTCTAGATCAACATTACCAGAGACAGATCTTTGTGGAGAAAGCCTGACATCCAATGCGCTGAACGGCGCGCGAGAATCTAAGTCTAGGTCAAGCTCCCAATACTTAGTCTAAATTTCTTTGTACTCTGAAACATTCATACTTCACATCCAGAGTTGTTAAAGGTACTGTACATGTTCCTCCATGCAGATATCTGCAAACTGTGGTAGATTGCTGCACCAATCACTCCGATCACTTTGAAGACGACAAAGCTGACAACTCGTTCGATGACAAGAGGTCAGAGTACATCGGCGGACGGAATGTAGAAGAGTTTTTCGACGGAACAAACCCCAACCAAGGAGCCGCCTTCTACTTGCTAAATACCGTTGAAGACGGCACTGGCACACGCATGTGGGCCAAGGTGGGCTACGTGGCATCCAGTGGCAGACGAGACCTGAAGACCGTCTTGTGGCCAGGTAAATTTACAAATCTGAAGCTAACACTAACGAAGTTAGATTTTTTGACACATTTTGGTCACAATCCAATCTTTATAAACTCCCAAGATTAAAACTTAATTTCATCAAGTCATTCAGCAGATAAATCTTTACCAAAAGTATCACATACCATACTGTATATATTTAAACAACGTTTAATGTAGGATTGCTTTGTGGAATGTGGAATTAAATAATTATATAGCAATTAGCAATAGCTAATGAATGGTCATTTGTATAAGAATAAAATATATATTAATTCTTAGATTTTTTTTTAGATAAACACAAAGAAGTTTATTTTTATGCACTCCCCGTGTATTCCCCTTCTCACCTATTTTTAGTTCTCTCAATCTTCTAAGTTTCCATCGTTTGCGTAGCGGGAGCTAGGTGTCTCGCTATTTGACCTCCCCCTCCTATGTACACGTGGGTGCTGAGATTGTAGAAAGGCGCGTAAAATTAGCAGTTTTGTAAACCATTGAGCTATGTCATTAATTATATTTCCTTTTTGCTCACCCAATAATTTTGCGACCCACCCTTTTCCATTGAAAGAGAACGCCCATGAATCCTAAAGCTTTAAGGATGTCACTTAATTTCTCACTTTTGAGATGTTATTCTTTCTTTTACCTAAAAGTCACCTAAGTCTACAAATATCTTAAAATAACATTATCTGCAACCGCAGGTCATAATATCTATGGGCCTTCCTCCAGTACTGTTAGGACCTACCGAGTGGTGACACGTCCAGCTGAGCCTTTTGTTTTTGTAGGTGACCAGGTGTCCAGGAAAGAAGAATGTTTTGGAGATGTCCCTTGTCTGAAGGTAAGGTAGGAGCTTGGAGAATCTTATCATGCCAAGTGAAGTAGAAGAAACTGTCAGTCACAACTAGACAAGCAAATAAAGTCAGCAATATAGAGTAAAAAAGTAAAGAATATGTGTTTGTATGTTTGTGTGATAGGGAGAAAAAAATGAAAGAGAGAGAGAGAGAGGGGGAGGAAGGGAGTCTGTTACCTTGATAAAAATGTGTTATTAGAAGTTTTTTTTTTTTTGGGGGGGGGGGGGGGGAGCAACCAGGAAAATGCCGAGATTTCACAAATAATTTCACTAAACAAATTTAGTTGCTAGATGTTGTCATAATGTTGTAGAAAAAACAAAACAAAAAAAAAAGAAAAACAAGATTACAAAGAGAGTTTGTGTGATACACAAAATCAGAGGCGGCCCCCGTCGGAGTCGGATCCCTGTCAGATTTCACTATCGCAAGATGTTTCGGATGTTCCTTCAAAGTTGAAAATAATTAACTTCTCGCTGGACGACGGAGGATGGCGAGCAGGGTATAAACCTGACTTATCTTGATGTTTGCGCACTAGACTGTAGTTCGGATTTATCGTTGGTACCTGGCTCAATTACTGCATGCTCCCATCCCCTCCTGTGGAAGGTTTGAAATAGGAAGTAAACTATTTTTAACTCTGAAGAAACAATCGAAACATGTAAAACAAACAGACACATAACCCGGGAGCGTCGAGATAATCAGTTCAGCACGTTAACTGGTTACAAACTAATAGCCTGATATATACAATATGTCACACGAGCGATTTTAAATAATCTTTCAGCATTGATCTGTAGAGATGTAGATGTACATAAACTAAACTTCTGATTTAACACTCTTAATATATATCTTATTAATTATTATTATTGTTAATTTGGATGTAATTTAGATAAAATTTAGGTGAGATTAAAATAAAAAGCCCAGATAATCAATAGAATGAATGCAATATTAAATTTAAAAATAGAAGATTAGTTTTAGTTTATTATAATATTTCAATGTAGATCTAGACATAAACATCCGGAACAATCTATTATAGATATTTTAAACTATCGCAATATTTCTGAATGAACAGTAAAGGTTAAATCAGGGATCTCAAACTCATATCAGCATGTGGGCCGCAGATGAAAGTAACAACCAGTCAGCGGGCCGCACCACGAAAAGAAAATTTTTTCATTAAATTCTACAAACACCACTGTCACTGCAGTTAAATGCAAAAATACAGTTTTTATAATTATTAATTACATTTAGTGTTGTTAATTACATGCACAGGCAGTTTCGTTTACTGAAATAAGTTGACGTTGTCACTAATAAAAAAAGCAGAAACTGTAGTTTCCACCAAAAAAAAAACAACAACTATAATTGCAAGGCCTATTGCAGATGGCTAGTCACTCATGTTTCTGTCCATTCAGTTGAGAGCGTTTGGCAGAGAGCAGACCATCGACGTTAGGCCTGAAGTCGCGTGTAGTGGTTGCTTTGAGATGCTCAGCAGTCATTCTTGATCGTAATGTTGTTTTGTTGATCTTCATTATGGAGAAAAATATGTTCGAAAACGTACGTTCTCCCAAACATCGCTAGAATTCTAGCAGCTGCGCAAAATAAGTTTTGGAAACCTCTCTCTGAGAAGAAACTGGTAGAAATCTGGAACACCAACATCAGCGTATTTTTGCTTCAGAACAGTGTCACAATGCAGGTCCAGTAGTTCCATCTGGACTTTGTCTTGAAAGTTCTTCCCGTCAAATGCGAACGGAGTGGCAACAAGGAAAAACTCTTGTTCGAGAACAGGGCATTGTTGAAAGCAGTGTTCAAAATCTTCCAGTAGTCTGGAGATGATGTCAACGTAGTCTTTTAAGCGATGTGTGGTTCAACCGTTATGATCTGTAAAAAAGAGAAATGAGCCAGGTTTCCATCTGCCAGCTGAGTGGTCCACAAAGCCATCTTTCATCTGAATGATTTGATGCGGTCAAACATCACGATAATCAGCTGCTTCGTGCCCTGTAGTTGTGAATTGAGTGCATTGAGATGTTGCATGATGTCAGTAAGAAAAGCAAGATCCGACAAAAAAAAATTGGGTAACTAAGATGAAGTATGTCTCTGTCTTTCATTGCCATGAACAATGCTATTTCCCGTCTCAGTTCAAAAAATGTATGCAGCACTTTTCCACGACTCAATCATCTGACTTCCGTATGATACAGCGACTCTCCGTATTCCGTTTCTAAATCAGCTAGAAATGACACAAACTGTCTGTGGTTGAAACCCCGTGTACGTATGAAGTTTACCGTCTTCACGACAACATCCATCACGTTCTTCATTTGTAGACTTTTGCCACAGAGTGCTTCTTAGTGCAGAATGCAGTGTATGGCTGCAAAAGATCCCGCCAAGCTGAGCTGATTTCGTTTCTCTACCATTAATTCAACAACACCAACCTTCTCTGAACACATTGCTGGTGCACCGTTCGTGGCCACTGTAACAGGTTTTCCCACGGTTGCCCACACCTGTCAATACAAGCTTCCAGTTCTGGAAACACGTTGCATCATTCGTCGTTCTTTCATGGGAGGGAAGTCCAATAGCTCTTCAACAATTTTCATTTTAAATTTTATCTATTTTTTTTTAATTTGCAGACGTGGTCGCGGGCCGCACAAAATAGCTTCGCGGGCCACATGCGGCCCGCGGGCCGCGTGTTTGAGACCCCTGGGTTAAATCATATTTTCAAAAGCCTTTAGTATTTTTTTATCTAACCGCTAAAAAAGTCATTTAGAAGCCATTCAAAAATAAAAGTTTAAAGCAATAGACACAGAGACGTAAATTAAATTAATCCAAGATTTCGTCCTGCCTTTGGTTTTCAGTACCATCCCCCCAGGGGCGGCCCTAGCAGTACGCGGGGCCCTGGGCGAGTGTCATATGCGGGGCCCCATATGTATTGTACCACATCATGCTAACGGGCTCGTGCGCCTCTAACGCTGTTGGTGAAAATGTTGATTTGTCTTTACTCTCATTATTGCATCTAACTCTTTGTGTCTTTCTGTCTGACTCTTTGACTCTTTGTTCCTTGAATTCCAGATCCTCGTTCATTTGGAAGCAATTTTCTTTGCTGTGATAGTTGCACCAGGGAAATCAAGTCCGGTACTTTCTAAAAGGTGCAAGAAGGTCTTTCAAATGCTGTATTGCCACATCGAATTGTAAGACAGCAGATTGCAAAGTTTTGCCGACAGTATTCATAACCATTAAAATATCTTAGCATAGGATTAAACTGAGAATAACGTCGAAGCGTCCTTGTTCATAGTTCGTTATACATTCGGCTTCACTTTTCACCGTTGGATTTTTTTTTGCGGTGTCAGCAACAGTCAACAGCGCCTCTCTGAATTCTCTCTTTTGATAGCGTAGCGCTTTATAACTTTTCGAGGCGGCACTTCCACCCTTTTTATGACAGTGACTTTGAGAGTTGCATTTAGCCATGTCTCCTAAAACAAATTTCAAATTTGGCAACCACACGGAGTGTAAAATGTTTGACTGTTAATGCGAATATTGTGCGCCATTAACTCCTTGGCGCTTCCACGTTGGAACCATTGTCAGATTCCTTGCTACGACAATCGGCGAGGTCCAGACCAAGTTCTCCAGCACGACGAGAAGAGTCTCTAACAAACTCTTTCCTGATGAGTTGTCAAAATCTAGATATTCAATGGATTGTTCTTCACCTTAAAGTCTCTATCTGATACATCCACATGACGTAATATAAGGGACATCTGCTTCTTCTTATCTTATCTTCTTATCTTATACAATACAGACGTTGCTTCAAAAGAGAAGCTGATTACGTCCTACGCGATTGCATTCTTGATTGATTTTATCAATAATTTTCCTTTTACTTGTGATGCCATCAGTACTATAAGCTTGTTTTGAATCGTATGTCCGAAGTAATGGCCGTGAGCCTCGGCGTTCTTTATTAGTTGAAGATGGTTGAGTCGAATTAGACTAGCATCTCAACTATGCTCTAAATTGATCTTACTTTTTTTTTGGCTCATAAATTTATAATGTTATCATTGTACTACAATTGGACATTCTCACAGCTCAATCCAACCACGTGGACACACACTACACATGATTTACAAAAACATCGTGCTGTCGACGTTTATTACAGTCACAATAGTCTTAATTTAAATTGGCCTCCAGTAGCTATCGTGTCAAAAATTTGCAAGCAAAACACTATAGTGGGGGCCTACTCTGTCTTTGGTCTTAGGTATAAAGTGTTAGATAGGAACTAGAATAGTTCATTTAATTGATTTTCGCACATCCGACTTTCGAGAAAGGTTTTTAAAAATAAATGACAAAAATACTCCCGCGTTTTTATATTTACAACCTGTTAGAAACGGCAAGTCCTAAGATGATGTCTTTACCAAAACGGAACGGTATTTCAAATCATATCAAATCATATCGTATCAAACATCCTAGTTTATGAGAACTGACCTGGTTTTCGAAGCTTACTATGATAAAGAAATCTCCGATCGCGGGGCCCCCCTCAGGCGCTGGGCCTGGGGCGGTTGCCCCACTTGCCACCCCCAAGTCCGCTACTGCATCCCCCAATGCTCATAATACATCTACTTGTCCTTGCGTCTCCAACTAGATGGAGATATTTAAATACCATTCGATTGGTAGAAAATATTTGATCCAAATTAAAATGTTTATTAGGGAATCCATGAATGGTATATTTAATTTTTTTTGTTCACTAAATAGATCTAGATATCAACGTTCTTGATAGACTGTCTACTATATTGATTCCTAAACATATCTAAACAACAAATAAAAGTAAAACTAAGTCTCTCTATCAGACTCATTGGCTAGACTTTAGATCACAAATATTGACAAGGAAAATGCTAAAACGAAAAGGGCACAAACTCTTGATGTTTTTTCTCTTGTTAATAAAAAAAAAAGAGTACCACCTTAACTCCTGATGTGTTCCTCAGGTAGAGAACAGTTCTCACAGCTTGCTTGCCGCTGTTGTGGATGACTTCCAGTCGGAGATGAAGTCTATTGGCCAGCTGTACACAGTCCACTGTTGTAAGGGGTTGACACTGGAGATGTTAAACACACTGGCACAAAACTTAAACTTCAGGTAGTCTTTTGACTTTATCCACAACCCTCACCATGCCATGATCATGTGTTTCTTACAGTCAATGATAGCACTTAAAAGTTTCACTGTCCATATTTTTCTTCTCACATATACACTTACTTTCCTACATTATCCCGTACAGTGGGTTGTTACTGTATAGTCTACCTTGTCCGACATTATTTATTTTCACGTAGTTCATTCTTATACAACATTGCTTTCCGTCACTGTTATCCTCGGGTACTTCGTATTGTCACTGGAAGCTATCCCATATTCTAAGCGGCAGTTATGCCGTATTGTCATTGACAGCTATGTCGTAAGTCATGGACAGTCATGTCGTATTGTCATTGACAGTCATATCGTATTGTCATTGAAAGTTATGTCATATTGTCACTGACAGTCATGTCGTATTGTCCTTGACAGTTATGTCGTAGTGTTACTGATAACTACGTCGTATTTTCAATGGATGCTATGCCGTATTGTCACTGACTGTCACATCGTATTGTTGTATCATATTATCACCGACGCTAATAACAAATTGGCACTGACAAATACTCCCTCCTGTCATTTACTGGTATATTATCTTGTCACTGACAGGTACGTTGTTTACTTTGTCAACGACACCAACTACGGCACAGTCAAAGACGGAAACTGGACCGGCATGGTCGGTGACGTCATCGATGGCACCGCTGACATCATTGCGGGCGCCTTCAGCATGACGTCAGAGCGGATGGCTGTCTTAGACTTCACAGAACCCTACTACCAGAACGAGTACGCATTGGTCACCGGAGAGGACGCGCACTACGTGTCCATCTGGGCCTTCATGAGTCCTTTTTCTGGCCAGGTCAGTTTTCATAGTCTTTTTTCTGGCCAGGTCGGATCTTATAGTCCTTTTTCTGGCCTGATCAGATTTCACAGATTTCTTTTTTCTGACCCACAATATAGCATATAACCTTATCAGGAACTTTAAGATGATTACTATGACATTAAGGTTAAACATCCGATCACAATTTATAAGAATTATTATACAGCGCTGTTTCAAATATTTCATCATTACACCATATCAGTAGTTAAACTTTAACCATATGGAATATGCTTACCTTCCTACATCTTTTATTGATACTTATAAGCAAGTCAATTCATTCCTTTAACAAAAATAACTTTTAATTACCGTACACACTGCAACTGTAGATCTATTTCCAATCTCCACAAATCTATTTCCAATCTCCACAAATCTATTTTCTATCTCCACAAATCTATTTCCAATCTCCACAAATCTATTTCCAATCTCCACAAATCTATTTTCTATCTCCACAAATCTATTTCCAATCTCCACAAATCTATTTCCAATCTCCACAAATCTATTTCCAATCTCCACAAATCTATTTTCAATCTCCACAAATCTATTTTCTATGTCCACTCCAGGTGTGGCTGTGTATCATGGTCAGTTCTATAGTTGCTGGAATCGCAACGGCATTTTTGGAATGGCGGAGCCCATTCGGCCTCAATCCTAGGGGCCGAAAGAGAACGAAGAACTACGGCCTTGGATCTGGGCTGTTGATGGTCATGGTCCTCTTAACTGGGCATACAATTAACATCAAGGTAATCAAGTAATGATATACATTTTTTGATTGAGGAAATGAAACAATAATTGTTACAATTACTAGAACACAAGGTCTTTCTATGAACACATCTGTCAGTACTAAAACATAAAGGGGTACAACTACAACGTCTAGACAATATTTTTGGATTTCCTAGTTTATGTTCTCATTAGAAGCTGCGTTGTGAGGACATGAGAACCTTTGGGATCTGGAAATCTGTAGGGCATTGGGAGATGTTATTACAATACTCCAGACACAAAAATAATTGGTGCTGAACCTTTTTGAGCCTTCTAGTTTATTTATGGAGATAAAAAAAATAGCAAACTTAAGTTTTAACAGACTAAACAGATTATCTGGAGAATACCAAAATCCTCAATTAAAATTGTTGTACTGATAAGTGGCTAATGTAGTTTTTGATTGACACCAACTAACCTCTTTAGAAATAAAAATTGAAACTTATCGACCTTAGTTATGTTGGATACAAAATATCATATTTAGTCATGTTTATATTAAAGATAGCTAAAGAAACAGTAAATAATTCTTACTAGTCGACCGGCGGCATATCATACGCCGCTATTTTCCAAGGCAGGCCTTAGGCACTGCAACATATGTGACCACAGTGGGTATCGCACTTTCTTTGGACCCGTGCTTATTTTTAGGTGTATAAATTATTAAATTGAACCATTTTATAAAACATAACAGATTTCCCGCGGCCTCTTGATTGACCAGGAGCCCCCTGGAAATCTCCTGAAATGTTATTAAATGCTATGCCGCCGGTTGAAAAAGTCCTGGAAATTTCCGGACATTATTTAAATCTTTTTAAAGTAAAAAAAAAATGCTATGCTATTTTGTGAATGAAAATAGTGCGGATTTGGATATATTATTTCCCATTCACAACTTGTGGCGCCATGGGATCTTCCCAATTGCTTGATATAAGTAAAGCGAATGCTTGAATTCATGAATGAAAAATACTATGAATGGAGTAAAAAAAAAAAAAAAAAAGGCTAATTGACCTTATTTTACGCGATATTAAGAATATAGCTGCACTCATGTAACAATGGTTTAGAAAAACAAATTTGAATGTTAATTTGATTAAATGGACTATATTTAGTAGGCTATGTTCATGTTCAAAATCATAAAACTATATTTGCGAAGAGTAGTTCTATAATCTTCTTAGAGTTGAATTCAAGTTTTACTATTTAGATCTAGATCTAGGAATAGAGAGATGAGTTACCTTTCGTAATTATGTCTAATGAACGAATTTGCGTAATTAAAGTACTTTCTAAAGTGAAACCTGAAAGTATACTCTATCTGTGTATTGTTGTTCTAGTTTCAATAGTCTAACGACACAATAATCTGGAAATACTTTTAATAATATGACAATAATCTGAGAAGAAGAGAATTATGTAAACACCACTTTCATTCACAAAATAGTGCGCATTGGGATGCACCAACTTCTATTCACACCGCATGCGTGCGCCATGGGATCTTCCCCTTACTTATTTATCTCTTGAACCTTTGAACTTTGAGGAGAAGAGAATTATATAAACCACATTCATTCACAAAATAGCGTTGCGCCGCATGCTATGCTATTTTGTGAATGAAATAGTGCGGATTGGGTCCATTCACACCGTGGTGCGTACGCCAGGGGATCTTACCTATTTACTCGTTGTTGTTGTCTGACCTAATTCTTTGAGGATTATATATATAGATAGTTCTTTTTTGTTACATTTATGCAAACTTTCTGACCGAAAAAGAAATGTATAGCTATAAAGCAAAAACAAGGGATTACTTTCTAATATAACACAGAGGACTACGCCACAAAGCTATACAATTATTTGTATACTTTGTTTATAACGATACTTATAATATATTAGTGAAAGTAATTTTTAAAAAGCACACAAGCAACAGCCACACACACACACACACACACACACACATAGACAAGCCATAGTCTACGACACAACACACACACATCATAGTTTCACAGACAGGCTTACAATAACCTCATAGACATATCCCAGAGCACCCTACTTTCCAATCTCAGCCTCATACACAATAAGAAAAACTAAAACAACAACAAAAATAATAACAAAATCAATAACAAGTTGTTCTGAATTATTCAAAGAAGAAACACGAAATGAAACAAAAGAAAAAATAATTCTTTTGGTTTGTTGAAAATGTTTTATTGGGTGTGTATATTTGAATCGATTACAATTTTGTCTTACTTATGTTTCTTTATGTGTGTGTGTGTTTATAAATAGATCTACAGGACACTTTTTGTTTATTCCGTTTTATTATTATTTTTTTTTTTGAAATAGTGTGTTTGGAACCTTAGCCTAAAGTCACTAAATAGTAAATACATATTTATAATTTTTTTTTTTTTCAAAGGCACCAAAAAGCTGGCCAGGTAAAGTGATTCAGAATGTATGGGCCGGCTTAGCCATCTTCATCATGACCAGTTACACGGCCAATCTGGCAGCCTATCTTGCTGGTCAGTCAGCGGTGTCGTCTGTCAAAAACGTGTTTGACCCAGAGGTAAGAAAATTAGGTCAACGTTTTTGAACATTTCTAGTGATGCTCTAACATTTTTTTTAAATGTACATTTTATATTTTAAACACGGAAGTTCTGCACGTATCATATTCACTGTTAGAAACTTACAAACTGAAGGGCGACCTAGTAATCTATTGTAAATATGGTCTACACAGAGAGCTCTACTAATACACTTTTTTCAAACTTATTTTGAAATATTGAAAAAAAAACAACTATTTCGATATGATTGCTCATCAAAATTGAAGGAAAAATAAATGAAATAGAATGTCTGTAGCTTTATTGGGGAGTTAGTCTGTTAACCTCTTCAACACATCCATCTTTACCAAATGCATCATTCTGTCTATCTTTCTAATTCACAAATTCTCTCTCTCTCTCTGCCTCTCTCTTTGCCTCCCAGTGCCTCTCATACATGCTCTCAATCTCACTCTTTTTTCTCTCTGACAAACTTATACTCTCAACTCTCTGTCTCTCTAACCCAAATTTATCTGCCTCTCTCTTTCCTCATAGTATTTACTCTCAACTCTCTGTCTCTTTAACCCAAATTTATCTGCCTCTCTCTTTCCTCATAGTATTTACTCTCTGTCTCTCTAATCCAAATTTATCTGCCTCTCTCTTTCCTCATAGTATTTACTCTCATCTCTCTGTCTCTCTAACCCAAATTTATCTGCCTCTCTCTTTCCTCATAGTATTTACTCTCAACTCTCTGTCTCTCTAACCCAAATTTATCTGCCTCTCCCTTTCCTCATAGTATTTATACACCCTTTCCCTTTCTTTGAAAAATGTTATGAGTGTTTTGTTTTTTTTGTGTGCAGATTTTCCTGTACACACACACACACACACAAACACATCACACACACACACACACTAAACAACATCAAATAAACAGTGACAACAAAAATATAAAATGTTAAGCGTGTTGTTTCCCTGCTTTCCTTGTAAACTGCTAGAAACATTGATTGAAATATACACTCCATTTTTTTAAAAGTGTTGTGGCTGATAGTAGACTTTCCCTTTTCACTAACATTCCGTTTCAAATAAACCTAGCAAACAGCACGTTAATTCATACTCTCAAACGAAAGAAATTATTTTTAAAACACGCACATAGATGTATATATTTTTCTAATATCCTTCCCAATCTGTCCACTCCTAGCTGCTGACCAAACGTGTGGCGGTCATGAAGTCCAGCGCTGTTGAGAATTACTTGTCTAAAATTAACCCATCCTTAAGCAAAAGGGCCAAGATTAATTACGTCACCTCCACTGTCATGGCTATAAATAAACTCAGGTGAGTCATCATTGTAATGGTTTGGTACAAAGGGAAATCTCTAGAACTCTAGTCATCATTAACATACATAATTTAATGAATTATTGCTTAAATTAATGCATGATCGTTAACTTTGGAAGGTCATATAGGTCACTGAAATCGCCAACGTTTGTGATTTTTTTACATGCCGAAACAATGTCACAACATGTAATAAATGATAAGTTACAAGCAACATGTAAAAAACTACAATATGACCAAACTCAACTATCAAAATATTTAAATAAAAAAAAATGAATCAAATATTTTATGACCAATTAAGCTTAGCTTGACTTGACTACCTAGAAGAGGGCTCAAGGTTCGACACCCGACTCGGGCAGAGTTGTGTTTACTGCCTAAAGGCAGCACGGAAAACCAACTCCTAGATACCCCTCCCCCCACTGGTCTACAAATGAGATTGGATCAAAGCGCTCTGAGCATGTTACAAGCATGAAAGTAGCGCTACATAAAAGCTATAATAAACAAAATACTTGCATGAGCAAAGGAGGACGGAAAAGAAGAAATAATCCTACAAAATGAAACAAAAATATCAGTAATATTAAAAGCAAGGCTTAGCCTTTCACTGTATTTAACAAAACATGTCTTTAAATCGAAGGCTGTCAAACTACTAGATCAATGTTTTCCCAAACTGTGTTCCGCCAAATCTGGTAACTCTGTAGCAATAAGATTTACTATCATCATATTGCATAAAAAATAAAACCCATTACAAAAGCGTAAATGTCATACAAACATATCGACGTGTTAAAAGTCATACAAACATATCGACGCGTTAGAAAGTCATTATAAAAATAACGCGTTGAAAAGACATTACAAAAATAACAACACGTAAAAAAGAAATTATAAAGAATTGAGCTGTAAAACAAATTGCAAGACAAAAATTGACTACCAGGAAAAAATGGGTTCCATAAATTGTTTCCGTAACAAATGTTTGTCTTTGTAAATGATTATCTGTTACATGTTACCTGTTACCTATCCCTAAGTCTTTGGACCGTTGGGGCACCAAACAAGACATGTAGACCGTCTTTTTTCAATTCCTCTCTATCCTTTGCCCTGTTTATAACCTCTTCAATGGCAAACCCGTCCATTCCTTTATATCAGTGATTCCCAAAGTGGTCCACAGGGACCCCCAGGGGTCCACGAGGACTTCCAAGGGGTCCACGAAAGTGAAAAAAAGAATTGGGGGTCCATGACATCCTAATGGGGGTCCACGAGAGTGGATCTCATTCAAGAAGGAATTGAGTTTAATATAAATCTCACATTAATGGAATCCCCTATTATATCATACAAATATACTTATATTGTCTATGTGTCTTTTATTTAACATTTTATGTAATGATACCATGAAACCACCTAAGCTGGAGGATCGTCGGAGATAAAGCCACCCTGATAAGATTTGAAAAACAATTTAACACTCCATGATAAAGTTGAGAAAAGATCTACAATTGACAAAATATTTGCTTTTCAAATTTTAAGGAAAATATAATGGTTTGCTGTGTCTTAAAATATCTTGCAAAATTATGAAAATGACATTACAATTAGCTAAAAAAAATATGAATGATTTAGCCAGCCGCTGAAGTTTTTATGGGGGGAAGGGGTGCCACCGCCCCCTCCCGACCCCACCATATCGGTCAACATACTAGAGGGGGGGTGCGAAATAATCTAAAAATATGTAGAAATATAAAATAATTAGTATATATTATTAACATATAAGTAATAAATTCATATACCAATTGTGTGAATTCTATACTAAAATTCGTCCGCCCCCCACCCGAAATTGGACCGCCCCCCCAACTCGAAAGCTTATGGGGGGCGAAATTGATGCCAACGCCTCCTCCCGACACCACCATATCGGCAACATATAGAGGGGGGAGGCGAAATCATCTAAAAATATGTAGAAATATAAAATAATTAGTATATATTATTAACATAAGTAATAAATTCATATACCAATTGTGTGAATTCTATACTAAAATTCGTCAGCTTTCGAGTTGGGGGGGGGCGGTCCAATTTCGGGTTGAGGGCGGACGAATTTTAGTATAGAATTCACACAATTGGTATATGAAATATTAATTTATTACTTATGTTAATAATATATACTAATTATTTTATATTTCTACATATTTTTAGATTATTTCGCACCCCCCCCCTCTAGTATGTTGACCGATATGGTGAGTTCGGGAGGGGGCGATGGATATTTTTATGGATTGATATTATTAGAATATTTTTCAACATTATTCAAAAGGTCCTTTTTTTAATAGTAGGAATGGTGAGCTTTAGGTCAGGAGAATGCGTTTTTTCGGTGGAGAATGCAAGAAAACGTTTTTTGGCGTCGAGGCTTCGCCATGAACCGCATTGATAAATAATGAGCTGTAGATGTCAGGAGAATGCGTTACTGCAGTGAAGTATGCAAGAAAATGTTTTTGGCGTCGGGGCTTCGCCCCGAAATCTACTGATGAATAATGAGGTGTAGATGTCAGGAGAATGCATTACTGCAGTGAAATATGCAAGAAAACGCTTTTGGCGTCGGGGCTTCGCCCCGAAATCTACTGATGAATAATGAGGTGTAGGCCTATATGTCAGGATAATTCGTTTCTGCAGTGACGAATGCAAGAAAACGCAAACAACATATTTCTGCAAACAATATATTTCTCTATACAGCTGGTCGAGTCAACCCTGTCTGGTAATGATTATTTTTTTATTCAAATTATTATGGCTCAAGAAATCCACGAAAAACAGCTCTTTGTGAAACCTTTTACTAAACAACAAATCTCCATGAAAAATAATCCCCGTAGCAATGGAAGTCGAGCTTGCAAACCTTTAAAAACAAAAAGTTTCCAATGTATTTAGTGATAGTAAACGATGCATGTTAACTGTTACATAATGGGTTTAAATTTCAATTTCGTTAATAAATTTTTTTGTAAAAAAATAAATTTAACTTAAAAAATAGTTTTAAATGACTTTTTCACTCCTCATGTCACTGGTTGAAAATTATTTAACAAAATGTTAAATTTGAAATTGATGAATTTTCAAAAATTCAATATAACTTAAACGGGGGGGGGGGGGGGGGAAGGGGTCCACGGAAAACCAGAAAACATGTCAAGGGGTCCACGAGACAAAAAAGTTTGGGAACCACTGCTTTATATTGTCCTCCCACCGCTTTCTTTGTCTGACTCTTCTTCTTTTTCCTGGTACTGTTCCCTGTAGGAAGGTCTTTGCGAGCCCGATTATCTAGCACCAACATTAAATGACCTCGTGGTACAGGATCTGATCCAGCTGCAGCACTGAAAATCTCTAAATGATGGAACTATTCACATCGCGATGTCTTGCATCTATGTAAACTGTGAAGTACCGAGCTAGCTCTTTAATAAAATGATTTTTTTATTAAAGTCTATACGATTTAGGACATTTTAAAAGATAATGCTTCAAAGATTTTTTCTAGATTCACTATTAAAAATATTTTTTAAGGAAATCAAGCGTAGTAAAGTAGTGTTCACCTTTCTGATGTTTGCAATATATGGGGCATATGATCAGGGGCGTAGCTAGAAATTTTTCATCGTTTGAGGGCCCGGGGGAGCGCTTGACCTTTTTTGGGGCCTCTGCATCTTGCGTAATACTTAATTTTTAATGTAAAAACAAACTCATTTGGTGCCCCCCCTCAAGTGGAGGCCCGGGGGAGATTTTCTTATTCTCCCCCTCCTCCCCCCAACCCAAGCTACGCCACTGCATATGATGTAACGATCATCTAACTCTGTGGCAAACGGTAACGGGGGTGTTATGTGTTCCGCACAACGACCCATTAGAGCTGGGGGGGGGGGGAGGATTCCTGGTTCGGAGGTCAAGCGGTTTACCACTCGGCCACCGCGACACACACACACACACACACATACAGACACAGAAACACACACACATACAGACACAGACACACACACACAGACACACTGTGTTTGTGTGTGTGCGTCTGTGTGTATCTGTGTGTGTCTCTGTGTGTGTCTGTGTGTGTGTCTGTGTATGTGTGTGTATGAGTGCTTGTTAGTTTGTGGGAATTAATATGTATTATCTCTCACAATTGAGGTTTGAGGTTTACGTTTTTTACTAATGTACACTTTCTGTTTTTAACTAGCGTACAGCCTGATTCTATCAAACAGCTCCTTTTTAAAAACAAACCAACATTTCTTCATTATTGAATCTTATAGATCTAGGTATAATAAACCAAGCTTTTTCCCTCTACTCAACCCAGCCCGCCAACCTGATATGTTTTTTTCCCCCACTTCAAATGCTCGGAGAAGGTTTATCTTTCCTTATATACAGGTTCGGACAAGAACTTCCGGTGTTTCTGATTGACACACAAAAAAAAAAAAAAAAAAGGCTGTGACGTAGATGTCTGTGGCTTTTGGCGGCAAACAAGCTGGTTTACCCTGATGGAAGTTTTTCATTGACTTGGGGGCGTCTTTTAGATCTACATGGTTAAGTACATCAAACAAGAATTCTATATTAAAAAAATGTAAATCTTTACATTTTCACAATAGTTGGAGTATTTTCAGCCTTGTAACGGACGAATAGTGAGATTTGTTTTGGAGATGGCGGAAGATAATGGAAGATTGGGGAGGGGGGGGGAGATAGATAATGTTACATCTTAGTTCATATCCTCAATGTACCCCCACCCTCCCCTCTTGATGTCTAAACATCGCGATGTCTTCAGACTTAATCTACGACACAAATGAAAACTTAAAATCAAGAAAACAAAATGCACAGAAACAGACACAATAATTAGAAAAAAAGTCAGTTACTTAGTAAAATGTATACTAGAATATTCCAACAGATA
Organism: Biomphalaria straminea; assembly: GCA_021533235.1. NCBI lineage: Eukaryota > Metazoa > Mollusca > Gastropoda > Planorbidae > Biomphalaria > Biomphalaria straminea. The sequence continues at coordinate 16,701,850 of JADKLZ010000130.1, forward strand.
TCTAGGTACATAGAAACCTACACTAGCTAAGATAAGATACATATAGTCTCAACAAGCAGATACAGATATAGATAAACATTGCTGTGAGTTTTAGATGCTATAATCCTGTTTCAACAATTGTTGGATCCAGCACGTAATGTGTCCTTAGCTCGACTTAGTGCTATGTCACGTGTCTCTATCTTCATGTTTCTCTTTTCATGGCATTTTTAACACCGCAGTTTTTTTTTTATTTTTAAATCTGCCTATTGAAATAGAAACAAAGGGGGGGGGGGGGGGTTGGGAGATGGAGCGAAAAGTATAGGAAAACGAAAGACATGAAAAAATAAAACGGGGGGGGGGGGAGGGAGCAAGGGAGGTAATGGAGAATGTTGACGTTACTTTATGATTGAATTATTCCGCTTTACGCCATACATATCAGGCGCTGATTTGATTGGCTGTTATTTATCATCTTTATCTTTTTTTTTTTACATTAGGATCTTACAAGCAACTTTTTATAAAAAATTCTATTAGGGAAAATAATTAAATTCTAGCAATGTTGAAGGTGTATAAAGTATCTAGTTCAATATTGCTAGGAAATATCAATCCATCACTCGTCATTGCTGTCAGGAGTCGGGAGCAGGTATGTGATAAGGATCATTACTCCCCCCCCACACCTCTCTTTCGCCTCCAAAACACTCCTTGTCGACCTTTTGCTCAGAGAGGAGGACTTCCTTGTGTCTGGGCTAGCAACGTTTTTATTAAGCCATTTGAAAAAAAAATTCTTTTCAAAAATATTTTTGACTTCATCTTTTTTCTCTCCTTCTGTAGTGTTGGCGTTAGACAGACAGCCCATCTGTTGAGTTAGCATTAGATGTATAGACAGACAGGCCATCTGTTGAGTTAGCATTAGTTGTATAGACAGAGAGCCCATCTGTAGAGTTAGCATTAGATGTATAGACAGAGAGCCCATCTGTAGAGTTAGCATTAGTTGTATAGACAGACAGCCCATCTGTTGAGTTAGCATTAGTTGTATAGACAGAGAGCCCATCTGTTGAGTTAGCATTAGTTGTATAGACAGACAGGCCATCTGTTGAGTTAGCATTAGATGTATAGACAGAGAGCCCATCTGTTGAGTTAGCATTAGTTGTATAGACAGACAGGCCATCTGTTGAGTTAGCATTAGTTGTATAGACAGACAGGCCATCTGTTGAGTTAGC
>JADKLZ010000130.1:16732926-16743342 GCA_021533235.1 Biomphalaria straminea
AGATGTGGTTGTCTGAGATGACCTACCTACCTGATGCCTCAAAGACACAGATGTGGTTGTCTGAGATGATCTACCTACTTGATGCCTCAAAGACACAGATGTGGTTGTCTGTGATGACGTACATACCTGTTGGACTGTTGTCAGAGGCTATTTGAGACGCATGCCAATTTGGAAGCATTTTATAGGTAGTGGAGTGCTTACATCCATTACCACTTCCGGCAATGACAACCTTGCGGAACCAATCAAGGGAAAGGCTTCGGGAGTCAACCCTAAGGAAAAATCAGGAACTGGCGACCCTAAGTTAGTTTGCAGCGCCCAGTGCTACACTCTAGCAGAACCTGCGACGCTGCTGACCCCAAACTGTATTGGCACTGACGTTCCTTTGGATACATCAGTTGCGTGGAGAGGGGAGAACTGATGTGTGGGTGACATCGTTCCGACCACAGCATATGCCCAGGCATTCATCTCATTTCCATGAGATGATCTATAGTCGCTTCGCAACTGACGGAGGCCATAGACATACCTGATGCCTCAAAGACACAGATGTGGTTGCTGTGATGATCTACCCACCTGCCTAAAAGACATAGATGTGGTTGTCTGTGATGATCTACCTACCTGATGCCTCAAAGACACAGATGTGGTTGTCTGTGATGATCTGCCCGTATCTGAGCCAATAGCTGTTACAGGTGCTCTTGGAAATCTTGGTGATGTAAGCCTGTTTCAGATGTCTTGCTGTTGGTCCACCACCAACGGTGCGGCCCCAGCCGGTGATGACACATTGGGTGTTGGCGAAGCTTGACCCAGCTGGAGCGATGGTGGCAGGCTGAAAGAAAGAATATGTACTTATAAACCCATGTAGGTATGATGTAAAGCTGTATTTCAGGTAGAATATACAGGTGGAACCATAAGCAGCGTATACACATTTAATTACAACCGGTACATGTATACTATGCTAGCATCCCTCACCGACTAGGCCCATGGATTTGTTCATAGGCTATAAATTGTTTATTTTTCAGTGGTGCCTCTCCCCTTTATTACTTACTTATATCTTGGACCCCCTTCCCAGCTTGACTTTTCAGCTTTTTATCTACATATTTGAAATTGTCACTGCTGTCTTCAAACAAAATCTTTTTTTTTTAAATTGCATTGAAAATCCTCTTTGAATTTAGGTTAAGGTTTAAATTTTGTTCAACTTTTATGAAGATCGAAATATTAAAATTAAATTGTTCGAAAAACGCTATTTTAAAAATTTTATTTTTTCTTAGGCCTATACATGTTTATCTTAATATAATCTATTATTATAAATTACAGAAAATCTTTCTTTAACAGTAGATGGTCCTAATAAAATAATACTTCAGATGCCAAAGACTTCTTGTCTAGGTCTAGGTCTACATGCGTAGAATTAAAATTAGGTCTATACGCTTGAGTGAACAGAAAGTACTAGTTTTGTAATATGTCGTCTTTTAAAAATATATTACGTTGAGCTTGAGTATAAAGAATCGATTCAAGTACATTACGGAATGTTAGTTCCCATAATCAAAGGTTCTAAGTTCTTAGTTGTCCTAGGCACAATGAAACTAATAACTGGTTGAAGTTTCGTATTTTTTTTCTTCCTCGGTAAGTGGGAGAAGCAAAGATAGGTGAATCAGTCAGCTAGGGCCCATTGTGTGTAAATACACAAACACACACATATATATATATATATATATATATATATATATATATATATATATAGTACACAGAGAGAGAGAGAGAGAGAGAGAAAGAGAGAGAGAGAGCGATTATGGCAACAGCTCTTGAGTTTCTGATGCCATCTATTTTAAAAAAATGTAAGAACATAACAAAAAAAGATTCAATGACAACATTGTGTTGAGATAATCTAGTAAATCTACACATCCTTCCTACTACCGCGTGCGGTCACCTTAATGTTATATGTTTGAAAGGTAAAATATAGAAATGGAATGTTCGCTTACCTGTACATTCTTGTTGTAGGTGACAGATAGTGCCAGGTAGATGATGCCAATGTCATTGGGGATTCCATTTCCGTTGCCGTTGTACTGTGGGTGGATGACGGTAGAGGCCACGGCCACAGTCTGTTGGTAGGGGGTGGGGTCGTCCAGGTTCAAGGCTCCCACAACGACACGTAGGTTGTTCGGGTTTTGACCATCTAGACAGTGGGCAGCGGTCGCTAACTGAAAGAAAGAAACCGACCACACATTGAGTTTTAATGTTAAGGGTTAATGTAAGAGTGCTCTAACATAAGAGAATGGAAGACAACTGTTCATGTGATATGCGCGCTGGACTCTCGTTCGGTCGCGTCGATGGTCCCCGATTCATTCCCTGTCCCTGCCAATTACGGTCGCCCTGCAGGAGGTTTGAACTAGGATGTAGATTATCTTCAACTCTAAATGAACATCCGATACATGTAAAACAAACACAAAATAAAGCGTAAGTGAAGAGACTAATATGATGTTGAAAAAATAAATGGCCATTATAGATATGATAATCCAGACAGCTGTTATAAAGCGGGCATTTTCTGTGTGTCAAAGATCGGACGTCTTGACGTTATTTAGTTATTAAAGACTGTCGGAGCGATCAATGCAAAGATATCATCTTTGGAACTCTATTCTCACGGGAATCAAACCAAATACGCTGGATTCGGCATTGTATCACATCTTATCTTATAAAATTAAGACCTTACTTCTAAAGAAAAAGATAATTGCGTCAATCTATTCTAACATGACAACCAAACAATGATTAAAACTCTGCCAAGACATTGGCTGACATGCAGCCCATTCCATCACTTAAAGGCCTAAGTCATTGTCAGTAATATATTACAAATTGTCGTGCATTTCGTTATGCTTGAGCACCACAGCCATTGCCCAAGTGTATAAAATTTTTAGTTTTCAATGAAGTCTTCTTATAAATTTACTTTTAGTTAAAGTTAATAGTACAGCTATTAATAAATAAGTGTTTGGTATAAACTATCTACGTCTACATCACTACTATCAGTAAACTACAGAATAAGACATTTCGATGTTGCATTAATCACCAACCTACCTTGTTAGGTCCAATGATCACGGCGCCACAAATGTGGTACCATCCATAAGTAGCATGGTAGAGTTGGAGAGAAGCCTGGTGGGGGTGAGCATAAAGCTCGCTCTTTTCACCGTTGACAATTCTCTTGTCCAGGTCGTCTTCCTCGGCGAAGACAATGGCTTGGGAAAGGAACCAAGTCTTATTAAAACTAACATTTCATAAGCATGACAAAAGTATGCTATTCTTGTAAAACGAAATATTTCGCACGACTAAATTTATAGTATTGAACTGCTTTACAACAAGACTTAAACCTATAACTTAGGTAAATATAAAACACGGATTGTTTGCAGGTATAAACCATAGACTTCAATAAATATAGACTGGCCAATAAGAGAGTTTGATGAAATGAAAATTTGTGAATTGTAATTGTGTGTACTTTATTTACGTCTATACATTTTGTTTAATCTCTAAGACTGAAGATCATGCAATTTTTTAAATTTTCATAAATTGGAAATCCGAATTCAATAGATATACATGTTTTCAAGTTACATGAAGTTACTTCCTTTTTCCAGTCTATATTTATTTATGTCTATGGTATAAGCTGATTAACTATAGAATTCCATTTTTAGTTTAAGCCTTAGCGAAATACTACGTCACTGTTCACTAAGCCACAGATTCAACAAGGATGGCGAGTGTAGAGCACGTCATTTCAAAGAAGAAATTGTGTTGCCAGTCCAATGATTCATCGCCAAATTTTTTGTTCTTTTAATCCCTAAATATTATATGCTCTTGTTTGCAAGCTGAATGTCTAAGTCAAACCAAAGAATGATATTTATATTTATTTACCAACAAAAGCCAGACAAGCGAGAATGAACTTCATCTTGAAGACTCTCGAATCTTGTTCTCTAGTCTGTTACAGACTCCAGCCACACTTATATGCTGTGTGAGTCATTGGACTAGGTCTTATTATAGGTGTCTCCTAGTATATGACCACTAGACTGGACATTGAGCGAAACACTTGAAGCACTTCAAGGCTCACGAAACACACGCGCCATCAAGTTCAATAGAGTGATCTGTTTTATGATAGGACTTGAGCATATATATCACTCGTTAGACTCTCACGCTTTTCAGTGTTGGAGTCCAAGAAACTGTCATCAGATTACAAATAAATGAAAAGTCACAAATATCTGGTTGAAGTTATTCAAACAATAATAAAAACAACACACAAACAGTGTCTCAGAAAGACTTGTTAGTACATAACTTTAAAGCTGATGTTTCCCCGCTCCTATGGGGCGCGGTGGTCCAATGGTTAAGTGCTCGGCTTTCGAACCAGAGGTCCTGGGTTCGAATCCCGGTGGAGACTGGGATTTTGAACTTCGTGATTTTTAGGGCGCCCATGAGTCCACCCAACTCTAATGGGTACCTGATTTTAGTTGGGGAAAGTAAAGGCGGTTGGTCGTTGTGCTGGCCACATAACACCCTGCTCGATAACCGTTGGCCAAAGAAACATATGACCTTAACATCATCTGACCTATAGATCGCAAGGTCTGAAGGGGACACTGTTTTACTTTCTTCCCCGTTCCTCCCTCAGGTCTCATTAAATTATCTCTGCACATAGTTAAGTTCATATAATTGAGGTCACCAGAGGGGTTCTCCTTTCAGATCTTGCGATCTATAAGGCAGATGATGTCTGTTTTTATGACTCACGGTTAACAAGAATGTTATGTAGCCAGCACAACGACCAACCGCAATGTCAGGTACACTTTAGAGCTGAGTGGACTCAGAGGTGCCCTAAAGATTCCAAAATATTCCAGTTTTCACCAGGATTCGAACCCGGAACTCCGACTGACCCGGTTCGGAAGCCAAGTGTTTGACCACTTAGCCTATGCGCACCCTAATTGATGTTAAGTGTGATTTAATTAATTGATAAATTAATTGATATTGACTATGATGACATAAAATGAACTTTGTCTATATGACATGTTGCATGAATTTTTTTTTATTTTATTTTATCCAGAAAAGCTAATATCCACTTCTTGAAAAGAATTTTTCTTTTGTACATACGTTACGATATAAATTAAATCCAACTTTCCCATATCAGACCTTGCTATCTATAAGGCAGATGATGTAAATGTCTCTGTTTTTGCGGCACACCTTTAACGAGGGTGTCATGTTGCTAGCACAACGATTAAAAGTCTTGACTTTCCCCTAACTAGTGTCAGGCACCTATAAGAGCTGGCTTGACTCGCTCAAAGATCCCGTAAAAAAAGCACCCATAATTCACCTAGATTCGAATCCGGGTCCACCGGTTCGGAAGCCTACCGTTTAACCGCTCAGCCGTCGCGCGTGCTAAAGAGTTAGGTATCTCAGTAGTTTAAACAAATCTCGCCTGCATCTATTTTTAAAGTGTTGTCTAGTTAGTAACCATCAAAGTATTTTGTATGCACAACTTTTTGTAGCCAAAATGGTATAGAGTCACGGGAGTAGACCTCAATGGTTCTTTAGCAGTGACAAGTTAATAACAGCAGCGGTAGGTAGACAAGTATGGACGACTTTTAGAAATTGACCAGTTTGTCCATTGTAACCTCGCAAAGGAAAAACACAGAAACCAAAAGAGAAAAATTCAGACCTATATGTCTCTGATCCATGAGACCGTAAATCAGAAAATCCAGACCTAGAGAAAGACAAAGACAACGAAGTTAAAATATTGACAGAACATTCATATGTATATTGATAGTACCCAAATTCTTTTCTCCCATTTACATTTTTTTTCTTGAAAATATCACTTTTATTTTTCGTGCATTCTTTTTCTGCAGTTTTACAAAGTCGCTATTAAAAGGAAATGTATATATCTTACCAGGATTGCTCTAGTCTAGGGTATTACTTGACCGTTGCAACCGAACATCTCTATAACGTCTTGTGTTGTTGATGTTCTTAAAATTGAAAGTATTTGTATATACATGAGAAACAAATCTTACGTCATTGTCCACAAGGGGAAAACTCGGGGTCAACCGTTATATCGGTTTGAAAATGTTTCATTATCAACAAAAAAAAAATATTTGGCTGGAATGTCTTATGAATTATAATTTTCCATGACGTCACAAGGGAAAAAAAAAACTAGGCTTACAGCAGTAAATTAAAATATTTCTTTGCAAACATTAAATTCTTTTAATGAATCAATAAACTTAATAAAACATTTGCGCAACATCTTACTGAAAGTTACTGTAGGCTCTATTAGCTTAGTGGACAAAGTAAAAGATACGTACACAGCTCTCCACAATTAAAGTCTAAACAATTAATCAAACTCGCAAAACACAATAACCAAACATACCTCTACACATTTTATATCATTTTTTTCCCATAGTTCCATTATAAATTAATCAAATAAGTGTGTGCATTATTATAATACAAAATAAAAAGTTTTAAAAAGTTTTAAAAGTTTCAAGAAATTTATGAATTACATTGTAATAATTGAATAATTTTTTATAGTGTATATTTTTTTCAGCATTAACAAAATGCTGCGGTCCAATGTCTATGGTGGGGTAAGGGGGTATCTGGAAAAAGGTTTCCTTGACGCCCTTGTACACGCCTTGTCTTCGAGTCAGATGATTAAAAAAAAGAGGAGTTCAGTAATTACTTGGCTAAGAAGCACCCGCTGCGACCCACATAGTTTGCCACATCCAATGAAAACAAAACCATTATATACATGTGGTCGATTTAGAATCTCTTCTCATGGCAGTGGATTTTCTTTTGTGTATCCCGCGGTCTAAAAACTCTCTCGTTCTGAAGCTGCCTGCAGTCAGATGAGTCTAAAGCCAGTTCGAGTCTAAGCCGGTCTTTCTGTGGGACATCTCTGCTACCTCTACCACCCTTCAGTTCACAAAAAAAGACTTCCTTTTGCAAACGACAGTCCCCCCATACGGGATAGCGCTTTATACAGCGTAACTGTCAGACCATAAGCAGTACATCTATACTTTTTTTTAATCACAATGTTCTTTGACATTTAGAACAAAATTCTTTGAAAAATACTAGATCTAATGATTTTATAATAATCTCATCTATATGCAGATTCCATATATTTTCATGCATTATAACACTTATAGAGTATGAGTTTTGTTTTACACTGTGTAAATGCTTCAATATAAATAAACATTTTTGATTTTACGTTTTTCTTTAAGCTTTATAATTTACATTTTTTTTTCTGGATGAAAAGACACGCTCAACTGTATTTCCAGTTCTGTAACTGATAAATTCTCTTTGAAAAATATCAGTATCTTAAGTTCTTTATCAGTATATAAATTATTATTGTCCAATATTGGTTCAGTAGTCTCTGTTGTAACTTATTGTATGAGTCTGAATGACAAGTTCGCCATCTCAAATAAACACCAACAAAATCAAAGTTTTATTTTATTTCATTTTGTATGCAATGCACATTGACCCACAATGTCTGGAGATACAAGTTGTCCATTTCTCTTACAGCCACTTTTTGTAATCATGCATACTTAAGTAGATGCTGAGTTGACTACCTGAAACATTGAAAACACATTTTATTAATACATTGTTTACATTTTTAGAAAAATTAGCTTTCCTGTTGAAGTACTTTTTTGTATATCCCTTGTCCATTCTACCCATCCACTTTTCAGCTCAACAAACTTGTGTGGCTCCATGTCCGCACGCCGTTTATATGCAGAGCGAACGGCGTTTCTTTTTCTCTTCGTCACTTGAATCCAACATTTCCTTCATGTTGCTTTTGAGCAGAAGATGTCTTCTGTATTAACAATGTGTAAATGCCACGGTGATCGCTTTTTAAAAGCATTTATTAACAAGATTACAAAGAGAGTTTGTGTGATACACAAACTCAGAGGCGGCCCCCGTCGGAGTAGGATCCCTGTCAGATCCGCCTATTTGCAAGATGTTTCGGATGTTCCTTCTAAGTTGAAAATAATTAACTTCTCAGAAAACTAAAAGTAGCCGTTGCACCTAAACTTTTCAAGCCGCATTTAATGGTGAAATAATATTTTTCGTATCTCTTGAAGTTTTGGCGCCCTGAGTGTGACAGACGGACAAACGGACATTTGGCACAAACCTAATTGCAGCTTTTCCCCTTACGGGGGCCGCTAAAAAAGGTAGGCGCCATGGATGAGTAGTTAAGCGCTCGGTTTCCAAACCTGGGTCCTGGGTTTGAATCTCGAAGACTGGTATTTCGTACGGTATTTTAAGGGCGTCCGTATGTTTACCCAACTCTAATGGTTATCTGATTTTTTGTTGTGGAAAATAAGTTCGGTTTGTCACTGTACTGGCCAAACAAAGTCCTGCTCATTAACCGTTGGTCAAGGAAACAGATAAACTTTAACTTCCGCTGCCCTATAGACTGCATGGTTTGAAAGGGAAACCTAATTTTTTATTTTTTTTTAAATAATTATATATATATTATAAAATAATAATAAAAAAATATTGAACGACCTGAATTCAAACTCAGGGGTCAAGCCTCTGCTTACACCGTGCTAGCCAAGTGCGTTTAAAAAAAAGGTTTTATAGTTATCACTTATTAGTTTAAACTAACTCTACACAAAGTATAAGGGGAACCAATTTAGCTTATACCGCAACATCTGTCAAGTCAAACATCTTTCCCTTGTTGGGTACCAAACAAAGTAAGTAATTACCAATAGTCTATTTTATTTTATAGTAAAAAAGTACAGTTCCCTTTTCAGACCTTGTGGTCTATAGGGCAGATGATTCTGTGGGCTACGGTTAACGAGGGTGTCATGTGACCAGCACAACGACCAACCACCTTTACTTTTCCCCAACTAATGTCAGGTACTCATTAGAGCTGTGTAGACTCAGAGGCACCCAAGGTTCCCGAAATAAAAATCCCAGCCTTTACCAGGATTCGAACCCTGGACCCCTGGTTCTGAAGCCAAGCGCTTTACTGCTCAGCCACAGCGCTTCCTATTTCATTATATAATATGTTGTTATCTTTTTTTATATTGATTCTTGTTTTGTCAGGTGAAAGAAATATGTGTGCAAACTTTGACGTTCACCCGAAGACGGGCATGCGAGAAGTAACGTGTTCCAACTTTTGACAAGAGTTGCTATAAACTTTGTCCAATGAAATGTGAACTCACCGTCACAATTTTGTGGCTGAAGTAGTAAGAGTCCGACCAGAACATTTTTTTGTGGTCCACACAACAAGGGGGCACCTTCGTCATTTGCACAAACAGCTTTCTTACTTCCTGGTCTACCTAGGATTTGAAGGCGATGCATCAGAACCTTAAAAGATCTAAATATTATGATATCAGATTTTCAATATTTGTTCTAGTTCAATGGTTGTCATACTTTTTTGACCAGCGTCCCTTTTATATAGTCAAAATTTGACCAAGGACCCTTAAGTCAAAAAGTTACATTAATGCAAAGTGTTATAGGTTTAGAATTGGATTAGTTTAATTGGGGATTTTCTTTTAGTGACGCGACTTTAAATAGCACTTTATTTGGACGGATGTAGTCTGGGATTGAAACGGCAGTTGGAAGAATCTCCTAGCTTAAGCAAGACTTCTGATTTATTTGTAACTATTGACATTGGACTGTGCCCCTTTCTTTGTGTAGTATATGTTAAGTTAACAAGCTTTTATCAAGTTATTTCAAGATTCATTATATGCTGTGCGTGTTATCGAATCTATATTTACAACATAATACCAACAACACCACAACAAAAGTATGTAAGTTACAAAGTAAAAAAGAAACATTTTAATGCAGGCGTGATTAGTAAATTAATAACTGTTGATAAAATAGAGTAAAACATCAATGACTTGCATGAGGTTGAGGAGATTTTATTAGTGGATTTTATGTCTGGTTCAGTGTTTGCAACCGCAAATCGCACAAATTCTAGTTGGTTTATTCTATTAGTGAGGATGCTAAATAAAGGGTGATAAATCCATTTAGTACTAAACTTAAAAAAACGGGAAGGCAGTTCAGAAAGTCTTGACCAATACCCACGGTGCACGAGAGAACACTAATTGTCTAGCCAGACTTTGTGGTCTCCTTGTTCAAACATTGATTTCAGACTCTAGTTTGCAGCTATTTCAATAAGCTACTCATGTATAAGTATGGATTTATTCTGTGATTTGGACCTAAGTGAGGCCACACGCAAGAGGGTTTAATGCCCAGTCGTAGACATCCAAGTGAAGTATGTCTTCATTTATTTTGTTTAGATCGTCATACAAAAGTTTAAAACAGACAGGAGTGAAGGGCAAGTGAGACATTATTCAAATTATTCGCTTCTGTAAAGTGGCTTTTAGTGAAGACGTTCGTTAATTGTATACAGTATTAATTATTCTGTAGACCCTACCTCTGGGGTCCGTGGACCAAAGTTTTTATTAT
>JADKLZ010000130.1:16759615-16782714 GCA_021533235.1 Biomphalaria straminea
TTTTTTTTCAAACTTAGAGCTCGAAGAGCCTTCGGCTCAGGTCTTAGACTATTCAAACGGTAAGCAATGTAAATGTGTCTAGAGTACTGAAAAGTCAGGTACTGTACAGCTCAGCACTTTCGTGAAACAAGAAGACTTGGGCTCCACTTTGATGTCACACTGCCAAATGTTAAAAACTGACATAGCCAGAAGGTGCAAGATATTTGCTTGTTACCGTCATTTGTTGTCCGGAACCATTGGTAAGCGCGTTATTTACAACCAGGTGTCAGTGGAATAACTCAGAGAGAGCTCATGAACATTTGCTAATAGGCTTAATTGTCAGGTTAGAAAAATAAAGAATATTTGTATTTAATTTATATATACGATAATATAAAAAAAAATGCCTAAAACAAAGTTATGATTTCAATGTTTCAGGTAACTTTCCTGATATCTTTGTAAATATCCCTGCGCACATGGACTGGTTGGCAGATAAACTGTAAATTATTGACGGCACATCAGCCTCTCAAATATATCAATGGATTCTCCGAGTTTTGACATCTCTTATAAAGATGATTAATACTTTCTATTTATCGTCATGATGAATGAAAATTACGAAAATGTGCTTTTTGTTCTAGATGAATGATTCTATTGTGACTTTTCACAGTAAAAATACAGATCTAACGTAGAGATTAAAACAATGTATTTGATGCTAGTAATAAAACTTGAAAATCTGCAGCTCTTTAAGATGCCTGTGTTGTATTTTACTTGTTACAATATATGGTGAATTATGTCCAGAGGATTCAGCCCCCGTCGCCTCAGCGTGATGCCTCTGAGAAAACGTCTAGTAGTAGAACAAGATAGGATAGAAAGGGAAACGAATAAGGCCTCCTTCAGGCTACCTTGCGTGAGCTGCTTTTTTTTCCTCACTTGGGGAGGGGATGGTGTGACAAGTCGAAAACTCGCTGTCAGATTCGCTCACTTTTATCACAGCATTAATTATTATTTATTTATTTTATTTTAATTATTTCCCCTTTCTATGCCCATTTCTTCACAAAACCTAACCTCTTTCCTCCCCTCGCCAAGATTAAGACCGCCGCATTGTCTGTCAACTAAGCCAACCCTTTTCTCTTATCTCCCCTTGACCGGGGAAGAGATCAAACAGGTAGTCGCCTTAAGGGCCGGATGCCCAGCCCTCCCAGTTGATACCATATGGGCAGGAATGTAATCCATTACTCCACCCACCTCAACCCGTGTCTCCCTCCTTGATCAAAGAGATTATTCGAGGCCCATATATGCGAAAGTCGCCACTAGGCCTTCACGTGAGAGACAATCCCTATCTTATCACATTTCCTGTCTCCGGTCTTACTTCCGACTTTTATAAGCTAATCTATTTCAAAGTAGACAGTAGCTCATTTTCATTTTCACTCTCCCGCTGGCACTTGCCACATGAGCCTGGACTAGTTCATTTATTCTTACTCTTAGAGGAATATTTGGTGGTGAGTCTACGTTAAACACAGTTCCATTTTATCTGGCTTGTGTATATTTCATTTTGGATATTATAATGTGTATTTTACTTCTTCCATTTATATTTAATTTGTGCATTGTGTATTTCTCGCTGTCGTAAGTAGGAAACTTAACTATTGCATATGTATATATTTATATATTACGTTCACCCATGTCGGCAATATTATTGCCACGTTGCTCAATTGATAATTGACGCAACATTGTACATGTATGTACATCTTAGTTTATTTTCTATATCTTGGCTGGTCGCCTCGATAATTTTAGAAGACATATAAGAAATATCTCTCATTTTAATCATTTTGCTTTTGCGAGAGTGTTCCCTCCCCTTAAACGGACAATCATTGTTCATGTCATGGCCCCGGCCGTGTGTAGACGATAGCGTCACGGTCATTGACCACCAGCGTCCAATTCTCCCCTCTCTTACCCCCCCTTCCCCCTTTTTGCTCTTTTCCTTGTATTTTATTGATATTCTTATTTTTCCTTTTATGTACATATATATTGCTTTTTCGCCTCTTATGTACATTTTATATTACTATCAGCCCTCTATTTTTCCAAACTCCATTTGTCATCATTTTTCCCCATTGTGCACTAAAGCAATTTTACCAATCTGACGAATGCACCTCAGTCGAGGGCATCGACAAGACGCATGAGAGACATGTCCTAGCTTGTCTTTATTTATCTGCAGCCTCCTTTAGGTGTCTGCCTATGTGTATTGACACATCTGTCTATTTACGCTGAGTACCAGCTGCCTATTTGGCTCTAGCCAACACTACTTGCTACATACTTAGGCAACTGCATACTTATCACTCGCCTATTTGGTACTAATCAGTATCGCTTGCTCACTTGGATCTACAACGAGTATCACGTACTAATAAGTGCTTTTCAGCGCTGAAAGTCACTACTCATCGTCCGCTTGGCGCTATCGGCTCAAGCCTGCCTATTTGACAGTCCGCCTGTCAGCCCATTAGGTACGACGTCCCTATAGATCCGTTCTGTGCGAGACGTCATAGCTTCGCCAACTCACTGGACTTATCCTGCGACAACGCTGCCCACGGTAGATCAGCTCTGCCCGCAGTATACTTGTGCCCACGGTAGCCGACCACCCGCCCTACTGTGCCCACTACAGATATTAGAACTCTTGGACTGAAACTCCATTAGGACTATATCATCGGCGTCCCTCTTCCAGCTAGAGCGATCTTAATCACCAGCCAGGATACAGACAACTGTGATCCAATCAAGACAGAAATAGCTAAGTACCAAGGACAAAGTGACATATTCTCTCATTAAGTGCAAGAGTGATGATCAAACATAACATCGTTTAGAGTTAGATACAAACCCTCCCCCTTTTATTTTTCTATGTAAATGTCCCTCAGAAAACCATAAGGGAGGAGCTCGACGACCCACCGACATCTGAAGAAATTGAGACAGCAATATCTAAACTCAAAAGACACAAGGCACCTGGCTCTGATGGACTTCCTGCGGAAATATTTAAAACGGGTGGTGTCGCCCTAACCGAGAGGCTAACAGACTTGTTCACTCTATGCTGGGCGAAGTGCGTAGTCCCACCTGAACTTAGAGACTCCGTAATCATATCCCTATACAAAAAGGGTGACAAGTCTAACTGCTCTAACTATCGAGGCATTACACTTCTGTCGGTAGCAGGAAAAATCTTTGCTCGAGTGTTGCTCGACCGACTAAACCAGTCTTTAGTAGATGAGGTCTTATCTGAAAGCCAATGTGGTTTCAGAGCCGGTAGAGGTACAACTGACATGATATTTGTTCTGCGACAGTTACAGGAAAAATGCAAAGAGCAGAACCTAAACCTGTACGCAGCTTTTGTGGACCTCACCAAGGCTTTCGACACGGTCAGTCGCGATGGTTTGTGGAGGATTTTGGTTAAGCTGGGGTGCCCACCTACGTTCCTATCCATCCTCAAGCAGTTTCACGTTGGACAGAGAGGCCAGATCAGACACAATGGTGCTCTTTCTGATCACTTCCCAATAGAAAATGGCGTGAAGCAGGGCTGTGTACTTGCCCCTAATCTATTCGCTATCTTCTTTGGCGTAATGCTGGGTCAAATGAGACAGCGTTTGCATGAAGGCATCTACATCCGGTTTCGTTGTGACGGCAGCGTGTTTAATCTCCGACGTCTACTATCACACACAAAAACAAAGGAGATGGTCATAACGGAGCTTCTCTATGCCGATGATTGCGCCCTGCTAGCTCACAATGAAAATGACCTCCAGAACGCTGTAAACGAATTTGCCTACGCTGCCGCCTCTTTCGGTCTATCTATAAACCTCGGGAAAACAGAAGTCATGTTCCAGAAGTCACCAAATGAAACATACTCAGCCCCAAGGATTACAGTAAACGGGCATCCCCTTAACGTGGTAGACCACTTCACATATCTTGGTAGCATAGTGTCAAATGACGCCTCACTTTCAAGGGAAGTTGATAACCGTCTGGCCAGGGCCAGTAGCGCTTTTGGACGCCTTCAGGCGAGAGTTTGGAAGAACAAATCGCTCCGCCTACCTACAAAAATAAATGTCTACCAGGCGGTGGTTCTCTCAACCCTTCTATATGGCTCTGAGACATGGACACTATATAGAAAACAGCTGAGACTCCTTGAGTGCTTTCACCAAAGGTGCTTGCGCTCCATCATGGACATACGATGGCAAGACCGCACTACAAACAGCGATGTCCTTGCGAACGCCGGTATAGACAGTATAGAGGGACTTATTATGATCCGACAGCTACGCTGGGCAGGGCACGTATCCCGTATGGGAGACGAACGCATGCCAAAGGCAGTCTTTTTTGGTGAGCTAAAAGGTGGTCGACGTAACAGAGGCGCCCCACGGAAACGCTTCAAAGACCAGCTTAGGCGTCAACTTTCCTTGGCTGACATAGAGGAGAGCCCCTGGCTGCATGCGGCGTCGGAACGAGACAGCTGGAGGTCACTCACAAAGGCCGCGGGATGCACATTTGAGACCAAAAGAAAATCTGCCGCCGAGGACAAACGCAGACGACGGAAAGAAAATCTAAACCGACCACCTGCGGACAATGGTTTCGCTTGCCCTGGATGTGGCAAAATATGTAGGTCACAGCTGGGACTGCACAGCCACGGGAAACACTGTATTCCTCACTAATCTTCGGACTCGAAGACAAGCCTATTATTATTTATGTAAATAAATATTCTTTATATTTTTATCATTTGTATCGCTCTTCAATTGCTTGTCTCGTTGCGTGTCTGCTCCCGATTTATCTGCTGATGAATCAGTGTGTGATATCTTCAAAAATAATCAGCCCCTAGACACCAAACAAGCTAAATTCACGTCACATGCGGCGACCCGTCAAAAATGGAGCAAATAGCCCGGTAACTCAGTCCAAAATGTCCGCAACACCGTTTGTCGAAGGAGGCTAACATCAGTGTCCCGTCAGTTGGAGGGGCGGTTCTCACACGGAAATGTGGCGGTTACAGAAGGGGTATACGAGACAAACTGCGCTGCCCTTGGCTACTTAGAACGGGCTGGTCCAGGACCGTGGAACTCCGCGTATGTGGTAGGTCCCCTTACTCTGTTCATTGCTGTACCGCTGGGCAACTCTCATTCAGGACTAGGGTGAGGAGCTCCCGACCAACGCCTGTTCGCTTGATAAAGCATTTATGGCGATTTATTATGGTAATGGAGCCTTCCGATTCTCTACTGGACGATGATATATTGTGCTTTTGTATTCGAGATTTATGTCCGATCACCAGAAATCAACAGTGTTGTAACTTTTTTAATATGACAGGTAATCAAACACATTCTAAACTCGAAATGAAATATGAAAATATTGAACGAATACTCAAAAAGCACTCACACACACACATACAAGAACAAAGAGATACAGTATTTACAAAGTAGACATATGTAGTATTGAAGTATTGTTAATGACTATCTGAATCAAGTTTTATATCTTACCCTTATATATATATAAAGCTTTGGTCTCTCTCTCTCTATATATATATATATATGTATATCGATCGTATATATATATATATATATATATATATATATATATATATATATATATAGAGAGAGAGAGAGAGAGAGAGAGAGATTAACTTCTTCACCTTCTGAGAAATAACTAGAAATATATAATAGAATCTTCCTATCGGACTATTGTAGTGTAGTAAACTGTTTACTTATCTTATCTTATCTTATATTATCTTACATGTATAACATGACAATAGTAACAAAACGTGATGTAGATGTATTTGTTTCTGCTGATATAAACTTGAGAACCTGTAGATCCATATAATGTATTTGTAGATGGTAATTGAATTTGAACTTTTCATTTAGATTTTCTACTCAATTACTAAATAAATCTCCTAATAAAATGTCAACTTAAGATCAGAACTCTATTACCACAAATACATCAATGGATTACATAGATGAGTTTTAAGGATCTATACCGTTAATAAAGCTATTTCTCTTCTGATAAAGCTTTGGTTTGTTGTACATTCTCTGTCTCTGCGTTCAATTTTAAGGTCTGTAAGACATTCTCTGTCTCTTCATTCAGCGTTAACGTCTGTAATCTTTAGTATCTCTTGGAGAGCTTACCAAAGTCATAATATGGTTTAATTTAATAATTTATACACCTACAATTAGCGCGGGTCTTGGGAACAACTATCTATCTATATATAATTCTCTTCATGACTGTTTGTATGATGAAATAAATTGCAAATCGCTTGTTCAATGATGTCATTGATGTACGAGCACTTTTCATCAACAAACAAACCAGTAATACAATCCATTATTTACATATTGCGGGAATAGGCGTCATATGGTAATTACGTGTGCACAAACCTTGCAACCTTCACCGAATACCGCTAACTCAGACCCCTTCCATTGCGTCATTCTCACAGCTCAAGTTCATCAAAAACTATCCCAGGAGCACATGACGTAAGAAAGGTTTATCATGGCTCTAATGTCAGTGAAGTCACAACTACTAGAAGTAGAAAGTATCGATGTAGATGATGTTATAGATGTTTTTGCTGCACAGAATACACGACGAGAAGCGATATGGATTGAGATTTGTCGCTTGTGCATTTTTTAGCTAATAAACAACGGTATTATTCATTAAAAGAGTCTTAATGATTTTTTTTTGTTAAGTTTACTTATATATTAAACCAAATTGATCTTGGGCTTATAAATTTTTGCTTACATTATGTTATGTCATTTGCTGATTGTAAAAATACAAGGGGCCCCAAAGAGGTCATTACCCCCGAATCCCTAGCTACGCCCCTGGTCACATGTGTCCCGAAGGCCGCATGTTAGGCAACACTGCTCCAAACGAAAATACATCAAAAGCCATAGGTCATTTAACAAAAGACATCTGAATCATAATACGCTTCACTTTGCCTAACAGTTAAGAAACTTAGAGGGCAGAGTCGTCGTTAAAAAAAAGTAATTACTAGCAAAATCACAAGGACTATAATAAAAACCATTTCTAATAATGATTTTTAGTAGGGTGTGTACAAAAGCTAGACAATTTTATATAATATTGTTACGACTCTCACATTCCTATCTCAGGCTTCCATAAACACTGCTAAACACATAACACAACACATCAAAGAAACTGACAACAAGAGCTCCAAATAATCTGGTACTTTAATAATGGTAAAGTAAAACAGCCAATATGACACAATTGGCAACATCAACAGCTACAAATGCTAAACTGTACATCACCGTACTAAACTCTATAAACTATACTGTCTCTTCCCGGACTTGTACTCGAGGACTCAACCAGGCCCGACTTCATAGCCAGACTAACCTAACTTGAACTGCTCCTCTTTACACACTCCTCTCGTACACGCAGGCCTGTGATCAGATGACCATAACAGTGGTCACGTGCAAAGTTCATGCCTTGCCCTGTGATGTATAGCACGCCAAACTGTTTAGCTGGTCTGTGTCAAAAATATCAGCTGATCAAACAGTTAACCCTTTTGCGCCATCAATAGGGTTATAACAATATTATGGCTTACTTGAGGAGCTAAAGGGAATGGATTGACCACATCTTATGATGGTCAAATTATCGCCTGCTGTCGTATATTTTTCTATGCACAGTAGAGAACTCTAGATCAACTAGAAACACATTAAATAAACAACAACAACAATGTTTATTGAGGGGTCAAATTTATTACATGTACTTGTAGAAGTTTACTTTATGTCTGACAACCAATTGCGGTACATAGAAATATTTAGGTAAAGAACAGGGAGGTAACTCTCTGAAACATAAATACAATTATTTTTTTTATATTTAAAAATATATATATATATATAAATTGTTTAGAATGTTACCTTTAATAAAAAACAAAACAACAATAGACAATGTTACGAAGACAGTTTGTGAGTAGTCGACCGGCGGCGTAGCTTACGCCGCTATATTGCAGGGCGACTTAGGCCACTGGAACCTAAGCGACCGCATTGGGCCCCGCACTTTCATAGGACCCGCACTTTCACAGGATCCGCGCTAATCCAAAGAGTATCAATTATTGAATTAAACCATATTATAACTTAAAACAGATCTCCTGAGCCCTCCTGTTGATTTATCAGGAGCTCCTGGAAATCTTCGAAATAACAAAATTTACTTAAAAATCCCTTAAAATATACGAAAATATTAGACAAAAATTGTCATTTTAGGGTGTCATTCCATATGGGAAACGCCAATCCCACGCCGGGAATTATGCATCAGCCGTAATTGTGTAATGTAGAAAATAAGTTTCTCGCGCCTCAAACTAATGAAGAATTACTTGAGGTCAACGATTCTCAACGATAGATTGAAACATTTGGTAATTCTTGCTGTTTAGCGTGATCTATGTAGGAAACAGAATTATTCTGATACACTGTATGACTTTGCTACACTCAAGGTTCGTAAAGTAATTCTGTAGGTAGTAAAGAATGAATAAAATGCAAACACGAATTTATTTTCTAATGCAAACTCTTAAAACTCACTTATTATCCGCTTCCCTACCCAAACTTGGCCCTGCGAAATCCGTTTCCCATAGGGCCCCACAACGGTTAAGTCCGGCACTGCTGTTTAGTGTTTGTAACATGTTTGTTTGTAAAATGTTTTACAATGTTTCGGTTGTTCCTTCAGAGTTGAAGATAGTTTATTTCCTAGTCCAAACCTTCCGCAGGACAAAGGGGGATGGGAGCGAGCAGGATTTGATAAAATTTAAACGACAGTCCAGCGCGCAGGCAGCCATCCGTATTGTGAACAGCACTCTTGTGTTCTCGTGGGGT
Source organism: Biomphalaria straminea (assembly GCA_021533235.1). Classification (NCBI taxonomy): domain Eukaryota; kingdom Metazoa; phylum Mollusca; class Gastropoda; family Planorbidae; genus Biomphalaria; species Biomphalaria straminea. Next base: position 16,768,405 of record JADKLZ010000130.1, read on the forward strand.
GACTATCCGCAGAAATAAGAGAGTAATCTTTCCTTCATTTCTTGCTTCTCGTCCAAAGTCTTGAGGGAAGAAGAGAATGATATATATAGATTACTTTCTGCTGGACAATGCTACAACGACATGATAACAAAGAATACAAGACACCATCGGCTACCATCGTTGATTTGTTCTCATGGCCTAAGCTTAATTTCCATTAAACGGGCCCCATATTTAACGCCCCCCCCCCCTTTAAACGAACTTTTAATCTCATAAATTAATGAATCGGTTCGAATGAAATTGAACGTCCTCCCTGTCTCGTTCTCTGTCAGGATCAATATTTTGTTTCAATTCATTTTTTACCCCAGCATCATATTATCTTTGACATTGACGCTCTTTAACGCCCCTTCCTTTGAATACTTTAATGTCATTATTTTTTCTATTCATAAATATTTAGATGTAAATCAAATATATACCATAAAATGTAAATACATTAATAGATTTAGGGAAAAAAATTGCTTTACAAATATGTTACAGAAAGCTGAGTTAGATAGATGGTTAGATAGATAGAATTAAGGATAGGATATGGGTTAGTGTAATATAAGACAAGTTTATACAAGATGGTTAATATACAACCATCCAACTCAAAATACACTATTAAATCGTAAATCTTAATAGCTCTAAATAAGTACAAGGCATTTCTTTTAATTCCTTTTACATTATAAAGGGAAAGTAACAAACTACACGAGAAACAGAAATACTTTTGAAAGTAATCATCCTATACACTAATTACCGATCTTCAGATACATAAACAGCATCTCCAAAAACATATAAAAATGACAAATATAATAAAAGACAAAAGATACAGTAACGAAACAGTAACATAAAATTATATTTGATAATTGAAAAGAAATCTTGCCTGAACATTCCATAGTTCCACTGATAGCCAATCCAACCAGCTCAAGTTTTTCATTGTTCGCTCCGCACATTAAAGGGGCACCACCATCCCCATAACAAGGTCCCCTCAAAGTGGGTTTCTGCGATGATTCGTACACTGAGCAAAAATAATAGAACTTATGGTTCCTTACTATATCTTCCCCTTGTGCATAATTTAATGAGATCTATTATTATGCACAAAGGGTGGTATAACATTAAAATTTCACCTACAATGAACGAAAATTCTAGCAAAAAAAAAAAAAAACGTCACAAAATTCTCTCCCCGGGGCAAACCAGACATCCCCCCACATGTATATCATCATACTCCATAGTCAATGAATACACTCAATGCTACTCTTGACCTCTATGGTGACATGTCTGCACTGCGCAATACAGCAGGGTTTCTGTCCAGGGCTTTTACAATAGAGGTTTTAAGCCTCTCAAGTCCTCACTCAAATGGAGTTTGATGAGAATGAGGATTATGACCCTATTATTAAGGGAAAAAAAAGGATGTCTTTTATCAACATTTGGTTGCAACATTTCAAGAGCAGCCGGACCTTACGGACCTGTCATTTATGCTAAGACTGAGAATCCTAGTCTGTGACTTCAAAGAAGTAACTACTGAACAGCAGAGGCATTTGTATTGAAGCGCGATCATAACTGGTTACATTCTACTCCAGTGGACAGCGGCTACTGGACAAGACATCTCTCACTTTACAAAGCGCTTTAAACGATTCAAGATAGTTAGAAACGTTCACATGGACTGTCTTATCACTCGGCAGATATTCTTTCTGCGAAAATGTCTTCTCACCCTCCCTCTAGTATATTCAATGTCTTGTAAAGACCATTAGTGAAATGTCTATACGGTTCTATTCTACTTCAATGAGAGAAAGAGACATCCTAGTTTTAAATGCACTGCTAGAGATGCATAATAACACCGGTATTGAGCAAAAGCACTTTTAAATGGTTTGTAAGACGACTAAAACAACAGCCACTTGGTTTGTAAAGGAAAACATCACTGATCAAATAACTTCGTGTGCACTGCCATCAATGCATTTCTCTTCACTTACACAGTTAAACGTCTAAGTGACCCGTGCAAAGCTTAGTGATGCAAGATCTCATAGATAGCTGTGAAAGCTTTATATCAGAAGCCATCATTAATAAAAAAAAAAGCAATGTTAAGTGTGCCCTTCCGTCTTTTCTCAGGTAGCACGGTGATTCAAGAGACAGCTTGTCCTGGCCGAGAATTTGTCGCGTAAATACCTATCACCCTGACTAACACACACCCCTCATTCCACATCCTCTCCAACATTTCAGGTGATTCAGCATAAGGGACTTTTTAAAAAATAATTTCTTATTGATCTTTGAAACCAATCAGAAGCTACCCACTAAAGTTTAACATTGATTTCATTTTCTAGCTATAACTAGCCTTCTTTGAACTCGTGCCTGACATCCCAAGACATCACACAGAAAGCCATCAATCGCCTAAATAGGAATCAACATTGTTATCTTTGACTGTAATAATAACTTTTTTTAATGCTTTGCATGCTAAGAAACTACACTTTGAAAAGGGTCGTTTAAAAATATAAACTCAGCGAAAGTATTTTTAAAGTAATCATGAGTCAAATTTAAATCAGTTCTTCTTTTGTCGGTTTAATAAATGGTTTAACTGTACAAAATAATAGTTTAATAAGCAGTTAATTATAAATTCTATTTTACTTAACCATTCATGTCCATTGTGCAAAGATACATCCCTTCTTCAAGAGCTACTTTGACCATTGGCCACCATTGCTGGCACAATTTATAATCAACGATTCGTGTGGATGCTTTCTGTAGCGTGTTTGATACTAAATTTCTTCTATCTGTGTAACCCCAGCCACTCATCTTGCAGCGTGGTTCCATTTTCATTGTTTCGTAAGTTTCCAAATATTTAGAAACATTTTCTGCTAATCTGGCAATCTATTTTTTAAAGAAAAATTTGTAGTAGAACTTGTGTCAACAGACAAAGAAACAAGGATACAACGTAGAAAGGAAAAAAACAACATAACAAATACGTATTCGTAAGTAAATCGTATCACTATAGACGTGGCTCAGGTATTGGTGAAAGAAGGTGAGTAAACTTTTTACCAGACAGAGTGAGTAAATATAAGCTTTGTAAAGCTAGACTTGGTAAGCAACTAGGCTTACATACATATTTAATTTACCGTGCACCTCATTCGCCAATTTTAAAGAAACAACATTGAGTCACGTGCTTCTCTATCTCTTCTATACAAACTACGATTTAATTGTTATTAGTAATGATAACGTGACAACTTTATTCGATGTTTTTTAAAAATATTATCAGGTGACCGTTCATTTTGGTGAATGAGGTCAATGTCGTCTACTTAGCAATGGCAGTGTTTGCTGTCAGTAACAAATTAAAAAAAATATTAAATCTCATTCAGAGTAGCTGGATTACATTTGAACAGGCCTGTAATGCTAACACCTAATCATTTAGGATGGTACATCCAACCCAAACATTTGATGACCCTTACTAAATCCAACCCAAACATTTGATGACCATTACTACATCCAACCCAAACATTTGATGACCATTACTACATCCAAACCAAACATTTGATGACCATTACTAAATCCAACCCAAACATTTGATGACCCTTACTACATCCAACACAAACATTTGATGACCCTTACTACATCCAACCCAAACATTTGATGACCCTTACTAAAGCCAGAGGGAGGCCCATTGGCTGAGCGTCATTGAGCCTTAAAGCGATTGGCTTCCAAACTGGGGTTCGAATCCAGGTAAAGGCTTGGATTTTTAATTTCGGGATCCTTGTGCGCCCCTGAGTCCACCAATCTCTAATGGGTATCTGACATAAGTTGGGTAAAAGGAAAGGCGGCTGGTCGTTGTGCTGACCACATGACATCCTTAGGCTACAGGTGACCTTTGCATAGAACTATAGAACACCAGGTCTGAAAGGGGCACTTTACTCTTTTTACATCGTTGACTTTAATAATCACTTTAGTACTAAACTAGATACGCGGTGGCTGAGTGGTTGAGTGCTCGGCTTCCGAACTCATCGGTTCGAATCTTGGTAAAGGCTGAGATTTGAACTTCAGGTTTTTTAGGACACCCCTGAGTCCACCAAAATCTAATGGGTACCTGACTTTAGTTGCGGAAAATAAAGGCGGTTGGTCGTTGTGCTGGCCACATGACACCCTGCTTGTTAACTGTTGGCCACAGAAACAAATTACCTTAACATCATCTGATCACCAGATCGCAAACTCTAAAAGGGAAACTTTACTTTAATTGTACACTAACAAACTACTCTGTGATAAAGATCATTAAAAAATTAATGAACACGTTTTTAAAGAAAAATTATTTTGTTTGATTGCAAAATAAGGGGAACAAATGCTAGTCATTGAAAGTTATAGACGATAAGATATATAAGATAAATATGGATTTACTCCTCTTCTTACGTTTAGAAAAAAACAAAACACGTTTTACTTATGCATGCTTACAAATTCCTCTACATTAACTCACCCGTACATTCTTGTTAAGTGTTACTGGAGATATCAGTGTTAGTACAGCAATATTGTGGGACCCTAATACTTCAAATTCCTTATCTTTGATACTTTCATGCCTGTAGATTTTTGAGACGTAAATAGTTTGTTCGTACTGGTTTGGTGGCCCAAACATATTGAGTACCCCGACAGACACACGGACATTGTTGGGTTTCGTTCCAGCTACGCAACTGTATGTTGTCAAAACCTAATTGACAAGAAGAAAAATGCAGATCTTATGTATTTTTATTGCAAAAAGTTATAGAGGATATAAATAATAGACATATTATAGTTACTGAATGTTAATGTTTCTAGTATGTAAATAACCTTAAACGATAATGTTTTACAGAATGTAAAAGATGAATTAATATCTTTGTAAATTGTAGAATAAAAATAATATAGCACTTTTATATGTTACAAAGCTGTCTGTCTGTCTGTAAGCCTGTCTGTATGTCTATGTGTATATCTGTGTGTCTGATAAAAAGTTTGATCCTTTTTCCTCTCATTTTCCATTCTTGGATCAAGTTAAAATTTTACACTATTATTCATTGAGCCAATAATATAAACATCAACAATGAGTCAAATAATTGTTAGGAGCTAATTATTTTGTTTCATTTAGAAATACGAGGAATAAATGCATGTTGAATTTTGCATAATTATTCATAGTCGATGACAATCATGATGACAATACAGGAATTAATTTTTAAAAAATGAGTTGATAATTTAGTAAAATTAATTTGGTTTGTTTTATATAGCAGAAAAGATATGAATTCTTGAATTCTTTAATTTTCAGTAAATGAAAGTAATTAGATAATATTTGTTTTTAAAAAAGCCGTTGGAAAAAACCCTTATGAAAATTATATGGGGCAATAGACTCTTAGATCAATAGTGTTACAATATGCTACAAACTGGCAGAACCTGCGGCGTTACTGTTCCCAAACTGTATCGGATATTAACGTTTCTTTGGTCACGTCAGCTGCGTTCTGCGTGGAGGGGGGGGTTATTCTGTGTGGGTGGCATCTATCCGACCCTAAATACTGCTTTCATCTCGCTTATTCAAAGTTCTAAGTTCAAAAACACTGAACAGAATTTAACCTTTGGCGTCGGTCTAACACAAGAAGTTGTAGTCATCGATTATAAGCTCGAATGCTCGATTAACTCAGAGCTGAGCGTCAGGAGTCACTTTCGGTGGGAGCTGGACAGCTATGTCCGCCTTTTCCATTTCATTATTGAATTGTTGCCAAAGAATAATGGAATGTCATCGCCTTCTGGGTAAGTGGTATTAACTCTCACTGGAGAACCAAGGATTCAGCAATAGAGTTGTCGGCCCCAGCTCGGTACACAACGGATTATTAAATTTGTGCCATAGCATTAATTTATATTATGTGAAGTGTTTTTAAAACGAATTTATATTGGAAAGGGGGGGCATGGTCTAGGGCTTTGCAAAGAATGTAATACAGGTATTGAGTCAATGACCGTAACTAATTCCATCGCTCTTTTGAAACTCAATGACTTTTACGGCTTCACTGATTGTCATGGCCTCTGAATCATAACTGCAAACACTACCACATGGACCAAAGATTTCAACTGAGCATGAGGCAAAAAAAAAAACTCAATAAAGGCAACACAGCCTGCTCTTAAAAAGTCTATTGATGCCGACCCATCAGTATATGCAAAAATAACAATGGCAGGCATTAATGTTCTTTTGTGCTATTTTTTGAAGATAGATGAATGCTTTAGATTAGTGGCGTTACAGACTACATCTGCTACTTTCAAGCGTATGTCTGGGTCCTTTGGGAGACCCTAAGGGGGAAAGTCGATGAAAACGTTGAATGTTTTGTCTCTTGGTGGCCAGCTGTATCAATTAGTCAAGTAGCAGAATGCAAAAAAAGACTACATCTGGAAACATCTTATGAATCTCCAACCATCCACTAGTTTTCTAGCTGGGAGGTAATCATTCAGCCTTCAGTAGGTGAACTATATTCACCAGCTTGCTCTTGGGGAGTTCCGAAAAGAGCTAACATTGCGAGGAGGAGCGGTGGCTGAGCGGTAAAGTGCTTGGCTTCCGAACCAAGGTCCGGGAGTTCGAATCGTGGTGAAGACTGTGATTTTTAATTTCGGGATGTTCGGGCGTCTCTGGGTCCACCCAGCTCTAATGGGCCTTGGGGAAAAGTAAAGGCGGTTGGTCGTTGTGCTGGCCACATGACACCCTCGTTAACCGTAGGTCACAGAATCAGATGACCTTTACATCATCTGCCCTATAGACCTCAAGGCCTGAAAGGGGACATTTACTTATTTTTACTAACATTTGGAGAACCTGCAACTTTTCTGGCAGACTCTTACGCTCGCCAAGCAGTTTAGGGAAAATGCTGAGCTCTGACTGACATAGCTATTTCCCGCTCGTCTGGCGTAGAAGCTTTTGCCTGTCAGGATCTACAGCTTATGCTGAAACTGATCAGCGTAATCAGTCTAATGAAAGTTCAAGCCATTCAAATTGTCTGTCTCCGCCCACACTCTACTTTCGTGGGTTAAACACTGCCCATAGGAATGAGTGGCCGAGGTAACCAGTCATTGATCGTTTTAAACGTTCAGTGTTAATGTCTGGACTGTTTTCACTGATCAGTCTAAGGGGCAACCCAAATCTTCGACCCCTGAAAGAGCCCATAGTTATTTCAAGACGAATTTGGTAGAAATAGCGAATAAAAAAAAGTTTGGTAAATTTAACCGTTGAGGTTTCAATCTTGACAATGGATTAGTTGTATAACGCTTTAAGTTCTTCTTCTTCTAGTCAGCTTTTTGAGGTGCTGCTGTTAAGTGCGCTTTATATAGTTGGAATAGTAAATATTTTGATTTTGTCGTCCACAGCAATTTGTCAAACTGTGTTATTTTGGTATTTGCCTTAGAGTTTTAATATTGGTCAAACAGTGTTGTTTTTTTTAAACTCTAGAAATAAAGTTTTAATCTAACAATGATTTAGCCATGTGTTTTTAAAGAGTGGAGAATTAAAAAAAAACAAATTACTCTATCTGGAGCAACCAACGCACCCCCACATTGAAGAGACCAGCTGCCGTCAATTTTTTTCTTTATTGCAACTTGGAAAGGGAATTCAAACAATTGAGCATCCTCGCCATTCGCAATACGTCTTTGTAACTTTACAACAGAGTCGATTGCTAGAAAAACAAATCATTTACGATCATTTTTAAAATTTGCTATGACAAATCTATTTTTAGAAAAGTTAAAAAAAAAATAATAAACTGTCATATGGAAAAAGATTTTTTCTAGGTTTCAGTAGTTTCATTGTGTACAAAGTGCTTCTTATGTCGGCAAAGTGCTTACAAGTACTGCTATGATTTTCTTTCTTAAACAATATGAATAGCCCAAGTGTATATGTCAAAATAAAAAATGGTGACTGTCTGTAGCAGTATAAGTGTCAGTAGTAGACCTTCGAGAATGAATGTTGTGAACTCTTGGTAAAGCTTTGACATAGAAACATAAACATTTTAACATTAGAAAAGTAACACAATGGATTAATTAATAACAAAATATATATATATATATATATATATCCAATTAAGCAATCAGAAAATAGACAGGAACTGTAAACAACGCCATCAAATGTTACCTATTAAATATACAACAAACTAAGAAAACTGCAATATACTGTACGCAGGGCCGGTCCTTACAATAGCGGGGCTTTATGCGAAACTGATTTCGCGGGGCCTAGTCTTAGTAGGAATAAAGGTAATAAGTGAAAATTAAGATTTTTTATTAGAAAAGAAATTCGACTTTGAATTTTATCCAAGTACAAAATTTCGATCGAATTAAGTTTACTTTACGAACTCTGCAACCTATGACATATTTATATGCCAGTGACTATAAAATAAAGCATTGGAAATTCCGATTAAGGTGAAAATTCGCCCAATTAGGCCTATAATATTTTTACATGAACGCTGACAATGCCTTTTTTTTCCCTCTATCGCATAGGATTGGCGCATTCCGCAATGAATGACAGCATGACACCCACAAATGACAATTATGTCTATTTGTTTCAGAACGTTTGTACGAGTTTTCAGGAGATTTAAATAAATTCAGGAGATTTAGCGTGTGGCATATGAAAGTACGGGGCCCCTTGCGAACACGTGGGTTGCAGTGGCATAAGACCGGCCCTGACTGTACTTCTACGATTAGTCTCCTATTTGAAATATGAAATAGTAAGAAATAAACCTAGAATTCTTTATATTTTTACAACCAAGATTCTATCAAGTGCTATTCACAATAATATATACAGATACAATCATTACAAAGAATATTTTCCAATATGTCTTACCTTGTACGTTACACACAAAAATGTCATTAAGGATAATAAGAAGCTTGGTCAGAGTCAGCCACAACATTTTATTTTTGTTGAAATAAACATCTCTTAGCATTTTATTCTCTCGTGAATGTTCGGACTTAGGAAAACTAAAGATTACGTTCTTATATGCACAAAACTAAAAAGTACCTTCTTATATGCACAAAAGTAAATATTACGTTCTTATATGCACACTATCTATTAACTGCAAAACGGAATTAGATATTGATTTAATCTGACGGTTTGCACTTGCTTTAATTTCAGACAAACAACATGCTTCATTACATTAAGAAAGAAGATAAAGACTTACCAACTTTTTTGATTAGTATGTTATTAAAATGATCGTATTTACTATCACTATTTTATCATAGCACCTAGCAACTTATGCCTACATTATGTTTGTTAACACTATGGCGAATATATCAAATAACTTATTTGATTACTCCTAAAAGGTAATCTCATTATCATGAATTTCTTTCATATGCTTTGAATAATCCCTTTTAAAACTATTAATTATTAGGGTCTAATATTTTGAAGTTTAATTGTAAATTTAGTCTTATTTTTATATAAACACTATTGTTGCTAAATTCACTAAATAATTAAATTGAGCTAATGGAAACATTGTGCCTCTGGAAGTCTGACAATATTAGAAATGTCTGTTTTGTTTAAATTATCGAAAGTAAACAGACGGTCTCCTCTAGTGGCTAAATCCAGTCTATTTATTTAAAAGCACAAAAACAGAGTTTTCCCTATCAGACCCTGCGATGTATGGGGCAGTTGAGGTTAAGGTCATATGTTTCAACGGTTAACGAGCTGTGTTTTATGTGGCCAGCACAGCGACCAACCGCCTTTACTTTCCCCAACTAAAGTCAGGTACCTATTAGAGTTGGTTGGACTCAGGGGCACCATAAAAACTCTGAAATTCACTGAGATTCAAAGCCAGGACTTCAGGTTCGGAAGCCAAGCTCTTAACAATACGACCAATTCGCCTCCAGTCTATTCATTTGCATACTCATTAAGTTTATTTCGCACTAAATTTAGTTTAACATTGTATGTTGATAGAAAGGCTAAAATTAATTCCATTTTCTACCACAGATTTGGAATTGTACAGCAACAGATATATAAAATTAGTCATTTATATTTAAATGTTCAAATATAGTGCAACCTAGAAGTGAAAAGGCCATTTATTTATAGAGTGATGTTAAGTGCATTGCAAAGTCCTCGATCTGCTTAGGCCCTTTGTCAACACATAGGTTATGTAAGATTGATTGTTAAACCTTTTCAAATTGATTAAATATCTCTATGTGAAAAAATAATTAAGTAAATGAAAAAATACAGTTCATTTCTGTCTCTACAGTCGGAGATTTGTTTCTTCCATTTGCATTAAAGAATTTAAATGCAAAACAAATCTCTTTTTATCCTGCTTTTAAATCAACTCTAACCGAGGAATCTTATTGGTTTTCAAAAAATAAATAAATACGTCTCCTTTCGTAATTCGGAGAACCTCAGTTTATTATAAGAGTTGAACTTGTTTCTCAACATTTGTCACACAAAACTGTTGAAAGGTGAGCGTATGCCTATGTGTCACGACCCGCTAGGTTAGTGGAGGATAGATCTGGATTTTATTTATTTTAAATTACTCGTAAAGCCTTTGTAGCGTCCATCTACTGTTGGTGTCCTGTAAGCAGATAAGTCGCATTTGATCACTAACACAAAACATAGTCTTTTTGTGATAGAGATAAGTTTTTAACAATTTTAATGTGAGTTGTAATCACTTTTAAAACATCATTAGACTGAAGTTCTTTAACGGCCTTTGAAAGGGGAATAGACACTATTCGTGTTGTGTTGCTCCAGTTGTTTGCTTATGCCCCTTCTCCTGTTTATTAACAGTGATTTTTAAATTAAATTATTATTATTATTATTGTCATCAATTGATTCCCTAATCCATCAATCTGTGTAAAAAAAAAGGTTCATTTATGTAATCCGTTAAGTTAAATTAATAAATTGGAGATACAGCTCTGATAGTAATGTGACATTCTAATTAAGAGATTTAAATATGTCAATCTACTTGAAAATAAAACATATGATTAGAGTAACACAATTTTATAATAATAATAATAATAGGCTTGTCTTCGAGTCCGAAGATTAATGAGGAATACAATTTCATAAACAAGGTTTAAATGAGAAATTTTTAACGGTTAAATGTATTTTGTCACTAACTAAATATTGGTTATTGAAGCTATGCACCAAGATTGTCTCTCCTTATCGATCTTCTTTTTATAATGGTTGATTATTTCATAAATGTTAACAGTTTTGTTGTGCTTTGTACTATTGTACTTTAGTTATAACCAGTGGCGTCACTAGGAGGGTGCGTGCCGCCCCTGGTAACATTGACCCTAGTGATGCCGCTGGTTATAAATTACACAGTCGTGATGAAACCAGCTTAAGTTTCTATAGGTCGTCTTGAACTGAAAGTCGGCTGATTATTTGACCCTTTTGAACACCCTCATCCGCTAGACACTTTAACATCCTTATTTCTTATACCGTAGAGACTCTAGACACTTTAACATCCTGATTTCTTATAAGGTAGAGACTAACAAAAACAAAGCAAATGAATCTAAAGACAAAATGATTAATATTTAAAGAAAAAAAAAGTTTTATTTTCATTTCATTGCCTCAAAGTAAAGTGTTTTTACATTTTTTCAGCCAGCCAGTCCCGGTATAAAATGACATTCACGTACATAGATCCGGAGTCAGCTGAAATAGAAAAACAATTTTTAAAAATGTTTTATATTTTCAAAAAACATTTTAAGCTATTACACTTAAAAATAACAAGCTTTACGTTATGATCACATTTTATGTAAAATAACTGTTAAAGAACTTCTACTCTTTACGATAATTTATCCTCAAACATTAGACATTATGGAACTAAAAAAAAAAATTGATAGGCCTCAAATGCTTTGGTAAGAAATGTATGGATTTAGTCACACTAAGATATAGTTACTACGACCTCGATATAGTCGTACAGAAGAATATATTCATACAGATTCTCAAATAGCAGCACATATTTATCTAGCTCACCTCTACTGGAATATTGTGATACAGACCTTGCAATAGTAAGATAGACTGAGAAAGACAGCTTTCTATAGCATGAACGCCCAAACGGGATGCAAGGTCAAGCACGTGAGCCCCTCCCCCCATTCTGAATAGCTGAATTCTAGCCAATCGTGTGCATTTTCAAATTCATTAACCTCTTCTAAGAAGCAAATCAAGTGCTTCCACTAAAGTACATTTGTAAAGGTAAGTTATTGTATGAGACTAATAACAATAATAATTATAATAATAATAAAATTTTATTGAAAAGGAAATTAAAGAAAATAAAAGGAAATTTTCGTTCAATGTTTGTATTACACAAAAAAAAAATAATTAGCCTAGTCTTTTTAAAAATACATGCGGGTCCACTAAGTGTAGCCTTCATTTCCTTGAATTTCAAGTATCCAAAAGTTTAGACATTCTTTAGCACTTTAAATCAATTAATTTCTTGAAAGTAGTAACTCAACCAGCAATGCTTCCACTTAAGTACAGTTGCAAGGATAAGCTATTATTGAAATAAAAACTAGAACAAGCTAATCAGGGGATTAAGGATGATCATATCTTTGGCATTTTACATCTCAAGGGACTATTTTTTTTCACTTTGCAATTTAATATGGGGGGGAGCCAGGATGGTAAATTTTGAGTGTTGGGCTGTCCACACAAAATCTCTCGCCTTTTTTCTATACTGACCAGATCCAAAGGGATGGAAAACCATCGCAATTTAGCGTCATGTGGATGGAGAGGTTGCCGAATAGCCCCCTCTCTCTACTGGACTCCAAAACTAGATTCCTTAACTCTTTCTCTCCGTCATTAATTATTTTCCATGTTCTGATGAAATTACTCATTTTGTTCATTTGTGTTTCCCACTCCTGTTATGATTAAGCTTCACTAACTTTTTTATTTGTAAGCAGGGAACGTTACTTTTGGTATAGAATTATACAAGAGTGCATGCTCTTTTTTTGAATAATACAAATAAGTTTATAAAATAAAAATAAATAATATAGTGGGATCAAATCAACTTTGACATTGTCAGTTAGGAGAGAAAGAGTTAAAAGATGCACAAGCTGGAACGTAAGTAAGAATATTAACTCTTTGCTTGACGAGCGTTCATCGCCAGCTTGTCTATCGCGACCAGAAGCAATTCATAAATAAATTTGTTGACAGTTTCGGTAGCCACAGGCACATTTAAGATTATCAGGGATTTTTTTTATCGACCTTACAGAGCTACAAGGACCACACGGACATATATAACAACATGTAAAGTAAATCGTTTGTTCAGTTATCAGTATTCTTTCTCTCCTAATTGATGCTTTTTTTTTTGGATTAATAAACTTTGATTTGTGTTGTGTAAAAAGAACATTCGTTCTCTATAATTCAACACCAAATATACATTTTCTGATAACAAACAAAATCGTTATTGCAACTTAATCATAACAGGTTAGTGAAAAACAATAGAGCGAAATGAATAATACTAACGGAGTGAAAAATTATAATTACGAAAAGAAAAAGTTAATTTCATGAATCAAGCATTTACAGTGCTTATAATAATACACTGTAAAAAAAGGGGGGTATGCTTACTAGTTGTTGTTTTTTCTTTAATAATCTGCGTAACTAGAAAGTAATAAGAAAATTAAAACTACGACTTTCAAAGCTACGACTTTTAAAGCTACGACTATTAAAGCTACGACTTTTAAAGCTACGACTTTTAAAGCTACGACTATTAAAGCTACGACTATGAGCCAACGATCGTAGCTTGCAACTCCCTGGAAAAAAATCCTGCGTGCGCTCCTGTCAGTAAGATAGATTAAGATAAAGACACACAGACTTCAATACAGAAAAAAACGTTCTTTTATAAGCTCGAGCTGGCTACGATTTTCAAACAAACAAAGATTTTAAATAAAAGAATGTCGACCTCTATGTGTGATTTTCTTTCTTTATTCCTCTGTGTCTTTTGGATATAATTTCTTTAGGTGGCAGGAGTGTCCATTCTTTAGGTGGCAGAAGTGTCCGTTCTTTAGGTGGCAGGAGTGTCCATTCTTTGGGTGGCAGAAGTGTCCATTCTTTAGGTGGCAGAAGTGTCCAATCTTTAGGTGGCAGAAGTGTCCATTCTTTAGGTGGCAGAAGTGTCCATTCTTTAGGTGGCAGAAGTGTCAATTTTTTAGGTGGCAAGATTGTCCATTCTTTAGGTTGCAGAAGTGTCCATTCTTTAGATGGCAGAAGTGTCAATTTTTTAGGTGGCAAGATTGTTCATTCTTTAGGTGGCAGAAGTGTCCATTCTTTAGGTGGCAGAAGTGTCCATTCTTTAGGTGGCAGAAGTGTCTATTTTTTTTAGGTGGCAAGAGTGTCCATTCTTTAGGTGGCAGAAGTGTCCATTCTTTAGGTGGCAG
>JADKLZ010000130.1:16793670-16834385 GCA_021533235.1 Biomphalaria straminea
GAGTTTGTGTATCACACAAACTCTCTTTGTAATCTTGTTATACTTAAAAACAGTAAAAGAAATGGAAACGATAAATTATTTGATGTTGATAGTAAAATATAATGTGATGTTATATTTTATATTATTTGAAAATATGTAACAACTTTTTAGATTTTTATTTATATTACGCAAAACGGGAATTGGGTTTATTGAATTTACAAGGTAAAGCTGATGTAAAAATTATATATGCCATTCGTCTTCCACCAAATGTCAAGTTGTTTTTCTTTTCTTATGACATGGAGGACTTATGCTCGCGATATTTCAGTGTACACGTACATTATTATTTACAAATTATTTAAAATAATAATTCGACGTTTTTATTGAGTCAAAAAAAAAGTATAAATATCATAGGCCAATAAAGTCATGGCTTAGAACATTAAACTTTGTCAAATCAGAAAATGTCTGCGTTTCTTGATTAATAAAACTACTGTATTGGATTTTGTGTGTGTATATCCTAGCAGATGTTTAATTTGATACCAAAATAAGAAGTCGCGGTTAAATGCCATCTTTCACAGTGTAAAGAAATGCTGGTTGGAAATCCAAAAGATTTGAACTTCTTCGCTCTAGATATCCTGGTAAGAACAGCTGCTGATGTAAAAAGTAGAAGGGTTTCAGTCACCTAGGACAGGGGTCGGCAACCCGCGGCTCGCGAGCCGCATGCGGCTCTTTGCGTGTGAAGCTGCGGCTCTTTAGTTCTACACGCAATTATTATTAATTTTATCGAAACATTTTTTAAAGTAGTTCTGAATAATTTAAAGAGGGTTACGCACAAATTCTATCTCTTAGCTACTTGTACTCGCTTTTCACCACACTCCTTCCCCAATACACGCGTCTATGTTACCAGTCCGCCAGAAGCTCTCGAATGGACGCCATCGTTGAATGTTTCTCTGTAGATTTCAATTCGCTTTCGACGCAAGACTGCGTGCTTTGGATGTGACGTAAATTTTGTTGTTTCAAGAAAATAAGTTACAAGCGATTATCTTCTCAATCTTATATGCAATCTACAAGTAATGCTAATCGGGCAAGCTTTGTGGTACCACTAGAAATTGCACAAAAAGGCAAACCATTTATAGATGTTGAGTATGTCAAAGACTGCTTCCTACGTGCATCTGAAGAACTGTTTCGTGATTTCAAAAACAGACCAAAAAATCTTGAAAAAAAAATCAAAGACACGGCACAAGTTGCTCATTTAGTCAGTTATATATCTTATTATGGCCCAAAAGAATAACTTAAAGTATTGCTACCTCGGGACAAACTGGATGGAATGATATAGTGCACATCATACAATAATACAATGAAAACATTAAGAACAATTTAAATAAAATCATTTCAATAGCAACCGATGGAGACAGAAATATGACTATAAAAAAAAGGGTAACAACGATTGTTAATAGCAAAATAAATTATTACGTTTCACTGAATAATACACCTAATAAGCACTATGTACCCAAAACGATTCGAACCAAAAATAGTTGAGGTAATGAGTTTGGCAATCAAGATTGTTAACAGCATGATGTCCAAAGCAATCTACTATCGTCAAATTAAAGAATTCTTACACAAAATGGAGACTCAGTATTCTGAGCTCCTTCTTACTAATATAGTGCGATAGCTTGCCAAAGGTAAGGTGTTGAGACGTTTTGCTTTGTGCTGGAATGAAATAAATACTTTCCTAAATGATATTGATAAAGGCATTAATCTCCCTGTATTAGAAAGCGACAAATATTTGCAAACATTTTATTTTATGGTTGATATAAAAGAGGAATTAAATGAGCTGAAACTAAAACTGCAAGGAAATAGAAACACATCCTATGTTTTGGTAGAAGAATTGGTTTGTTTTGAAGAAAAATTAATTCTTTTCTCAGAAGATATTGAGAGTTAAGTGACTTCATTTTCAATGTCTAAAGTACTATCGCAATAAAATCAGAGCTACTGTTGACACGAATTACTTGAGCACAGTTAAAAAAAAATCAAAGATAATTTTTGACAGATTTGAGCAGTTCAAAACCAACAAAACCATTTTACCATTCCTAGTAAATCATCTCAACACAAAGTTAGAAAATCCACATTGATCCATTTATGAACGTAACGCAACAAAAGTGGACAGTTTTCAAAGAAATGCCGCGAGTTGATTCGGCGCATGAAATAATCTTCCAGATTGCAACAGTAGTACAGTGAGGGCATTTAGATTGCTGACTTTCTCCGGATCGACATATTCGTGCGAGAAAGCGTTTTTTTTTCATGAATATAATTAAAAGCAAAGTAAAAAGCCAACTAACAATTGAAAGTTATTAGAGTCGTGTTTGAAACTAAATACAACAAGTTATGAGCCAGATGTATCCAACTTTCAAAAATCATGCGAAGCCAACGTTCCCATTAAATTTGTTTGTTTAATTGTTTGTTACATAAGTTCAACTTAGGGTTTAAGAAAATATTTAACTCCTTTAGTTGTTTCCGAAATAAAAAATAATTATCTTATAACGCCATATATATATATATATATATATTTTTTAATTTTTGTTTTTTTTTTTTTTATTTAATTTTTGTGACACATTACTTATATTTCAATAAACGGATTTTTAGTAAAAAAAAATTTTGCAAGTACTATTTATTGAACTTTAAAATTTTGTAAATTGTAATTTTTGGCTCTTTGGACTCAAAAGGTTGCCGACCCCTGACCTAGGACGACTGTTTTGAGCCAGATAACATGCTGAAAAAAAATTATCATGCTTAACAAAACCTTCGTTAAAGTCCAGTAGGAAATTGCTGCCGATGGCGTCATTATCCAATTGATCGTTAGAAAGTCTTTTATCCAACGAACAGACCAGCATGTGGGGCTCTTCTTCTCTCTCTGAGGTCTTCCATTTGTAGCGGCCATAGACTGGGCAAGAAATGAGACCACGTACACAAGGCACCGCTCCCGGTCTAAAAGTGGCCTGGACGTTGACAGATCGCTGCGGGAGTTTTTTTTTTACTTCCCAGAACAGTGCAATGGCAATGCTCTCGCACCCCTTTAGACACTCCCGCGAGAGCCTTGTTTTGCTGCCGATCTCTCTGTCATGAGACCCCCGTCGACTAGGTGATCATGTAGTCACACCCATCTTGGCATGTTGCAGGTTCCTCCAAGCCTCGACATGAATTCCTGGAGGCTCAAGCCCCAGGCGGGGACCATTCTTATGACTTTACTGTCCCATCGTATCCGTTAGGGGACCATCACCACGCGTATGGGCCCCTTTAGGAAACGGGTCGATGGGGACTGGTTAGCTAGACTTTTTCACATCCCCACCACATGCAGGTACACTCGCTAGAGCATACAGTGGTAGCTCAATGGGAGCTATGTTTGCTCTCGTACTTAGCCTATCCACTTTCCCGGGCGGACGTTTCCACTGGAGGTGCCACCCTGAGGCGAAGGGAGCATTTCCTCCGGCATTGCCACTACCAGACCAGTGGATCGTTTTTTCGGTAATTTCCAAAATGATCTCTATACCAGAGGACCATTTTTTTCGGTACTTGCCGATGTCATTAAAAAAATAAGTAAGAATCTCAAAATAGCCAACCAATCATAATAAAACTATTTGTTTAGCTTTGCAAATGGCTGCCCTTATAGAATCGATGTTGTTTTTCATGACATATTTCAGAAAATTTGAAATAAACATGAACCAGGCACGTATAAGGTAGGTCTAGGCTTGTAATAAGCCTAAAGTTAATCGATATTTTAGTTGATTTTGACTCATTCATGTAAAAACTTCTTAAAGAAAAATGTTTTTTCTTCCATTGAATGATACTGTGATAGTTCGACGGATTAGAAGAAAAAAATTCATGATTTTAATTCGATCTAGAGCTTCAAATCCAATAAGTAAGGAGGGTCATGGTCCTCGTTTGATCAGGGTTGGTGGTTTCAAAAACTACATATTTGTTTTCCTTTGTTTTTGATCTGGCAGGTATCCAACTTGACTTGACAATTTCAATCATTTGCGTGCAGTCAAGCGTTACAGTTGCATATACAAACGGTTCATGGTTTACATAAATAACATGTACCTCCTAGTTAATTAGCGGCCGTCACAGTAGAAAAACAGTATTAGTTTTGTGCAGTCTGTCGGTCCGTTTGTCAGTTCATTTCGGTAGAAGAAACTAGAAATGACATAAAAAATCCAATATCATATTTTAGATGTTTTAAAGTTCTGATACAGATAATAGCTTTTTAAAGCAAACAGTTTAATTTTTTTTAAATTAAATATGTTGTTGTTGTTTTCATAAAAGTACCTTACTTTTGAATTGAAAAACTTCAGTGGAGGTAAGTTTTGATACAAAATTAAGGACTTGTAAAAAATTTTTTCTCCCACTTCCCATTCTCAGATGACGTTGAAATTGTGCACAAATATTTATATTTGAATACAAGGGTAATTATAAATTTTGCTTTAGACAGAAAAGGGGAGATATCCCGCGCAGTAATGAGCGATATGGTTTTGCGTTGATTTTCCTTTTGTATTTTAAGTTTTATTTTTTTTTATTTTTAATTTTGCTTATTTAAAAAAAAGCAATCTAAGAGGAGGGAAATCCAGCAAAACACGTTGTAGTGAAAACTGCCTGGCCTTCATACTATCAATGGAAAAAAGAAACACAAGAATAAACAATAATTATCAGGGAAGGAAAATATATATATGACAATGCCTTCACAAACGTCTTCTGTACGGGGAGCTGTGTGCAGGAAAATGCTCCCAGGGGGTGTCAAAGCAAGCGCTATAACAGCCTTAAGAGCTCCCTCAAGAAGTACGATATTGACATTCACGGCTGGGAAACACTTGCTCTCAATTGCTCCTCATTGCTTGAAGCCGTGAGTGTCGGAGTCACGAGATACGAAAAAAAAATAATGGCCAGCTTTTTAGAACGTTGAGCTACCAAAAATCTGAGATAAAAAGCAGCACAATCTGTAATTTACCCAACCTACATATGCCACGTTTGCGACCGACTTTTGAAAGCGAGGAGTGGGCTTTACAGTCACTTTCGTGTTCATAGGAAATAGAAATGTGCTCATCATTGACCACAGAACATGATATATGTATATTAATATAGGAGGTGGACATCCATATGCTCGGTCCAATAAAAGTAGACTCTTATGCCTGGTTTACGATGATCTACACCAGGGGTGGGCGAATTACGGTACGCGGGCCACATGCGGCCCGCCGAAGTGTTTTATGCGGCCCCCGAAAACCTAAATAAGTTATTGTAAATATCTATAGAAATTATTGAAACTTTTGATTCTTATCACTTGTAATGAAGAGGCTAAAGAAAAATTGTCTTTAAAAAAAAAACAAAGATTTTAATTAATAGCAATACTATATAAATTTAGTAAAAGACATAAGCCCTGGCCAGTATTTATTCAATGCTATGGAGAACTGTGTTGAAAGAGTTAGGTTGGCTTGTACAAGATGGCAAGGGTAACAACTGATGGAGCTTTGACTGAGAAAAAAAAAACTTTTTAATAAAATAAAGAAAATATCCCAACCATAAATTAGTAACTGGAAAGTTTACACAAAGCTACATTGAATTCACCGTACTTACAACTCAAAAGTACAGAAATTGTATTTTGCTCAGGGCCGTCCCTCAGCATAGTCTGCAGCTGCTAAGTTGCATGATTGTTAAAGGGCTCGCATAGTTTTATATTACAGAAAAGGAATAGCGAAACTTGCACATAGTGTTATTGTTCGAAGTACACTAGACCCTTGATAAATTGCAAAATTTTAAACATTTTTTTTTCCTTTATGCGGCCCGCCCTATCCACAAATTTCATTAATGCGGCCCTCGGTTGAAAAAGGTTGCCCACCCCTGCTGTAACATTTTGATTCTTAGATTTCAACTAAGAACCTGACTTCTATTCTATCAGCTCTAGTTGCACATTTTCAGCAGCATTTTCAGAATCAAATCAGATCGGGTGATCGAGAGGCTAAGTGCGCTTGAACTTGGCTTGGCTACCTAGAAGGAGGTTCGAGGTTCGACACCCGACTCGGGCAGAGCGCCTAAAGGCAGCACGGAAAACCAACTCCTAGATGCCCCCTCCCCCCACTGGTCCACAAATGAGATTGGACCAAAGATCTCCGAGCATGCTATAAGCATGAAAGTAGCGCTATATAAAAGTTATAATAATAATAATAATAATAATAATAATAATAAATTAAAAGAGGACTTTCTTGGTAAATACAAGCAAAGAATTAATAAACTTCTCAATACAAAACTGTCTGGCGGTAACCTCATCACTGCAATAAATAGTTGGGCCGTCCCAGTGCTCCTATACACTTTCGGCGTCATCAAATGGACTGACACTGACCTACACGACATTGACAGGCTCACGAGGAAATTATTAACCAAATTTCGATGCCTACATCCCAAGTCCTCCACCATAAGGTTATACCTGCCCAGAAAGGATGGAGGCCGTGGATTGCAGAACATCTTCAAACTTTGTAAGACGCAAGTATCAAAAATACGATCAAAACTGCACGCCTCCAGCAACGAACTAATTTCCTTCCTACGCAGGTACGACTCCGATGCGACCCCTCTGAACCTACACAATGTTGATGTTAATATCGGACTGGACGACGCAGGGCATGAGATTCGTCAATGGGAAGTAAAAACACTCCAGGGAAAATTCCCTGCTTTATTACATGGGGACAACATTGACAAGACCGCTTCCTTAGCGTGGCTCAAAGCAGGTCATCTATACCCTGAAACTGAAGGCTTTGTTACAGCAATACAGGACAGAGTAATTAGGACAAAAAATTACGAGAAACATATCCTAAAACTCAATATTGTTGACAAATGCCGAAAATGTGGAAATGTTGGTGAGTCAATTGAACACATAATGGCAGGATGTTCAGCCCTATCGGAATCTGCCTACTTAGGTCGCCATAACCAAGTTGCAAAACTAATACACCAGCACTTGGCTTTGACACACAATTTGATAGGGAAGGATACTCCTCCTTATTACAAATACTCACCACAAGAGGTTCTCGAATCTACTGATTATCTGCTGTACTGGGATAGACCTATTTTGACCGACAAAACAGTTGATTTTAATCGCCCTGATCTGCTGCTCATCGATAAAAAGGAAAAAGTCGCTACCATTATCGACATTGCAGTACCACTATCTCACAACTTAAGAAAAACTGAGTTAGAAAAACAACGAAAATATGGGAACCTAGGCTTGGAGATTAAGCGTCTATGGAAGCTTTCTAAAACAACAATATACCCCATTGTCATATCAACCGAGGGGATAATAACAACTGACCTCACAGATACCTTCAAGGCCCTTGCATTCCTAGGAACATTCTCGTTGCCTGTCAGAGGGCGGTACTGCTGCAGACCTGCCACATCACCAGAAAATTCCTCAGTGAAAACTGATAAAGGGACTACAATGAATTTTGTTTCCCTTTAACGAAACTCGACCCTGGCTGCGCCAGAGAAAGAATACTCGTTCTTTTATAATAATAATAATAATAATAATAATAATAATGCACTGAGAATGAGCAAATTTAATTAGCACCAGTCTCTCTTATTTTTTGTAAGTAACTTTGCATCAAAACCATTTCATTTCATGGTTGGTGCGCCATATCTTTGTTAGACTAGCTAGCTTTACCAAACATAAATTGTACTGCATTGTCAACTCCTGTCATTTCTCAAAAATCATCCTCGCTTGTTATGCATAGAACAGAACTCTAGTAGCCCCTTTTATATGTCAAAATTCCTGTTAAAGGCCCTTATGAATATAGCCAACTGTGCTACACCCGTTACGTCAGTTGAGTCATAGAAACCAAATGAAAGTAATTCAAAATCAGCTCTGTCGTTCTTTAACTGACATGTCATTTATTCTATCTGCAACAGTGTCACTAGTTATCGCTATTTCTTTGAATGCTCTCTACTTAGTTTCTGAATAAATGACTTCGGCTTTAACGAAACACTCCTTCATAAAATCACATTTATTAAATGATTTGAAATGGTTTGCAATGAAGTTTGACAAAATGTAGCTTGCTTTCACTGCAGACTCAACCCGTTGTTCAGTTAAACAAATATTATTTTTCCATTCAAGTAGCTTGTCATCTCTTGTTTTCCAGCGTAATAGTTTAACATTATTTATATTTTTTTTAGGTGGCCACGCGGGCCGCATGCAAGGTGATCGCGGGCCGCATGCGGCCCCCGAACACTCAGTTTGACATGCCTGATTTAGACCCTGCCTTTCATAGCTAATAGAGCAGTATTGATTTGATTTTCTATAATGCGTATTTTATTTTCAAGAAAAAAAAATTTAACTTCAATGATAACTCGTAATGCTGATGCACCGCGATTCAAAAATAGAGCTAGGACGGTACATTTTCATAATAGAAACAGGGTGTATTTAAAAGAATTGTGTGATTCCACCTTTTTACATTGTTGATGTTATAAGGACTGAGTTCTGGTCAGCCTGGGTCTCCTGTTAACTGAAGAGGACAGGGGGGGGGGGAATTCAGGTTGTTGACTTCAAAACTGTTTTTGTTTTGGATTGTGTATTTTGTTGTGAGATGCTTTTGAATGGAATGTAACACATAATAGACCAGTGTGGGTTTGTTCCTAGTCCAGGACAGTTGGACTTTGGTTATTTTATAGCTGAAGCGTTGACTCTAGTTATTTTTCAGTGTAGTATTATGCAGTCTACTTACTGAGCTATCCTATTTTAATTCATGTTGCATATTTCATTTGGCAAGACTGAGCCTGTATCAGTTTTCTGTATATATAATAAACTTGTTATATGTTATATGGCATTCCGAATCCTTATTTTATCGTCGTATGTGTCTTTACGGTATTGCCTAGAGTACAGTGAGTAACCCATAAGTATTAGAGAAGAAAAGAGCCTTGACAGATGTGTAGTGTATATGCGATTACAACATAAACAGGTTTGACACAAGATGGCGCTTTCATTGTATTTGCTGCTTCTGTTATGGTCTACAAATGTTTAAATACCTTGTCAGATAAGGTAAGACACATACTTTTCTTGGAATTTAATTCACGACATAACTTATTTTCCTTTACCTAAACCAATTATTTAACAAGATCACTAAGAGAGTTTGTGTTGTATCACACAAACTCAGAGGCGGCACCCAATGAATTTACCAATGGACAAGAATAAATTAGCTATAGTCTTGTTTTGATCGTTGATAGTAATAAAATTTAAAAATAATTGGGTACTAAAATAATAATAATAATAAAATATTTCGCTTTTTAAGTTTAAATCTTTCTAAATGGAATTATATCAAAAAATTTTCCATAGTTAACTACTGTTATTATTATTATTATTATTATTACTATTATTATTATTATTATTATTATTATTATTATTATTATTATTATTATTATTATACGTTTCAGATATTCACAAAAATAGGTTTCTAAACCTACTGAGTTTTTTTAAAGTTTGTTGCAGTAATTACTCCGTTTGTAGAAATGTTTCAATAAATATGAAAAAGTATTGTATTTTACTGTGTAGATAGATGGATAAATAAATTCTGAAAAGATTCCTATGGATATAACAACACAATTTCCTAAAAAAAGTAAAGACATATATAGTATTAGGCCCTTTCTTATAGAAATATTTAAAACTAAAGACACGAAACGAATTAGGAGAGCCTTAAAATCTTTAGTTGATATAAATGATCAAGACAAATATGGCAATACTGCATTCCTTACAGCATCTCAGTATGGTTGTACGGAGGCAGTTTCTATTCTCATTAATCTTGGAGCTGATTTTAACAAATGCTTTGATGATCAGACTACTGCTTTAATGTTAGCTTCTCAAAATGGCCACATAAATACGGTTAAAATTCTAACACATTTTGGAAAGGAGTACGTTAAACGTCAAAATTTAAAAGGACGTACAGCATTGATGCTAGCATGTGAAAACGGACATGCTTTAGTTGTAGAGCATCTATTAAAATGTCTTGCTATAGGGGATTTACAAGATATACAGGGAAAGACGGCATTAATGTTAGCAGCAAAAAAAGGTCATATAGAAATAATAAGACATTTATATCTTAAAAAAACAAATGTTGATATCAATGATATAAAGGGCCGTACTGCATTGATGTATGCATCAAAATACGGACATATAGATACTCTATTATTTCTAAAATTTTATGGCGCATCCATTTATAAAATTGATAATTCAGGGAAAACACCTTTGATGTTTGCCTCTCAATATGGTCATAAAGAAATTGTAAAAACGTTAATATCAGAATCGAATGTTAATAACAAAAATGAACAAGGATATACAGCTTTAATATTGGCCGCAGCACATGGACAAAACGACAGTTTACGCCTTTTAATCCAGTCAGGAGCAAGTGTCACTGAAAAATCAAGTGATGATATGACTGCTGTGATGTTAGCTGCTAAAAATGGCCATGCCCGTGCAGTATATGCATTAACTAATGCAGGGACAGAACCAATCGATAACTGCAGAGCTTTAATTGAGGCCGCAAGTTTTGGACATAATGTGATAGTGAAACATTTAATATCACTACAGGTGGAACTTAATTTCAAAGACAAACTTGGATACACAGCATTAATGTGTGCAGCAGAAAAAGGTCACACTGAAGTTGTAAGTAC
Organism: Biomphalaria straminea; assembly: GCA_021533235.1. Taxonomy (NCBI): domain Eukaryota; kingdom Metazoa; phylum Mollusca; class Gastropoda; family Planorbidae; genus Biomphalaria; species Biomphalaria straminea. The sequence continues at coordinate 16,804,333 of JADKLZ010000130.1, forward strand.
ATTATTGCAGCGTGGGGCACACTGTGATGAAAAAAATACTCAGGGGTTTACAGCTCTAATGTTGGCATCACTAAACGGAAATAAAGGAGCTGTGCATTTTTTGATAGAATTTAACGCTAATGTTAACGAAAGTAATGAGAAGGGATATACATCTTTAATGTTGGCGTCAGAGAAAGGTCATTTCCAGATTGTGGAGCTTCTAATCCAATCAGAAGCAGATGTAAATAAATACAATTTTACAAACTACACTGCACTTATGTTGGCTTTCAAATATGGTCATGAAAAGATCACTACACTGTTTTTAAACTCAGGAGTAACATTGCAAACAACGTTGATGTTTGCTACTCAAAATGGGTATTACAAGATAATTGAAAATTTGATTGAATTAAATGTAGATGAACATATGAAAGATATTAATGGCTGGCTACCTTTAATATATGCATCTAAAAATGGATGCTCCAAGACTGTCGAAGTTCTTCTTCAGTTCACGACAAACATAGATTCTTACAATAAGGAAGGGAACACATCACTAATGATCGCAGCAGAAAATGGGCATACTAACATTGTAACATTGTTATTGGGAAAAGGAGCAAATTTTGACTTGAAAAATTCAAATGGTTGGACAGCGCTTATGTTTGCAACAAAAAATGGACATATTTTAACCGTTAAGTGTCTTCTACAATCTGGAGTAAACGTAAATGAAAGAAGCAATGATTTGTGGACATCCCTTATGTTAGCATCTCAAAAAGGACAGCTTGAAACAATAAATTATCTATACAAATATGAGGCCAATACAAACCTAGTAAATAAACAAGGCTGGACAGCTCTCATGCTTGCAACACATAATGGTCATGCAGATATCGTAGAATATTTAATACTTTTAGGAGCTGAAGTAAATACAATAAGCCCTGATGGTCAAACAGCACTTATGTTAGCCAGTGAGAAGGGAGATGATAAAAGTGTTCTTGCTCTATTAAATGCTGGATCATTGCAAAGCTTTACATTTAAAAAAAATGGTTGGACATTGTTAATGATGGAATCGTATCACGGACACCTAGATATTGTAAAAACACTCTTGCTGACTAAGGAAAATATAGATTTCATGGATGTATCGACAGTCAATGGGCTGACAGCCTTAATGGTTACTTGTAAATATGAACAAACAGAAGTAAGTTTGGAACTAATCCAGCAAGGTGCTAATGTGAATAAAAAAACTAAAGTTGGTTTGACAGCTCTAATGATGGCTTCGCGAACTGGACAGACTAAAGTTGTTTTGAAATTACTTCAGAATGGGGCGAGTGTAAACGATCAGAATTACTATAGTTGGACATCTTTAATGTTTGCTTGTGAACGTGGGCATTTAGAAACAATTAAAGAGTTATTAAAAGCAAAAGCTAGTATAAATGTAGGAGATCAATATGGTGATTCGGCTCTCACAATAGCCCAGCGAAATAATCAAACAAAAATCTATGAGTTACTTTTAAAATATAAAGATGAATATTATGATAATACATTGCTACCATTACAAGAAAACCAAAGTGCAAGAAACGATTCAAGTAATACTATTGTGTCGACATTAACGAGCATCAAGCACACGTTTGATATAACTACAAATGATACTCCAACTGCAAATGATACCCCAAGTACAAATGATACCCCAACTACAAATGATACCCCAAGTACAAATGATAACCCAACTGAAAATGATGCCTCATCTGCATATGATACCCCAATTAAAAGTATTGGGGCTAGAAAACGTAAAATGTATCAGTTGAATGAATTTAAAAAGTGTGGTCCTAAAAAATTAATGATAGCATGTCAAAAAGGACAATCAAATACTGTAAGACTTATTATGGAATCTATTAAAGATGTTGATTTCGGAAACAAACTTCGCTCAAAAGCAATATTAGTGGCATGTGAAAACGGTCACACAGAAACTGTTCAAGTACTTCTGGAATATGGAACAAATGTCAATAAAATATATCAAGACGGTTTTACATTATTAATGAAAGCAATTGAGTTAGGTCACAATGAAACTGTTGGCCTCCTTTTAGACTCGGGAGCTTTTGTTAATGAAGAAAATAAACATGGACAAACTGCATTAATGATAGCCTGTCATTACGGACACAAAACAACAGTGGAACTTCTGATCAAAGCAAATCCAAATCTTGATCAAAGAGATAAGGAAGGAATGACAGCTCTCATGATTGCATGTCAACAAAGACACACTTACATTGCTGAGATTCTAATACAAGCTGGAGCTAATGTAAACAAAAGTAATAAGAAATTGACTGCACTGATTATAGCAACACAGAACAAAGACATTAAGACAGTAGAACTTCTGTTACGTTCTGGGGCTCAGGTAAATAAAAAAGTAGACAATGGCTGGACAGCACTGATGGTAGCTTCTCAAAATGGAGACATCGGGATGGTTGAAGTGTTGATGAGATGTTGTAATTCTGATAAGTCATATAACATAGAGAGATCTAAAACTTTACTAGAGGCAACCAAAAATGGTAATACAGAAACGGTTACGGTCCTGTTAAAATGTGGTAATAATGTTAATGAAAAAAATTTCAATGGATGGACACCATTAATGTATGCATCTCGATACAACAAAACAAAAACTATATCACAACTTCTGTCACATGGAGCAAACGTTAACGAGAAAGATGTTTATGGAACAACTGCTCTAATGTTAGCTGCTGAACATGGAGATACTGCAGCTGTTCAATCTCTCATACAGTTTGAAGCAAAAGTTAATGATAAAAGTGAAGAGGGATGGACAGCGTTAATGAAAGCTTCTCAAAATGGAAATCTTGAGACCGTAAAACTTTTATTGAATACAGAAGCCAATGTCCATGAAAAAAACAAAAACTGTTCAACTGCTTTGATGCTTGCTGCACAGAATGGACATATTCAAATAGTTGAACTGTTACTTCAAAATGGATCAAAAATAAATGAAACAAATCAAAATGGCGTGACATCTCTGATGATGGCTTGTCAAAAAAAAACCATTGATACAGTTAGGGCACTTCTAAAATATGGAGCTAGTGTCAACGAAAAAAACAAAAAAGGCTGGACTGCATTAATGCTAGCATCCAAATATGGACACTGTGAAATGATTGAGATCCTTGTGAAAAACAAAGGAGACATAGTTGATAAAAACAATAAAGGATTCACTGCATTAATGATTGCTTCTCAGTACGGTCATATTGAGATAGTTCAACTTCTACAAACCTATGGGGCAAGTGTAACAGGAGATAATAATGACGGATGGACAGCATTGATGATAGCTTCTTATATGGGAAACACAGAGGTTGTCAAGTTGCTTTTAGAGGCCAGATCTTGTATCAATGCAAAGGATTTTTGCGGTTGGACAGCGTTGATGATTGCCTCCCGAAAAGGACATTTAGACATTTTAAATTTGGTACTACAATATAAAGCTAATGTAAATGAAAAAGATAACTTTGGGTGGACTGCATTAATGATAGCTGCGAAAAATGGTTATACTGAGATCCTCAAGTGTCTTTTATCACACAACGCACACAGTATTGAGAAAACACGGAATGGATGGACAGCTCTTTTATTAGCTTCAGCAAATGGTCACAGTGTTGTGGTGAAGATTTTATTAAAACACGGAGCTTCAGTCAATGCATGTACAGATGATGGCTGGACAGCGTTAATGAAATCAGCTCAAAATGGTCACCTACAAACTGTGAAGACACTTCTAAACTCTAATGTGAGAATTAATGACAAGAATCACAATGGTAAAACTGCCCTAATGTTGGCTGCACAAAACTCGCATATTGAAATTGTTAAACTATTAGTCCAGTTCAATGCCAATGTAAATGAATCAAACAAAAATGGCACAACAGCTTTAATGATGGCTTCAAAAACTGGTCAAAATAAAATTGTCAAACTCCTCATTCAATATAAAGCCAATTTAAATGAGTCTAACAAAAATAATTTAACAGCATTAACATTAGCTTTGAAAAATGGAAAGATAGATACTGCAATATTGTTGTTAAAATCTGGAGCGATCTGTCCAATCAAAGTAAAACATGACATTGAAAATATTTCAGTCAGAGATCTTCATCTTCAGCCTTCTTTTCCCCAATTTTATTATAACGAGAGTAATTTCGAAGGATATACAGCTTTAATGATCGCTTCTTGTAATGGTCAAACTGAGACGGTGCAGAAACTTCTAGAGTCAGGTGCTGATGTACATAAGCAATCTCACAAAGGCTTGACAGCTTTAATGCTAGCTGCTCAAAATGGACATAATGATGTCGTTGAGAAACTTTTAGAGTCTGGGGCCAATGTGAATGAGAAAAATCAGGAAGGAAAGACATCGTTAATGTTAGCAACACAGAAGTGTCAAATTGAAACCGTAAAACTTCTAATAAAACACCATGCGAATATTGATGAAGCAAATCTGGAAGGATTGACAGCACTAATGATTGCATCACTCTATGGTCTAACTGAAGTCGTGCAACTTTTATTACTTTCTGGAGCAAAAGTCGACAAGAGAAACAAACGTGTGATTCAATCCCGAGAACACGTGTAAGTAAAGCTTACAATTACTAATTAATTTATAGGATAATAAGTTTAAGATGAAAGCCTGGGCATTGTTTATGGTCGGAACGATGCCGCCCATACAGCAGTTCCCCCCTCTCCGCGCAGCTGATGTGGCCAAAGGAACGGAATATCCGATACAGTTTGGGATCAGTAACGCCGCAGGCTCTGCAAGGCTGTAGCACAGTGTGCCACAATCTGCCTAATGGTCACCAGCTCCGTGAAGGCCAGTCCAACTCCTGTGTAATCTCAGCAGCAAATGTTATTCCACTAGCATGTGGTGAGATAGTTATATTGGGCAAAGTCCACAGTTCTCTGGCACTGGGTAATGACTCTGTATTGGTTTACTTTCTTTCTAGGCCATTTCAATTTTCCCTACACACAAAAATGTCAAATCGCACTCCATCGGCACCTTAGCAAACTAGGTTTTGGGAAACGTAAGAAGCACCGGGAACAACTATTGGCTCTTATTTTAGATTTTTTGTTAACTTAAAAAAATGTTCCTGTGTGACAAATTTGCTAAAGCAAACGTGGTCCTAGAAAAGATGTATGGATTTCTCTAAGTATCATTTTTAATTATTGTTTAAAATGTTGTTTTAACTTGATTGATATTCAACATAAACATATTTTTAATGCAAACATTGAATATTTCTTTGTCAATTAACGAAAACGCCTCCGCGTATCGGATGGTATTACAGCATGTCTACAGTTCAAAAATATATTTACACAAATAACTTTAGTTACAAATACGCGGTGATTTATTTTTACAGATATTTTTATTGATAAAAACGGCCCTTTTTTTATTAAGACCATTGGATTATTTCACAGCAACACTATGAACAAGGAAATTCGTGAACAGTGTATTTTTCAACCCCAGTTAAATATTGTGTAAGTAAATTATTTCTAGAATGATGTAGTTGTTAATCATTGGCTCGTGTATTACTTGTTTTCTTTTCTAGTTCTGTTGAATCCGAGCACCAAACCCAAGTGAGTAAATATTGTGGATGCTATTCATTGTTACCACATCCTTGGGTTTCTTATACATTTACTAAAATGATGGACTGCATGACCTTTACCGTATCAATCCTTAGTCAGACTGTTGGGGCATCAAGCAAGACATCAACCTTGTTTAGAACCTCCTTCAATGGTAGGCCCGTCCGTTCTTTTATGTTGTATTCCCATCGTTTTCTCTGTCTGCCTCTTCTTCTTTTTCCCGGCACTGTTCCTTTCAAGGAAGGTCTTTGCGAGTCCAGAAGAACTTGTTATATGTTCTTAACTCTTTCTCTATGCAATTATTTACCACATTCTGATGAAATCAACGTTGGTATCGTCAGTTAGGAGAGAAAGAGTTAAATTTTAAGCTTGCGTTTTTTTTGTTGTTTTTTTTTACTATAGTTAACAGGTCACTATGGGGGTCCGATCGCTGTAGTAACCCTATTTCTAATCTTTTGGTTTGTTATGCGGTCTTTGAACATGATACCTATGATCCTTCTGTAGCACCTCAATTCCATTACTAGTATCCTCCTCTTTAGCTTTGCAGTCAGCGTCCAAGACTCGGAAGCATATAAAAATGTGGCCATGACCAGGGAGAACATCAGTCTGTTTTTGGTACCGAGGGCTAAGCCTTTGTCTTTCCATATTATTTTAAGTTTTAGAAAGGACTGCATTACTTAACTTTCATCGCACCGTATTACGAAGACATAAGTTCAAGCTAATTAAATTAAAATCATCAGTTTTTCTAAATAAAACCGTACATAAAAAGAGCTGCAAGTTTTTGCTATATTATAAATATTATGTGCGTATGTGCTCATAAAATGCAGAAATGAAAAAAAAAAAACAAGGTTACAAAAACAGTTTGTGTGGAAACACAAACTCATAATCGGCCCCCGAAGTGGTCCCTTAGGCAGTTAAAAAGACAGGTTTTAAAATTTTCAGAAAGAACTCACAATGAAATTCTATCAAAGACAAATGACAGAAAAGAATGAAGACAGAAGGTTAACAGAACTTGTATGGTGCCCAAGAGGTCCAGCAGACCAAAGGATAAGTGAAAATGAATGTGAAGTTAGATGTGAGCCTGGTCCAACGGATATCTTATAATGAATGTCTATTCGATCAAAGTGTTTTGTAAATAGTCAATCTCTTATTCCTCAAGTGTTTTATTGCGACGCATTCGTGCTGCAGTTTACGAGATAATATGAAAAATTACTTATTAATCAGTGCTTTAAATTATGTCCGACTTATATGCACACTAAATTGATTTTTACTATTAAAAAAAAAAAAAGAAAACATTTATTTGTTGTAAATTTAGTACTAAGTATAACAGAACTTACATAACTTAACAATACAAATGAAAAAAAAAAATTGTTGACAAAAATCTAAAACCGTTGACATACATTTGTTACAAATATCATGCATGATTATAACTCCTTATTAAGAGTCTTCCGTGTTTTTCACTATAAATAGTGAATAGTTGTAAATGTGGTATTTTTTAATAAAAAAAATTGCTTGCATCAGTGATTTAAAAAATTAGATTTTTCGCTTTTAGAAAAGAAAAAAAGTACCGGATTTATCAGAAATTTAAATGGTCTAAAATAATATGTTGTCAGATTTTCACAATCTTTTCTAGTTTACGAGATCTAAAGGGGACGGACGGACAGACATTTCACACAAACTAATAGCGTCTTTTCCCGTTTCGGGAGCCGCTAAAAAAGAATGGCACGATTTAAAATACCTAGAGTACTTTTACGCCCTTTTCTTTAAAATTTTTTATATTTTATTTTATTTTAACGAGTCTCAAATTAGACAGAAAAATGGTCTAACTATTTAAACGCACTAACAAATAGCATGGCGGCTATAGATGTGTACATTTTAATGTATAGAGTTCTTTTTAAATTTCAGTGAAATATTTTTTCATAGTAGTCGTTCTTTTCTTTACTCTATCAACAGTGTTGGTCAAGTCACTCTAAAAACTCCAGAACTTCATGTCAACAACATAGAGTCTATCCAAGCCTTGACTGATAGCGTCAATGTAAAACAAAGTACTTTTGTTAACGTACAGTAATGGGAGCTTGCATGATAGTAGCAGACGTACACATTCATAAACAATAGAGGTGCGTGTGTGTGTACGAGATATCTTTTGTAATTTCGGAATAATTTTGTATTGCGTTTACTTTTTGTTCAAAGATTCACTTTTGATGTTACTTTAGACAGAAATACTTGCCACATAAAGTTTTCCAATCTACCGATTACTTATTAGCCTTTAACTGGAATATACCCATTTTGACTAACCTTTAATACCGCCATATCACTATCCCCAGTGGCGTAGCTAGGGTGGGGGGAGGAGGGGGGAGAATTTGAAAATCCCACCGGGTCCCCAGTCGAGGGGGGGGGCAGATGAGTGTTTAATACATTAAAAATTAAGTAGAAAGTAAAATGCAGGGGCCCCAAAGAAGTGAAGCCCCCCGGGCCCTCAAATGATGGAACATTCCTAGCTACGTTCCTGACTATCCCTAGAATTAGGAAAAATTAAATTAAAAATCTAAGTTTGGTGATTGAGCGACTATGGAAGCTATCTGAATCAAGAATATATCAGAAGTATTACTAAGAGGATCCTCATTACTGCTGAAGACTAGCATCATCATTAGAAAATGTGGACACTGTTAAAAGAACTACTTTGAATTTTGTTTCCCTTTAACGAAGTTCGAATCTATGAAGAGCTAGAGAATGAAAATAAATTCATTACTATAATAATAATAATAAATAATAATAATAATAATAAATAATTAAATAACGAAAAACTTTAAATAAAAATGTACACATACAAAAGGTAAGTTCAACTTGGATATCGCTTCAGTGAAAATCATCACATAAGTATTTTACTTTCAGTAAATTATACAGAATAAATTTTAAAACAAGATTACAAAGACAGTTTGTGTGGAAACACAAACTTTAAATCGGCCCCCCCCCCCCCGAAGTGGTCCACCCAGGCAAGTTTCAATATTATCAAAAAGAACATCCAAATGAAATTATATGAAAGGCAAATGACAGATAAGAATGTAGATATAAAGTTGACTGATCTTATGTGGTGCTCCAGCGGTCCAGCAATGTATAACATTATTAATTGCCTTAAATTAGGTCTGATTTATGATGCATGCTAATTAGGTTCTTCTCTTTAAAAAACTGCTGGAATATAATATTTAAAAAAATTAGACTTTGAGCTTTTAGAGAAGAAAAAAAATAGAACTTTGAATGGCCTAAAATATTGCGATGTCCGATTTTCATTTTCTCTTCTACTTTCTGAGATCTAAACAGGACGGACGGGCGGACAGACAGACGGACAGACAGGTCACACAAAACTAATAGCGTCTTTTCCCCTTTCGGGGGCCGCTAAAAATCAATAAGCCGACTGTTAACAGTAGACCTTACATGTGCACAAGAAAGACTATTAGCAATCATGAAATATTAAAAGTTTAAAAATTAATGAGAAATGATAGGCAATCAACTTTACAAAGGAGGAATTGACTTAATGACTTAATGTTTGTTTAATTTACTTGTTTTTTTATTTAATTCAATATACCTACGTGTACAGTTTGTTTATTAATTTTGGAATAACATGAAACATCGTTAATGTATTTTAATAACACAAGGTTCTAATATATAAGCCATTGTCTTTACAAGTAAACGTGACCTCAGAACAGTGGCCATCAATTTTGACCATTGAGATACCGATAACAGAATAGGGCTCTACAGTCAAATAAACAAGTGTTCTAGTAAAGGTTTCTATTACATCAACAAATGCTCTACGTAACAAACAATTGTTGTATGTTTGATTGTTAATTGTGTGTGCGTTTTTTTTTTTTTGGACAGAAGAGGGGCCACAAGTATAAAGATAGTTTTAACGGGATCATAAAGTACAAATAATGTTATTTTAACAAATGTTTATTTCTTTAACTGTTAAAACAGTTTGTGTGTTCATTTCTACTATGATCATTGATTAAACTGAGAATATTTTAACACTAATATTTACTTTTGAATAAATTTAGATGTAAACTTTCTAAAAAATAATCAAATTCTTTGCTTGAAAAACAAGTCAGGAGTAAGTTTTACATTGTGCAAAGTTATTTGTTTTCAAACATCATTTTGTATTTCTAATATGCCTAACTTTTTATTGTATGTGTTTAAATTCATTTTATGACTATGTACTATGTACTTAATTAGTTATCATATATTGGAATTAAAAAGAATTTTAACCGTGTGTAACTAATTATGTTTATGACTGCGTTCAAAACAAATGGTAACACAGACTCAGAGGCGGTCAAATCAGATCCACCCATTAGCAAAAAATATGTAAGATATGAGTTTGTTTTTCTTGTTCAAATAAAAGTATCTTAAAGATTTATTTGGCATTTTAAAAATTAATTTGTGTAAAATGTTTCGGATGTTCTTTCAAAGTTAATGATAATTTACTAACTAGTCTAAACCTCCCCGCTGAACAACGGGGAATGGCAGGACGAAGGGACCATCAAAAAAATTGAACAAAAGTCCAGTGCGCTGTTAACTTAATAACAGCCTAATAACTTATTATCGACAAACATATTTTTAAAAACAGTTTATCCAAGACAACTACCGTATATGTACGGGTCTTTCGTTGTAGTCTTCTTCTTCTTGAAACTGTAAGCTCTTGGAACTCTAGGCCAGCAAAAGTGAACAAGAGATCCCTCTCACCGGCCTGATTGAAAACATTATACTTTCTTTCTGGTGGGTGGGTCAGACTCGCGGCAAGAGGCCGCGTACACTAAGACCCCGCCAGTTCCCCTTTCTATACCAGGCTAACCGTGCAGGACACGCCATTTATGTAACGGCCCCTTGAGGAACAGCGCCTGGATTGTGACAAAGTTGTGGGAGCTTTTTTACAACTGCGCACAGTGCAATGAGGATGCTCTCGCACCCCCACGGGAGTCTTGTTTTGTTAACCTTTAGCCTAATCGTTTCCTCCTACGATCGTTTTCATCCGGGCGCCACTATGAGGCAGGGTAGCATGCCCGGGATAAGTTAACTTAAAGCGAAAGAAAAGAATAGCAAAACTTTCATTACAAGGTTTCCACAAAGGAAATATTTTGATTCTAATGGAACGACCTCAAACACACAAACACACATATACAGTCAGATTGTTTTGTTGTACAACTAAATTTAAACAGGGCACAAAAATTGTTTCTGAATAGTTCGACATGAACCTTTTTTTTTTTCTACATTTTATGACAAAGTTTTTATCAACTCACTCTGTCCGTCTGGTACAATGTTTGTACTTCTCATTTCTCACACACACAATCTCGGATCACGTTCTATCTCTAATCTATACAGTTATTGGTGGTAACTAAATAAACATGAACCAATCCAAAAATTAACTTATTAGTTAATAATTGGTGTTTAATTTTTTTGTTCGTTACCGAAAAAAAGGGAAATAACTGCTTTTTTTCCAAGAAATGTGGCAGTATATGTTGAGTTATTTTTCTTATTATGTTTTGCAGAAATTTTCTTCTTTTAGTTCTCATCCGTTTCATCACAAGATGAAACTTCACGCAATTATTTATAGTAGTTGACAGTGCATAATTTATAAAAGAAAATTCTAATTACTTCATCAAATAGTGAAAAACTATTTAATTTTTGTTTTATATAGAGAAAGAGCTTATTCCTGCAGCTGCTAGTAGAATATACATATACAATGGCGATAGCTCTAAGTGACAAATATTCACAGATCAGCAGAAAACAGATAGGTACGATAACACAAAGTCTTATAAATGCGAAGGAAACATTAGCAATCTATTATACAGAATAACAATGTTTACTTCTGATGCTGTGATAGTGATGACCTTCAGTACTTATTTCATTCTTATTCTGTATGAAAGGTTAGTATCATTAATAATTTCAGAGTTAGCCATCCTCTTTCTGTGTAAAAGATTTTTCTCTTTACTTAGGACATAGTTAGACTTGTTTTCTTTGTGTGATAGATTGTTGACATAACTTGTATCAGAGATTAACTTCACTTGTTTCAGGGTATCATGGGTTACAAAGATAGAAAATATTGATTCAAGTACAATGAAAACAAAAGCAACCAATCATGATACAAAAAGGGGAAATATATAGTAGTAACTCCAGTGGCGGACTAACGGGGTCTATATCTGCGCGGCCTACTGACACACATGACTCAGGACAATCACACAGGTGGCTGTTGAACAAGGGACCGTACTGCTAGTACACGCAAGTATGACCCGTGCTCTGGTCATGTGACCGAGGGCCTTCACGGACGAGGGACAATGTGTTAGAAAGGACAGTTGAGTCTAGAACAGCAAGGCAGTAAGTGAGTCGTTGAAAATGTAGCTGTACCAGTCTAGAAGTAGACAGAGAAAGACTTGTGGTGTTTAGAAGGCAGTTCTGTTGTATTAGAACACTTAAAGTTAGTGTATCCAAGTGTGTTAATTGGCTGTTGTAGATGTATTTGTAATAAAACATTGTTGATTGAAGTTCTTGTAACAGTTGTACTGTTGTTGAGCAGTTGTTTACAGAAGGCCTGGTAGAGAAGATCGTAACAATATCATATATAATTAAAGCAGATTATTCTGATAGAAGTAATAAGATAAATCTATCATACAGAGGTAAAATGGCTGCAGATAAACCATGTAAAGAGATCAATTTATCAGACAGTAGAAACAGATTTAATTCTGATACAAGAAGTGACAAGTAAACAAAAATGGCTACCGCTGATACCAGCAAGGGGAACAACCAATCATACAGTCAAAGAGTGGCTAACTCAGATACAAGTAATGAAAACATTCTATCGCACGGAATGGGCGTGGCTCACCCTTAGACGTGTGCCCCGAACAACCTTTCCTACAGAACGAGTCAAGTCAAATTTTAAAAGGACTACATTTTACTGACAGCTTGCAAGTAAACATGCACAAACACATACACAAATGACATGAAGATATCATGTGATTTAAATAAGTTTTCGTTCTATTCCTAGAAAGCTACATTGCAAAGAAAATACTCCTGACATGTTTTGAAAATATTACAGCGAACTTCACTTATCAGGCCTTCTGCAAACACTGCTTCTCACAACAACAACACATCTAGCTCAAGAACTTAACAACAAGAGCTTCAATAACACAGTGGCGGTTTAATAACAAATACACCAACACAACCAATACGCACAATTGTCTACACTAATTTCAAATGCTTAATAACACAATGGAACTGCCTAACAGTCTCAATAGCGCGTACATGCTACATTTTCGAAGACTTATTCACACATCATTCCTAACTGTCTCTCTCTGCTGGACTAACTGTCTCTAACACACTGCTAACACATAGCCCTCGTCTGTTAAAGCTCTACGGTCATGCGCAGAGCACAGGTCACACTAGGGACAGTCCTTGGTTGACCTGTGTGACTCGTCGCTTAAGCCTGTATCAGTGGGTCTCACACATACACACATTTCAGTCCGCCACTGGAGTTACAACAATATATTGCTAACATTATGTCACGGCTCAATTTAATGCCAGTACTTGATATGTAATTATATAGAGGCCTACGAGTTTAGTGGCGCTATAGTGTTTTCATTCCTATATATATTTTGTCACGAGCTGATAGAAACTCAGAGATTCTTTGAATTTTATTTAAAACAAAATCACACATCAAACTTACCTGAGTGTTTCTCAAATTATGCCAGTTTATCTACACACAGGATTTAGTTTTAGTAAGTAACACGTTTCACATGGTTCGAATGTTCCTTCAGACATGTAGAGCGTTATATCCAAAAATAGCGTCAGAAAGGGCACAAAAAGATTGAATCCTGCTAATACTAATAAATCTAAATTGAAGATGTTGAAAGCAACGAAAATATTGGCATTCAGCAAAATATGTTAAACCAAAAAAATCGACTTAATTCTGTGAATAAGTAATAGAAGAAACAAAAGCATGATATGATGCTTGAATTGTATCATTTATTTGTCTCAAATCTCAATTTGAGATTCATAAAAACAGAAATTCAGTTCACCACAGAATTTACCGTGTTTTAAAAGTTGATATGTGCCAAAAAACAACAGTTTTGTGTTTGTAAATTCCTTGATAATAATGATAATAATAGGGTCGCCAGAGAAAGAATACTCATTCTTTTCTAACATAATAATAATAATGGAAGGTATCTAAAATAACAATATACCCCATTGTCATTTCAACCGAGGGGATAATAACAACTGACCTCACAGATACCTTCAAGGCTCTGGGCATTCCTAGGAACATTCTCGTTGCCTGTCAGAGGGCGGTACTGCTGCAGACCTGCCACATCACCAGAAAATTCCTCAGTGGAAACTGATAAAGGGAATACGATGAATTTTGTCTCCTTTTAACGAAACTCGACCCTGGCTCCGCCAGAGAAAGAATACTCGTTCTTTTCTGACATAATAATAATCTTTATTACTTTAATATCAAGATGAGATCAACTTTTAGAGTCAAATTTTTTATGAGATGATGTAAGCTATTGTTAATGACTTAAAAGTTTACAAAATCAAAATGTTGTAGTCTAAGTATTCATTTAAATATGCAAACATTATGAAGACTAAAAAGTGTAAGAGGAAAGCGCAAGATGGTCATAATGATTGAGAAATAAATCTGACTAAAACCAATTACAACCTTACAGAACAATTCAACACACGGGTATACTTGTTTGATTCTACCATGAAGTCCAAAGCTTGAGTCTCCGATAACTGGAAAACAGAAATATGGCCAAAAGAAACATCCAGCTAGAACAATAGTGCCACAAGAGTGAAGTATAAAGAGTCCATGGCAACAGAAACTCTTTGTGCCAATGTGTCAAAAGGTGCGAAAAAAAGAAAATTAACAATGCTACAAAGAGAGTTTGAGTGTCAATACAAACTCAAAATCGGCCCCAGAAATGGTCCACCCAGGCAAGTAAAAAAGCATATTTCAATAATTTAAGAAAGAACACAAAAATGAAATTCTATCAAAGACAAATGACATAGAAAAATGGAAAAAAAGGGTGACAAATCTTGTGTGGTGCCCCAACAGTACAGCAGACCAAAGGATGGTTGAAAAAGAATGTGAATTTAGATGTGAACCTTGCCTAACTGATGTCTTATAATGAATATCTAATTGATCTAATTGTTTTGTAAAGGGTCAATCTCTTATTCAAATAGTCAACAACAAAAAAAAAAAAAAACAGAACCGTAAAAAAAAACACACAAATTCCTTAGATTGTGTGTTTTTTTGACAAAAAAAAATGTTTCCATAAACGTGTTAAAAATATTGTAGATATCTCCCCTACTAAAAAGCCTCCCTTGTTTGTTACTTTTAATAGTAAATAGTTTTAAAAGTGGTGTTTTTTTATGAAACAAAAATATGCTTGCATACGTGATTTTAATAACTAGATTTTTCGCTTTCAGAAAAGAAAAAAGTAGCCTTTGCATCGGACTTTTAATGATCTAATTATATCAATGTCCGATTTTCATTTTCTCTTCTAGTTTCTAAAATCTAAACGGGACGGACGGACGGACGGACAGACCATACAAAACTAATAGCCGCTAAAATGCTTCAACTGTGCAAGAAAATAAACAACGGAAAATGAAAATTAAATAAGTGTATGCAAATACATTCATTACTAACAGCACAGAAATTGGATTGGGTAAAATTTGCTATTACCTTTGTGCTCCTATCTCCATCTGTCAGTTAAAAAAAAAAAAACTAGAACGACAATTAAAACTCCGATTTCATCCTATGTTTTAGCCTGCCAAGTTTTGGTACAAAATTGATTTTGTTTTCCAAATACTTTTGTTATACAAAAATATGTTAAAAAAAACAATACTTTAAATATTATCACAATGGAGACATGACAAGAATGTAGAAATATTTTTTTTTTTGCTAACATTTGCACATGAAGTTTTCATACTTGACATAAAGAAGGACAGGGAGAGAGAGAGAGAGAGAGAGAGAGAGAGAGAGAGAGAGAGAGAGAGAGAGAGAGAGAGAGAAAAGAGAGAGAGAGAGAAATCAATCAATCTATCTTTCTATCTATATATAATAATAATAATAATAGGCTTGTCTTCGAGTCCGAAGATTAGTGAGGAATACAGTGTTTCATGTGACTGTGCAGTCCCAGCTGTGATCTACATAATTTGCCACATCCAGGGCAAGCAAAACCATTGTCCGCAGGTGGTCGGTTTAGATTTTCCTTTCGTCGTCTGCGTTTGTCCTCGGCGGTGTTGAGGTGTTCCAATTTTTCTGTTGATGTATTTCCAAAAGCATTTTGTAGTCGCGTTCAAAAGATGCCGCATACTGTATCTGGAGAGCAGAGTGGGACATCTTGCTTTCATCAGAATGAGATCTTTCAGTCTGCTTGGTATGGTAAATTATTTTTTAGGGAGAAGATTAATCTAACAACATATCAAGGAGTGATCTGTGTCGCAGTCTTCAATGTGAAAGTCCTGGTAAGCATGACAAATATTAAGCACTTATTTTTTAAAATGAATAGATCTAGTTAATTTGTAGCGAGGATGCTGCCAAGATACTCTAGGCTGTGGTTTATTCTTGAAGTAGGTATAAGTGACACAGAGGGAGTGTAATGAGCAAACCTCGAGGAGGCTTTGCCCATTTTCATTTATTTTGCCGACACCTAATCGACCAATGCATCTGTCCCACGCAAAGTTTTCGAAAGGTTGTCATGGAAAATGTCTTAGCCTTCTGATGTAGAACTCAATATTTGGAGCATAATCACTTATCAAAATCACGTGTCCAACAGATGTGTTAAGGCGTAGTGACATGAGTCTTTCTGAACCACTGCACTTAGCTTTACTTCAGCTTTACTGTGTTCAATAGTGTGTTTTTTATCTGCGAAACAAACTGTGTGTTACCTTACTTCACTCTTTGCTTTGCTTTGCCAGAGGAAGATGTAGTCATTCTCTTTAATTGAACCAAAATTAGCTAATCGAGTTTCTTGGAAAGCATCTATATCTACCCTACCTTATCCCTGGACAGTTCATCTTTTTTTAGTTCAAATTTTATGGAAACTCTTATGTTCGGTAAGTTTTCGTTGAAGCCGGTTTGTAAGGTCCACACATTCCATGTGCCCATTTTTTTTTTTAGAGTGGAGCTCCCTTTTTGTGTATCGACTGGTACATTAGCTTTCTGCCTGATTTTCTGATTTTGTTCTATCCTCGTGTACCCACACGAGGAAGACTCATGACGGGACTGCAACATATCAAGTTGGGGCTGCCCAGCTTATGTGGGCTGTAGCTGTCCGTTGGGATCCTAGGATCCATTCCACCGACGAAAGTGGACCCAGACGCTCTGCTCTACGTCAATGGAAAATTTGAACTTATAACCGGCAACTGCCAGGTTCAATATCTGAACCACACGTGAAGGTCATGAGTTTGACTGGCTATCAGAGGCTCTTTGAGATGCGTGCAATTTGGAAGCAATTTATAGTTAACTAGTCGTTCTTATGTTTACATGTGCTTGTAACTCATCCGTAAGAATCAAATGTGTGTTGTGTAGTCCTTAAAGCATTACTAAACGGACATGGTCTTCGACTCTGTTGTTATACTCATAACATTAAATATTGTCGGGACAGCGAAATACGACTGTGGAGAGTCTCGGATTTACTGATAAGGAAACGAGCAATGGCTTTTTTTTTTAAATTAAAGTAGGGCGAAGAAGTTATATTAAAATGTAAAGGTTAGAAGAGATTTTGTTTGGGAGGTATATTTAAAGGGGTGTCAATCCAAATAAACTTGACACATTATAGAGCTAACAGGCCAAACCGGAAGTGATAAAATGTGAGCAGTTTAATTGCAGGTGCCGAAAAAAAATGGGGTGGCGACATAATTATTATGAGACCATTACAATTAAAAAAAGTATGTAAAAATAAAAAAAAGGTCCTGGCTAAATAATAGAAGATAGTAAAAGTCAATTAAAGTTCCCCTTTCAGACCTTGTGGTCTATAGGGCAGATGATGTAAATGTCATCTGATTCTGTGGCCTACGGTTAACGAGGGTGTCATGTGGCCAGCACAACGACCAATCACCTTAACTTTTCCCCAACTACTGTCAGGTACCCATTAGAGCTGGGTGAAGTCAAGGGCGCCCCAAAAATCCCGAAATTAAAAATCCCAGTCTTCACCTGTATTCGAAACCGGAACCTCCGGTACGGAAGTCAAGCGCTTTACCGCTCAGCCACCGCGGCCTTTAGAGGATAGTAAGGAGTTGATTTAATATTGAAAGCCAAATTTGATAGTTGGAGGCAAACCTTTTCTTGTCTCGTAAATTGCAGAATTGTAGTTATGTATGCTAACCATTCCAGACTTAAAAATATATATAGCAGATTGCAAAGGTTATCTCTTTCAATGGCCGAAGGTTAAATAGAATGTCATGTGACCGACGTAAAGACCAAACGCCTTTAATATATTACGTATACTTAATTAGATTTTATTACGAATTTAATTATATGTTTTTACAAGTAATATATTATTAATTAGTATACTAGTTTATGGGGAGAGAAGGCGCTAGTACATTTCGTAACCTTAGTACCTGCGCTGTTTTCTAAAACACTCAGAGTTCCTTAGCCTGTCAGTTATAGAAACTTCACTAGCTTAACAAGTCGTAAAATGTCATTGTACAGATACACTTATTCACGGGCTAAACAAGGTTACAAAGACAGTTTGTGTGGAAACACTGACTCTAATTCGGCTCCCGAAGTGGTCCACTCAGGCAGGTAAAAAGGCAGATTTCAATATTTTCAAAAATGACATCAAAATGAAATTATATCAATGACAATGTAATTGGAGAAAAAAAGGTTGACAAATCTAGTGTGGTGTCCCAGCGGTCCAGCAGACCAAAGGTTAGGTGAAAGTGAATGTGAAATTAGATATGAACCTGAGCTAATTGATGTTTTATAATGAATATTCAATTGATCTAATGGTTTTGCTCTTATTCAAAGTGTCAAGAAACAAAATCTTTTCGTAAGTGTTCTATTGCTATAGTTCTCGCTATAGAAAGAACAACTACTTTGTAATTGTTGTAGCCGTTGCATCAGAACTCTAAATGCTCTAAAATATAATGTTTTTCTCTCCAAGTTTCTGAGTTTTAAACAGACGGATGGACAGACCATACACAACTAATAGAGGCCTTTCCCCTTTCGTGGGCCGCTACAGTTTTTTTTAGGTTGTTTGATAAAGTGTAGATCGTTTTTTAAGATTCCAATATTATATATCAATAGACAGCTTGGAAACAACTCAACAGACGTAGCCCGTGTGTCCTGATAGTTAATTAATAATTTATGACACTTCACGAATGAAACAACAAAATAATAATTAGTGGTAATACATTAATGTTCTTGTATATAAAATAAAGAAAGCTCATTCATGCAGTATTGAGATATATGCCAGAAAATTAATCCCACAACGCCCTTCAGTTAAGCTTTTTTTTTTTAAGAATTATATTATTTTGTTTGTTTATACATTTAAAACTAAATGTGTAGATGTCTATAACTTTTTTTTTTGCTTCATGTTGATCCCATGAAACTCTTCTATTTTCTATATGATAAAATGATTCTCTCATCGACTATTTATAGACTCGACCAGCAGGTTGTTATGTGATAAAGCATGGTAGGGTTTTAACTTTTCTGATTCTCTTAAAACACACTTTAAAATACAGTGTTTATCCAATTTTTGATCAGTGTCAGAATATAGGAAGTAAATTCGATTATGCTGATATGAGGTTGGTATTATTAGTTAATACTTTGTTATTAATCTTAATAATTATCTATCTATCTATCTATCTATCTATCTATCTATCTATCTATCTATCTATCTATCTATCTATCTATCTATCTATATATATATATATATATATATCTAGACTTAAAAAAAAGAAATAGATAATTATACTACTATAATATGCCTTTTATATATTTATATATTTATATATATTATATATTTATAGCAGCCTGAGAAGGGTTTAACATTTTTAAAAATGTGTATAAATGTTTATTTATTTTTAATCTATAGTCCAGCTAGAAATTCTACATTATTTGGGGATTCCAGGGGCTTGACCTCTTTGGGTGACCGTGCATGTTGCGTAATATTTAATATAAAGAAACACTCATTTGGTTCCTCAGATTCTCCTCTTCCTCCTCCCCCACCCTATCTACGCCACTGTCTAGATCTATTAGATTTACTTACATGAGTGATACACACTAATTGTTACAACTATTCATAAGTTAAGCTTTTTTTTCCTTTTACGTTTTATTCATATATATCTTTTGTTTTTATTCATAGTTTCTCCAACTAAAGAATACGTTTAAAATGGTTGTCTTAAGTAGGAATATTAATTCCGCAGTCAAAGAATACACAAGAGTGATAAGATTTCTAAAGATGATGATGTTATTTCAGAAATTGACTGTAAAATTAGATGAAGAAAGTGTTGCAATGAGTCAGTCGCAAAATATGGATTTCAATATTTTAGGGAATAATTATTCTTGACATGTGTAAAGTGTAAAAATTAAAAGATGAAGGATATTCATCTGGATTTGAAAATAAAGGCATCCGGCTACTAATATAGATAAAGTGCACTCATTTCTCTTAAAAGAAACATATGGGACTCTTTAGAAAAAAAAAATCAAGAAAATGTCAGGCAAATCCTAAATGTCAAACTCAATATTTAATTTAAGTAATTTTCAGTCATTGTGACGATGTAAAGGTCATCTGTTTTTTATGGCCAACTGTTAACGAGCAGGGTGTCATGTATCCAGCACAACGACCAACCGACATTACTTTTCCCCAACTAAAGTCAGGTACCCATTAGAGCTGGGTGGACTCAAGAAGACTAAAGATCCCAAAATTAAAAATGCCAGTCTTCACCAGGACTTGAACCCGGGACCTCTGTTTGGAAGCCTAGCGCTTTACCACTCAGCCTCTATGAGCCTTAATGAGAAGATAATCCAAAAAATCTTTATTAACGAAGGTTTGTAGATTTAAGGTTCAAAATTATTACATCATGTAATGATTCTCCAAAAGACGACATTATAACAGATGATTGAGAAGACATCTAAAGGCAGAAAACCTTTTTCTTGAAGAAACTAAAAATTTAAAGGTCATGATTCAAATGCCTGTCAATGAGACCTTAAAGAATCTCTGAATAATTTAACAAAGCCTTGACCTATTTCTTAACATCGGCATATATGTGGCATTATATATAAAAATGTTATTTTTAACTAAAGTTTGGGAATATTTAAGATAGACTTTAAATTTTATAAATGAGTTTTCACGTTTGAAATCCAGAAAAAAAGCACTGTAATATAATTAAGACAGCACTGTTGCAAAATTGAACTATAGATAGATTGGAATAAACAATGAAATTCTAAAAGAGAATAGGAACTCCTTTTATAATTATTTAATCATTAAAAAAAAGGGGGGTAATGGGGGATGACACCCTGATCTGACCGCACCGTGTGACACCGAAGCTAGTGACGCCACTGCTTCCTAGTGTTCTCTGCTGTTTTTAATTACACTGTCAAACCTCTAAATGTAAATTTAGGATGGGCTAAGAAATTATTGTTTGTTCAAGTAATGCATAGACTTTTGAGGCACTAGGTCCCATAGACCTAGAGATCGTATGTCCACTCATTAAGCTGCCTCTGGGCAGAGCAATGTTGAAATGTGCAACTATGCTAAGAACTGACTTCAACATCACAACCTTTACAATAAATATTTATACAATTTTTTTTTTCAAAACTTTAATATTAAACTGATATTTTGATGAATGCCGGAACGATAAGTGTTGTCCTTTCTTTAGTTCGACATATAAAAACTGTATGAGAAAGGCCATAGACAACGGCAAATGTTGCCAAGATCAAAAGAAAGACAACGAAACAAATATGACGATTTAAAGATTTTTCTCTCTAGTACAGTGAAAAACAAAGTTTGGTCTTGGTGGGAAACAAAGTAGTTGGGGAAACAGTCTAAATTCTAAATCAAAATAGTCACCGCAGAGGAAATGCAATGACAGCAAAATAAGAAAATAAGAGGTAGCAAAGTGAAAAGATGACACATATAAAAATAACGAGAAAGAGAATGTATTGCATTAAATTGAACATATGTCAGAAAAAAATTAAGTATAATAATTAATGATTTTGTTTTCAGAAATACAAGATTTTTTGTTGTGATAATCTTGCTCAGGCTGTATTGTATTTAACTATCGTTGATTGTTGTATTTGAATTACTCTACAGGCGTTTGGGTTCTCGTGTTCGGGTGTATTCAATGTAGTTGATAAACCAACATAGACCAAACAGACATTAGTTTTAACTAGTGAAGAAAGTGTTCAACACTGAAAAACAGTTCATAAAATAGTTAATAACGATAATAAAGCGCCAGTCACCGTAAGAATAAACACGCCAATATCCTAGAGGATTCTATGGTTAACTGATTTTCCAGTCTCTAACCCAAATATCCCAAACGTCACTAGTCCGGTTGAATATACGTCTCCTATGGTGCGTCGCTAAATAACTAAAACTATAAACAAAGTGCCTAACATTGTACATGTCCAAGAAACAGTAAGGAACGAACAAGTTTAGTGCAGCACAACTCTCGCCTTATTAAACAGTAGCTAACAAGTTATCGTCGACTTTTCATAATTATTATGGAGCGGGTGGCAGTTGTACCGACTTTGCTGAGACATTTGTGTTGAAAAGAAGTCCATTGAAATATATATTTTAATTTTGTATTTCAATAAATTGAAAGGAGTAATTATGAATTTTTTAAAATTACCTTTTGGTAGTAAAAAAAGAAAAAAAATTGTTCAAAAAAGTCTAAAAATAGATGGATCCATGACTTTTCCTATTGAAATATTTAAAACTGACGACAAAGAAGCAATTCCGAATGTAATAAAAACATTAATCGATATCAATGTTCAATACTTATGTGGTCATACTGCTCTCACTAAAGCATCCAAGTATGGTTGTACTGAGGCAGTTTCTATACTCATTCAAGAAGGAGCCGATGTTAATAAGTGCACCGTTGATCAAACTACAGCATTGATGTTGGCTGCTGAGAATGGGCATGTCGACATAGCTATACTTCTAATAGATACTCAAGGAATCGACGTGAATCAACAAGATAAAAATGGTCGTACAGCTTTAATGCTTGCATGTGAAAACGGCCATGCTTTAGTTGTGGAACATTTATTACAACACTCTGCAGTATTATGTGATACACAAGATATAAATGGCAAAACAGCATTAATGTATGCATCAACAAAGGGTTATAGGGAAATTGTAAGGTATTTAATACCTACAGTAAAAAGTGTAAATATGAGTGATATGTGTGGCTGTACAGCATTGATGTATGCTTCAAAACATGGACATTGGGGTACTGTAGAATATCTAAAACAATCAGGGGCATGTATTAATAAAAGTGATAATTTTGGAAAAACACCTTTAATGTTTGCTTCTGAAAATGGCCGTACACAAACTGTGAAAACGTTAATAGAGTTAGGAGCAAATGTCAATGCCAAAAATGAAAAAGGGTATACAGCTGCAATGATGGCTAAAGAACAAGGACATGATTACACATTCCAACTATTAATACAGTCAAATGCAAACCTTAATGAAACTACAATCGACGATTTCACTTCTCAGAAGTTGGCTGTTCAAAATGGTCAAACTGAAGTAGTATATTCTTTTATTAACTCAGTGAAAAATCATTTCCCATCTCTAGTTGTGGCTGTACGATCTGGAGATGTTAAAATGGTACGACATTTACTGTCACTAGGAGTGCAACCCAACGAGAAAACAGAACTTGGTTACACAGTACTTATGCATGGAGTAGAAAACGGGTATACTGAAGTCGTTCAGTGTTTACTTGATGGTGGAGCTAACTGTTATGAACAGAATGACTATGGTTATACAGCTCTAATGTTGGCAGTAGAAAATGGATGTACAGAAATTGTAAATATTTTACTTCAAAGTGGAGCTTATTGTGACGAAAAAAATGCAGAGGGTAATACAGCATTAATGTTGGCAGCACTAACAGGGCAAGAAGAAATTGTTCGTTTTTTGATACAGTTCAATGTTGAGGTAAATGAAAACAATACAAAAAATGGCTACACTGCTTTAATGTTGGCGTCAGCTAACGGACATTATCAGATTGTAGAACTTTTAATACAGTCAAAAGCAGATGTAAACAAATACAGTTTTACAAAACACACCGCACTTATATTATCTTTATTAAACGGGCATAGCAGCATTTCTAAACTTCTTGTAGAATCAGGTGCGAATGTGCAAACATCTTTAAACTTTGCCTCTCAACGAGGATATTTTGAGGTAATACAATCTTTGAATGAATTAGGCGCAGATGTGAATGTTAAAGATGAAAATGGCTGGACGCCTTTAATGTATGCATTTGAAAACGGGAGCCTAAAGACAGCCGAACTTCTACTTCTGAAGTCAACATCAAACATAGATAGCTGCATTAAAGATGGTTGCACATCGCTTATGGTTGCGGCTAAAGACGGATATATTGATATTGTAAACATGTTGATAAAAATGGGAGCTAATGTTAACTTGAAAAATTCAAACGGCTGGACAGCACTTATGTTTGCATCAAGCAATGGTCATATTTTGATTGTCCAAATTCTTCAACAATTTGGAGCCAGTATCAATGAAAGAAACCTAGATTTGTGGACACCTATTATGTTTGCATCTCAAAATGGGCATATCGTAACGGTAAAATATCTTTTAAGATATGAAGCAAGAATAAACATAGTGGATAAACAAGGCTTCACACCTCTCATGCTTGCAGCACAAAGTGGTCATACAGATATCGTAGAATATTTAATTCATTCAGGCGGTGAAGTAAATACAATTAGTATTGATGGACAAACAGCCCTAATGTTAGCAAGTGAGAAGGGAGATGCTAAAATTGTCCTTGCTCTACTAAATGCTGGATCAGAACATAGTTCTACATTTAAGAATGGCTGGACAATTCTAATGATGGAATCATATCACGGACACATTGATATTGTGAAAAGACTTTTGTTATCTGATGAACGTTCACATTTCATTGATGCCCAAGATGATTTAGGATGGACAGCATTAATGATTTGTTGTAAACATAGACAAACAGAAGTAGGTTTGGAACTCATACATCAAGGTGCTAATGTGAATAAACAAACAAATGATGGTCATACAGCTCTAATGATAGCTTCTCCATATGGAGTTACTGACCTTGTTATAAATCTACTTCGGAATGGGGCGCAGGTCAATGATCAAGATCACTTTGGTTGGACATCTTTAATGTATGCTTGTCAATGTGCACATGTAGAAATTATTACAGAGTTATTAAACGCAGGGGCTGACATTTACATCGAAAATCAAGATGGGGACTCGGCCCTTATAATGAGTCAACGTAATGATCAAACTGAACTATACCAATTACTTTTAAAATATATAGATAGATATGATGAAATCAAAATAGGTGCATTTTCAGAATGTAACCCAATTACAAATAATGATGAATGTGCACTTAACGATTCTGCATTGCAAAGTACTATGAGGAATATGTTAGCTAGTCAAGGTATTGAGAATGATACACTAAAAGAACACTTAAAGATATCCATTGATGCGGGAGTTTTAAAAAGGTCACAATATAAGAATGTCCAGAAAAATAAGCTAAAAGGTAACTCTGAAGTTGAAATGTGTTTAAATGTAAATGGCACGTCAACAGTCCAATGTGAAGATGAAACAATTTTAAAAACGGAAAATTTAACACAAATAAATTCCGTTTCCTCAGATCTAAATATAGAGACCACGGAGTGGGGAAATATTCATTTCAATGCTACAAACGAGTTTGATACTACACAATTAATAATGGCAAGTCAGAAAGGACAATCAAATATTAATATAGAATGTATTAAAAATGTTGATTTTGGAAACAAATTTCGATCAAAAGCAATATTAGTGGCATGTGAAAACGGTCACACAGAAACTGTTCAAGTACTTCTGGAATATGGAACAAATATAAATAAGAAATATCAAGATGGTTTTACATTATTAATGAAAGCAAGTGAGTTAGGTCACAATGAAACTGTTGGCCTCCTTTTAGACTCGGGAGCTTTTGTTAATGAAGAAAATAAACATGGACAAACTGCATTAATGATAGCCTGTCATTACAGACACAAAACAATAGTGGAACTTCTGATCAAAGCCAAACCAAATCTTGATCAAATAGATAAAGAAGGGAACACTGCGCTCATGATTGCATGCCAACAAAGAAACACTTCCATTGCTGAGATTCTTGTACAAGCTGGAGCTAATGTAAACAAAAGTAATAAGAAATTGACTGCGCTGATTATAGCAACACAGAACAAAGACATTAAGACAGTAGAACTTTTGTTACGTTCTGGGGCTCAGGTAAATAAAAAAGTAGCCAACGGCTGGACAGCACTGATGGTAGCTTCTCAGAATGGAGACACAGAGATGGTTGAACTGTTGATGCAATGTTGTAAACATGTTGAAATGTGTAGTATTGACACATCTCAAACTTTACTGGAAGCATCTAAAAATGGACACATAGAAATAGTCACGTTTCTTTTAAAATCTGGTCTCAATATGGAAGAGAAAGATATGAATGGCTGGACACCTTTAATGAAAGCATCACGTTATAATCAAACAGAAACTATTTCACAACTTCTGTCACATGGAGCTAATGTTAACGAGAAAGATGTTTATGGAACATTTGCTCTAATGTTGGCTGCTGAACATGGAGATACTGCAGCTGTTCAATCTCTCATACAGTTTGACGCCAATGTTAATGATAAAAGTGAAGATGGATGGACAGCGTTAATGAAAGCGTCTCAAAATGGAAATCTTGAGACCGTGAGACTTTTATTGAATACAGAAGCTGATGTCCATGAAAAAAACAAAAACGGTTCAACCGCTTTGATGCTTGCTTCACAGAATGGACATATTGAAATAGTTGAACTGTTACTTAAAAATGGAGCAAAAATAAATGAAACAGATCAAAATGGCGTGACATCTCTGATGTTGGCTTGTGAAAATAAAACCACTGATACAGTGAGAGCACTTTTAAAATATGGTGCTAGTGTGAACGAAAAAAACAAAAATGGCTGGACTGCATTAATGTTTGCATCCAAATACGGACACTGTGAAATGGTGGAGATCCTTGTAAAAAACAAAAGAGATATCTTTGATAAAAACAATAAAGGATTTACTGCATTAATGATTGCTTCTCAATACGGTCATATTGAAGTAGTTCAACTTCTACAAAATTATGGGGCCAGTGTAATAGAAGATAATAATGACGGCTGGACAGCCCTGATGATAGCTTCTTATATGGGAAACACAGAGGTTGTCAAGTTGCTTTTAGAGTCCAGATCTTGTGTAAATGTGAAAGATTTTTGCGGCTGGACAGCGTTAATGATTGCCTCCCAAAAAGGACATTTAGACATTTTAAATTTGCAACTACAATATAAAGCTAATATAAATGAGAAAGATAACTTTGGGTTTACATCATTAATGATATCAGCAAAAAATGGTTATACTGACATCCTTAAGTGTCTTTTAACACACAAAGCAAACATTAATGACAAAACATGGAATGGATGGACAGCTCTTTTACTAGCTTCAGCTTATGGACACACTGATGTGGTGAAGATTCTTTTAAAACATGGAGCTTCAGTAAATACATGTACAGATGATGGCTGGACAGCGTTAATGAAATCAGCTCAAAATGGCCACTTACAGACTGTGAAGACACTTCTAAAATTTAATGTAAGAGTTAATGACAAGAATCACAATGGTAAAACTGCACTAATGTTGGCTGCTCAAAATGCACATATAGAAATTGTGAAACTTCTAGTTCAGTTCAATGCGAATGTAAATGAATCAAACAAAAATGGATCAACAGCTTTAATGATGGCTTCCAAAACTGGTCAAAATAAAATTATCAAGCTTCTTATCCAATACAGAGCCAATTTAAATGAATCTAACAAAAATAACTTAACTGCACTAACATTAGCTTTGAAAAATGGAAAGATTGATACTGTACGATTACTTTTAAAATCTGGAGCGATCTGTCCAACCAAAGTAAAACATGACATTGAAAACATTTCAGTCAGAGATCATCTTCAAACTTCTTTTCCCCAAATGTATTATAACGAAAGTAATTACGAAGGATATACAGCTTTAATGATCGCTTCTTTTAACGGTAAAACTGAGACAGTGCAGAAACTTCTAGAGTCAGGAGCTGAAGTAGATAAGAAATCTCACAAACGCTTGACAGCTTTAATGCTAGCTGCTCAAAATGGACATAATGATGTCGTAAAGAAACTTCTAGAGTCTGGAGCCAACGTGAATGAGAAAAACCAGGAAGGAAAGACATCATTGATGTTAGCAACACAGAAGTGTCAAATTGAAACCGTAGAACTTCTCATAAAACACCAAGCTAATGTTGATGAAGCAAATCAGGATGGATTGACAGCACTTATGATTGCATCACTCTATGGTCTACCTGAAGTCGTGCAACTTTTATTACTTTCTGGAGCAAAAGTCGACAAAAGAAACAAATGTGTGATTCAATCCAGAGAAAATTAGTAAGTAATGGTTGCAATTTTTATTAGTTTGTTGTATAATAGTCTTAATATAAGGTTTAATTATTTTCTCGCCCTTATACTATTATTCCCTATAAGAAAAAATGGCGAATTGCATTCCATAAGCAATTCCAAATTTTTTGTGTCTTTTTATTTTTTTTTTTTTAACATTTTCTAGTTTCTTCATCTCGGCATATTTAAAAACAGCGCAAGAAAAATGTGACGTTAGTTAGACAAGTAGAATCTCGTTAACAAAGAAATGTCGACTTTTTTTATAGCGCTACTTTCATGCTTATAGCATGCTCAGAGTGCTAGGATTCAATCTCATTTGCGTACGAATGGGGGAAGGGGGGGAGGTGGTATCTAGGAGTTGGTTTTCCGTGCTGCCTTTAGGCGCTCAGTAAACACAACTCTGCCCAAGTCGGGTCTCGAACCTCGAGCTCCCTTCTAGGTAGCCAAGCTCGGCCAAGCTCCTTGAAAAGAATGCTGCTATAACAACTGAGTTGCGGCAAACAGTAACCGAGATCCTAGAAAAGATGTAAGGACGTCTGAAAATTTCATTTTTTTTTATTTTTTTTTTTTTGTAAAAATGTTGCTTTTATTTATTAATATTTATCATAAGCATATTCTTTTATTGTAATGTAAACATTGAAGATATTTTTGTCACTTGAAAAACAACTTCGCGTCTTCAGAGGTTAAAACATATGTATTCGGTTTAAAAATATATGTACAATTACTTGTTTTTTTTTAAATAATTTTAGTTACAGATACTTAATGTTTACTTGTTACATATTTTTTATTAATAAAAAACGACCTATTTTCATTAAGACCATTGGATCATTTCACAGCAACATGATGAACAAGGAAATTCTTAAACAGTGTATTTTGCAACCTAATTTTAATCATATGTAAGTAAATTAGTTCTATTATGAATTTATGATGTAGTTGTTACTACTAGTAAAAGTGAATTATCTAGTGTATTGATTGTTTATTTTTTAGTCCCTGGAAAATCTGAGAATGAATCTAAGTGAGTAAATATGATGAATGACATTTTTTGTTGCTTTATCCTAGGGCTTCTAATACCTCCATTTATTAGATGATGCACTGCATTGTCTTTACCTAGTCTTTGGGACCGTTAGAGCATCAAGCAAGACTTGTCGACCTACTTTCTCTATTCCTCCCTATCTTTTGCCTTGTTTAGAACTTCTTTTATAGCAGGCCCATCCAATCTTTTATTTTTCCTCCCATCACTTTCTCTGTCTACCTCTTTTTCTTTTCCTGGTACTGTTCCTTGATAGGAATGTATTTTCGAGTTCTGAAGATCTTGTAATATAGCCACAGATTTTAAGATTGCGTTTTTGTAAATAGGTAATTGGTCATCATGGGGTCCGATCACTGCAGTGACTCTGTCTCTAATCTCTGTAATCTTCTGTAGCATCTCAATTCCATTGCTAGGATCCTCCTCTCTAGCTCTGCAGCCAGCGTCCAAGACTCATAAGCATGACCAGGAAGTACGTCAGTCCGATATTGGTGTCGAGGGCTAAGCCTTTGTCTTTCCATTTTGTTTTAAGTTTTGAAAGGACTACATTTCTTAATTTTTTTTATCGTACAGTATTATGAAGATATAAGTTCGAGCAGAATAAATTTAAAGTTATCATATTTTTAAATACAACCGTACATAAATAGAGCTGCAAGTGTATGCTATTTTATAAATAATCTGTTCGTATGCGCTAATAAAATGCAGAAGAAAATATTAAAACAAGATTACAAAGAGAGTTTGTGTAATACACAAACTCAGAGGCGGCCC
>JADKLZ010000130.1:16846137-16867970 GCA_021533235.1 Biomphalaria straminea
GTGGCCAAGCCAGCCAAGGCGTCTGCTGCTGATAACAGAGCGGATGTCCTGGCACCCTGCACTTCGCAGTACTTCCTTATTGGTTATCACATCTTGCCACCTTTTTTAAAGATCCGCCTTAGGCATCGGAGGTGGAAGACATTCAGCTTTTTTTCCTGCCATGAGTAGGCTGACCATGTTTCACTTTCGTATGGTAAAGTTTGGACCAGTATCTTGGTCTAGCTTTGACTAATAATTAAGCCGAACTTCTGGCAAGCAGCAGATAGTTTGTCAACCAGGGTCTACAGCTGAATATCGGAGTCAGCTACAATAGCTGCATCATCAGCGTACAAGAGTTCCCTAATAAGTATCCTCCTAACCTTGGTTTGAACCCCCCCCCCACCGTGGCTAAGCCCATAAAACTGATTGCAGTCCCTTTATTATATTTATAAAATGTTTGTATAACTTTATATTTACTAAGTCCTTTTCCTTTATATTGTAACAAACTTCACTTATCAGGCCTTCTGCAAACACTGCTTAACACAACACAGCACATCTAACTCAAGAACTTTAACAACAAGAGCTTCAATAACACAGTGGCGGTTTAATAACAAACACATCAACACAGCCAATACGAAACAATTGGATCCAGTAACTACAAATGCTTAACAGGAATGCAACTGCTTAGCTAACACAACAGTCTCTATATAGCGCGTACATGCTACATTTTCGAAGACTTATTCTAACACCAGTCCTCACTGTCTCTCTCTCTGCTGGACTACCACTGTCTCTCACACACGGCTAACACATAGCCCTCGTCTGTTAAAGCTCTAGGGTCATGCGCAGAGCACAGGTCACACTAGAGACAATCCTTGGTTGACCTGTGTGACTCGTCACCTAAGCCTGTATCAGTGGGTCTCACACACACGCACATTTCAGTCCGCCACTGGAGTTACAACAATATTGTATATTTAGGATTTCAATTGTGGAGTCAATTAGCATTAAATTGTACTATAGCATGATTGTGCAAGTCTA
This sequence comes from Biomphalaria straminea, assembly GCA_021533235.1. Taxonomy (NCBI): domain Eukaryota; kingdom Metazoa; phylum Mollusca; class Gastropoda; family Planorbidae; genus Biomphalaria; species Biomphalaria straminea. Next base: position 16,847,152 of record JADKLZ010000130.1, read on the forward strand.
AGATTCTAATAATTAAATGCAAAACATACAAAGCTTTTTGATTGCCTTTTGCAAAGGCAAAAAAAATATTTTTTAAATTGATTCAATTATATTATAATAATACAAAATGTTTACATAGTTTTTCTTAGCAAGCACTCTCAAAGCTATGGACAGACAAAATAAACTTATGTCTAGTTAATCCGAAGGATGATATTGTAACATTCTATAGAATAACAAACATTCAAAATATTTAAACAATTGAAATAATAAGTACTGCATATATCCACAATAGAAATGAAATATTAAAATATTTAAAAATTTAGTACTGCACCTTTATCATTGCAGTGGCCCCTTGGCTTCTGGGGGTCTTGGTTTCGAATCCTGGTGAAGACTGGGATTTTTATTTCAGGATCCTTGGGCGCCTCTGAGTCCACTTAGCTCTAATGGGTACCTGACATTAGTTTGGGAAAAGCAAAGTGGTTGGTCGTTGTGCTGGCCACATGACACCCTCGTTAACCGTTGGCCACAGCAGAATCAGATGACATTTACATCATCTTCCCTATAGATCACAAGGTCATAAAGGGGAACTTTATCATTGTAGGGAAAATATTATTACTTTTATTGTATGGACACTATAGATGGACTTCTCATGGTACGACAGTTACGCTGGGCAGGGCATGTATCCCGTATAGGAGACGAACGTTTGCCAAAGGCAGTCTATTTTGTGAACTAAAAGGTGGTCGACGTAACAGAGGCGCTCCACGGAAACGCTTCAAACAGGCCGTCAACTTTCCTGTTCAACTTTGATGTGTCTGCTAGGTCAGTTAATATTATCCCCTCAGTTGATAGCTTCCATAGTCGCTTAATCTCTAAACTTAGACTTTCATTTTCAGTTTCCCTTATACTAAGGGATAGTGGTACGGTGGTGCAAATGATTGATGCGTATTTTTCGTTTGCGTCGATAAATAGTAAATCTGGCCAATTATAACACACCGTCTGGTCAGTCAAAATAGGTAAATCCCAGTATAATAATTAATCTGTATATTGGAAAACCTCTTGTGGCGAGTATTTCTAGTTAGGATGCGTGTCTTTCTAAAATAAACATCAAAAGTGAATCTTTGAACAAAAAGGAAATGCAATACAAAATTTATCCGTAATTATAAAAGATGTCTCGATCACACGCACAGACATACACACACATACTTTATATGAATGCGTACGTCTGCTACTTTCAGGCGCTCCCATTACTGTACGTTAACAAAAGTACTTTGTTTTACATTGACGCTATCAGTAAAGGCTTGGATAGACTCTATGTTGTTGACATGAAGTTCTGGAGTTTTTAGAGTGACTTGACCAACACTGTTGATAGAATAAAGAAAAAAGCGAGTCTAAAAAAAAATATTTTAATGAAAATAATATAGAGTTCAATGTGATCAAATAATGACTCGATACATTTAAATTCACGTATCTATAGCCTCCATGGTATTCGTTAACGCGCTAAAATATTCAGTCCATTCTCTGTCTGATTTGAGACACATACAAAATTCAAAATGAAAATGTCAAGGTTAAAGGTAGTAAACCTAAAAACAAAGTTTGGTTTACTTCTTTCAATGACGTGATGAAGCAGAAACATTGAAAAACAACGTTGATTAGCTTATTGAGTGTGCGTAAATTTGATATTCATGAGCGAAATATTATATTAATGGTCCTTTATCAAATCATTATTGGTTTGTTTTATATACATATAATTTTCAGCTTTCTGTGGACCCCTACGGTTGCCTCTCTGACCCCTTGATTTCCGCGGACCACAGTTTGAGAACCGCTGCTTGAAATTACTTTGGTCACATCTTACCATTCAAATCTCAGATATTGAAAGCTCACTTTATAACTAAATTACTAAGAACATGATTTCACATAAAAACACGCGGTAAGGATCAAGATCTTTCCCAATTGATAGCAGAAGTAATGCCAACACAACCAACTCATAGATGACATTAGTTAAAAAAGTAAAGTCAGTTGGTCGTTGTGCTAGTCACATGACACTCTCGTTAACCATCAACTAATGAAACAGATGACCTTTACAACATCTTCCCGTACAGGGTTGGTCCAACAGATTGCAGGACTCTATGCGAAACAAATTTCTGGGTAGGCATAAGGATAAGTGAAAATTAAGATTTTGCATTTTATTTATACTCTACTAGTACAAAATCACAGTCAAATTAACTTTACGAGCCTCTACAGTAGAAGGTATTTTTCCTACAAAAATCCGATAGACAATCGGACATTCCTTTTAGATTTACTATCGACTAGTAAAATATCGCTTATGTGTATACTAGAGGTTGAGATAGATTTAGATTCATATCTCACACCAGTCAATATTCAAAGTAAATTAAGTTTTTGAACTTCTTGTTTTGGTTAAAATTCATTTATCATTTAATTTTTACTAAATGAAAGCTGACAATGACTTTTTTAAAATTGTTAGTAGGATTTGTGTTTTCCATATTAAATGGCATCCCCAAATAACAATTATGTCTGTTTTTTTCAGCAGATTTGCATGAGTTTTGAGAAGATTTGCATGACGTTTTCATATATTTTGCAATTTTAGGAGAATTTCAAGAACGTCCTACGCATCATGCATCTAGTCATGCTTGTTAACCAATGACCCAAATTCTGATTAGTCACTGGTTTTAATGGTTAGTTCAGGCACATTCCATGCTTCAGTAGCACAAAGGGAAGAAGGAGCTTTTTGTATAAATTTGTCGTAGCATATTGGACGAGGAATGTGCCTTTATCTTTGTGTCTTTCTGGATAATTTTTTAGCGGTCCCCGTAAGGGGAAAAGCCTCTATTAGGTTTGTGCAAAATGTCCGTCTGTCCGTCTGTCACACTCAGGGCGCCAAAAATATAAGAGATACGAAAAATATTATTTCACCATTAAATGCGGCTTAAAATTTTTAGGTGCAACTTAGATTTCTAAAAGCAAACCGTTAAATTTATAAAATTAATTATACAAGCGATTTTATAATAAAAAAACACCAATTCTTAAACATTTACGTAAATGTAAACGTAGCGTATGGGAAGCGTGGTCGAGAGGCAAAGTGCGGCTTGAGCTTGGCTTGGCTTGGCTACCTAGAAGGGGGCTCGAGGTTCGACACCCGACTCGGGCATAGTTGTGTTTACTGAGCGCCCAAAGGCAGCACGGTAAATCAGCTCCTAGATACCCCCTCCCCCCCACTGGTCCACAAATGAGATTGGACCAAAAAGCGCTCTGAGCATGCTATAAGCATGAAAGTAGCGCTATATAAAAGCTATAATAATAATGTAAGGGAGGAAATGTTTCAATAAGAAATGCTCTTGGCATGCAGATATCACGCACATTTTTTTAAATGAACTTTTAGCAACGACTTTCGTGTACTAGCGTAAAGCCCAGCCATGACATGATTCTAAGCTAATTTCTTAAACTTTTTTTAAAAATCAGATTTTTAAAAAAAAAGCGTATTTTTGTGCGTAGATTTTGTTTTTGTATTGATTATTATGGAAATATTAGATCTATACAGTCCATCTTAATAATAGTAGAGCTATGTACTCTATCACTTAAGTAAATGTATAAAAATAAACAAGTATACGATAACAAGAAATAGTATATATCACATTCACTCCTTTAGATTTGTTTTTAGATTCTACACGGACTTTGACTAATAGTAACAACTACATTATTATTAACTAATTTACTTACACAATATTCAACTGGCGTTGAGAAATACAGAGTTCATGAATATCCTTGTTTATCATGTTACTGTAATATAATCCATTTTTATAAATAAAAAATATGTAAAAATAAACATTGCGGATCTGCAACTAACATCTTTTTTTTTCAAGAAATAAGTAACTAGATCCGTATCCTAACCTTTAAAGGCGCGGAAGCGTTTCGTTAATTGACAAAGAAATCTTAGATGTTTACATTACAAGTTAAACTATGTTTATGATGAATATTAATTAAGTAAAAGCAACATTTGTATCAAATATCAGGTGGCCGAGCCTTGCTCGGTTAAATAATTTCTTAACCTTTTAAATGCGTATGGTAGTTTAGCCTCTTAACACCAGAATTGTAATTCCATTTGGTATGCACTCATTGTGAAGCAGCTCAGCACTTTAAGGGTTAAGGAAGGTTATATACCCGAAGTCATTTTGGGAATATTTTTTGTAATTACGAAAATGAACGATCGGATAAAGACCACTAATCTGAAGAGTTGCTTTAGTGTTATTTTAGTTCTAAATGTAATTGTACATGGCGATTAAATATGAAATCCATTACGTGTAGACAAATCACAGCTCACGTCCGTTTTATAATTTTACAATCCATTTTTTTTTGTTGCGTAAAACTATTGTAGGCCTACTATTATTGGCTTGGAAGAAAGACTTTGCTCTGTAACTTCTCAGATAGTTACGTTCAGACATTTAATTATGAAATTAGTGTATTCATTATGGCTTTAGTACGAAAATCAATTGACTCTACGTTATAGGGTAAAACAGGCACTTTTAAAAATAGACAAAATTGTAATGCAAAGACGACTTTATTTTCTAACACAAAATCTTAATTTTTACTTATTATCCGTATCCCTACCCTGACTGGACCGCGTGCAATCCACTTCACATAGGGCCCCGCAAATGTTAGGGTCGACCCTGGATATCATGTTCATTGTGTGCAAATAAGGCGTAGAGTATAACAAAGTAAAAGTTACTCACGGGTTTACGCAATTTAAGTGTAAAGAATGGACCTCATTCACGAATCGCCACTTAATAATATTTATAAAACAATGAAAAAAAAGTATCGTGTGACAGCCTTTATGGTTTACATAATTTGTATATAGAGAATCACATGGCTAAATGTAATTGATTAACGATTGGTGAATGAGGCCCATTTACGAAACCTTTAAAACACAATAACTGATCATACATCAAATTTAATTTCATTATTTTTCTTCCATAGCTTCGTTATAGATCAATCCACAATAAGATTGTGCGCAAATCTTTAATTAGGTCGATTGATTAGTTTTTCTTGTTTGCGAAGTGTAGTGCTGTGAGCCTAGTGACGTAAGCGGTGTCAAGTTTTTTTCCCTTTGACGTCGTGGGAAAAAAATTTCATTCATATCTCTAAGCGCGTTCTTGTTTGCAAAGAAATATTTTAGTGTAGTACGGTAAGCGTAGTGACGTAAGCAGAGTTTTTCCCGTTTACGTCATGGAAAACTTTCATTCATAAATTTATTCAAACCAAAATTAATTTTACAACGAGACATTTTATATGTCTAAATAACGGTCGAACTCGAGTTTTCCCGATGTGGCCAATGAGCTGAGAATTTTTTTCTCACTAACATGCAGATACGTTGAAATTTTAAAGAAAATCGTTAGAGCCGTTTTCGAAATAGAAGATATATATATACAAGAATTGCTCGCTTAAGGGTATAGGATAATTTAGAAAAATGAAATAATTAGACGTCCTTGCATCTTTTCTAGGAACTCGTAAACCGTTTGCTGCAACTAATTGTCATAGGAACATTCTTGTCTAGTCAACATGTGTTTACCTATTAGATTCTACTTGTCGAACTAACATCAGAACACGATTTTTTCCCAAATGGTTTTCTTTCAGGCTTTGCGCAAAAAGAAGAGAACAAAAAAAAAAAAAAAAAAAGACTTCGTGCTTTAGACAAAAAATAAATCTACATTTATGTGCATTACTAATGTCTCTACGCTTTAAGTTTCTCTATTGTGCCTACACTCAATATCAGCCGTAGTTCCATTTTTTAACTTTATTTAACCAGTCTTTTGTTTTAGTATCCCTATATGTAGAGACTAGAAAAATATATATTTCTGCTGTTAAAAAAAAAACACAAAAGTGTAACAATATTAGCTGTTGTCATAGAGAAGTACATGGAAGGCTAATTCATAAAAGTGCTAGTTATGAGTGTGTAGGGATATTAGGTGTTTAATGCTGTTCGTATTAGCCTGTAATGTTAATGTTGCAGTAGTTACACTGAGGCGTTCAATTGTAGTTTAACAGAATTTCTATTTGATTAGATCGATTAAAGTTATCTTATCTGATCCTAGAGTTCACCCGGTGCTTCTAACGTCTCCTATAGAACTAGTTGAGTAAATTGCCGAAGGAGTGCAATTTGACTTTTTTTTTTCTTGTAGAGATGTCAAAAGTAAAAGGGGAGAAAGAAAGTATACACTATTTAAAACTATTATACTTCAAATTAATCAACAATTGTAAACGTTACTTACTTGTTTTCTCGAGATTGAATCACCAATTTGTTTCTCTTGTCGACTTTTGCTCCAGAAAGTAATAAAAGTTGCACGACTTCAGGTAGACCATAGAGTGATGCAATCATGAGTGCTGTGAATCCGTTTAGATTTGCTTCATCAACATTTGCATGGTGTTTTATTAGAAGTTCTACAGTTTCAATTTGACACGTCTGTGTCGCTAATATCAATGATGTCTTCCCTTCGTAATTTTTCTCATTCACATTGGCCCCAGACTCTAGAAGTTTCTCAACGACATCATTATGTCCATTTTGAGCAGCTACCATTAAAGCCGTCAAACCTTTGTGAGATTTCTTATCTACCTCAGCACCTGACTCTAGAAGTTTCTGCACCGTCTCAGTTTGACCACAACAAGAAGCGATCATTAAAGCTGTATATCCTTCGTAATTACTCTCATTATAATACAGTTGGGGAAAAGAGGTGTGAAGATGAAGAGCTTTGACTGAAATATTTTCAATGTCATGTTTTACTTTGGTTGGACAAATCGCTCCAGATTTTAACAACAATCTTGCAGTATCTATATTTCCATTTTTTAAAGCAATAGTTAATGCAGTTATATTACTTTTGTTGGTTTTATTTAAATTGGATTTATATTGGATAAGAAGCTTGATGATTTTATTTCGACCAGTTTTTGAAGCCATCATTAAAGCTGTTGTTCCATTTTTGTTTGATTCATTTACATTCGCATTGAACTGGACTAATAGTTTAACAATTTCAATATGTCCATTTTGAGCAGCCAACATTAGAGCAGTTTTACCTTTGTGATTCTTGTCATTAACTCTCACATTAGAGTTTAAAAGTGTCTTCACAGTCTGTAGGTGACCATTTTGAGCTGATTTCATTAACGCTGTCCAGCCATCATCTGTACATGTATTTACTGAAGATCCTTGTTTTAATAAAATCTTCACCACATCAGTGTGTCCATTAGCTGAAGCTAATAAAAGAGCTGTCCATCCATTCCGTGTTTTCTCATTAATCTCTGCATTATGTGTTAAAAGACAGTTAAGGATGTCAGAATAACCATTTTTTGCAGCAATCATTAATGCTGTCCATCCAAAGTTATCTTTTTCATTAATATTAGCTTTATATTGTAGTTGCAAATTTAAAATGTCTAAATGTCCATTTTGGGAGGCAATCATTAACGCTGTCCAGCCGCAAAAATCTTTCACATTTACACAAGATCTGGACTCTAAAAGCAACTTGACAACCTCTGTGTTTCCCATATAAGAAGCTATCATCAGGGCTGTCCAGCCGTCATTATTATCTCCTGTAACACTTGCCCCATAGTTTTGTAGAAGTTGAACTATCTCAATATGGCCGTATTGAGAAGCAATCATTAATGCAGTAGATCCTTTATTGTTTTTATCAAGTATTTCTCCTTTGTTTTTCACAAGGATCTCAACCATTTCACAGTGTCCGTATTTGGATGCTAGCATTAATGCAGTCCAGCCGTTTTTGTTTTTTTCGTTGACACTAGCTCCATATTTTAAAAGTGTCCTAACTGTATCAATAGTTTTATTTTGACAAGCCAACATCAGAGATGTCACGCCATTTTGATCTGTTTCATTTATTTTTGCTTCTTTTTGAAGTAACAGTTCAACTATTTGAATGTGTCCATTCTGTGCAGCAAGCATCAAAGCAGTTGAACCGTTTTTGTTTTTTTCATGGACATTAGCCTCGCTATTCAACAAAAGTTTTACGGTCTCAAGATTTCCATTTTGAGAAGCTTTCATTAACGCTGTCCATCCATCGTCACTTTCATCATTAACTTTTGCTTCAAAATTTATGAGATTTTGAACAGCTGCAGTATCTCCATGTTCAGCAGCTAACATAAGAGCAGTTGTTCCATACAAATCTTTCTCGTTAACGTTTGCTCCATGTGACAGAAGCTGTGATATAGTTTCTGTTTGTTTATAACGTGATGCTTGCATTAAAGGTGTCCAGCCATTGTCATCTTTTTCTTCAATATCAAGACCAGATTTTAAAAGAAACGTGACTGTTTCGATGTGTCCATTTTTAGATGCTTCCAGTAAAGTTTGAGAGGTGTCAATACTACACATTTCAAGATGTTTACAACATCGCATCAACAGTTCAACCATCTCAATGTCTCCATTCTGAGAAGCTACCATCAGCGCTGTCCAGCCGTTGGCTACTTTTTTATTTACCTGAGCCCCAGAACGTAACAAAAGTTCTACTGTTTTAATGTCTTTGTTCTGTGTTGCTATAATCAGTGCAGTTAATTTCCTATTACTTTTGTTTACATTAGCTCCAGCTTGAATAAGAATCTCAGCAATCGAAGTATTTCTTTGTTGGCATGCAATCATGAGAGCTGTCTTTCCTTCTTTATCTTTTTGATCAAGATTTTGTTTGGCTTTGATCAGAAGTTCCACTATTGTTTTGCGTCCGTAATGACAGGCTATCATTAATGCAGTTTGTCTATGTTTATTTTCTTCATTAACAATAGCTCCCGAGTCTAAAAGGAGGCCAACAGTTTCATTGTGACCTGACTCACTTGCTTTCATTAATAACGTAAAACCGTCTTGATATATTTTATTTATATTTGCCCCATATTCAAGAAGTACTTGAACAGTTTCTGTTTGACCGTTTTCACATGCCACTAATATTGCCTTTGATCGAAGTTTTTTTCCGAAATCAACATTTTTAATAGATTCCATAATAAGTCTTACAATATTTGATTGTCCCTTTTGAATTGCCATTATTAATTGTGCAGTATCATACTCATTTGTTTTATTAAACTGGTTATTACCTCCCTCTATAGTTTCTATACTTAAATTTGCAGAAACGGAAGGTTTTTGTTTGAAAATGCCATTTTTTAAATATGGTACATTTTCACTTTGGACTGTTGCCTCGACTTTTTCATTCCAACTTAATTCTAGTTCATAGTTACATTTTAGTTCATTTTTCTGGAAATTTTTATTGTGTAACGTTTCTATAACTTCTGTTTCAATAGGTGTCTTTAGATGTTGTTTAGATGTATCATTCTCAGGACATTGACTTGTCGTTAACATATTCTCCATAGTACTTTGTACTGCAGAATTAGTAAATTCGGATGCATCTTTTGTTGTTTTTTTATTGTCCTGTAATACTGTTTCTACATGACATCTATTTTTATATTTTAAAAGTAATTGGTGTAGTTCAGATCGATCATTACGTTGAGTCATTATAAGGGCCGAGTCCCCATCTTGATTTTCTATATAAATATCAGCCCCTGCGTTTAATAGCGACGTAACAATTATTCTCTCTAAATGTGCACATTGACAAGCATACATTAAAGATGTCCAACCAAAGTGATCTTGATCATTGACATGCGCCCCATTTTGTAGTAAATTTAAAACAAGTTCAGTAACTCCACATTGAGAAGCTATCATTAGAGCTGTTTTGCCATCATTTGTTTGTTTATTCACATCAGCACCTTGACGCATAAGTTCCAAACCTATGTCTGTTTGTTTATGTTTACAACAAATCATTAATGCTGTCCATCCTAAATCATTTTGGGCATTAATGAAATGTACACGTTCATCAGATAACAAAAGTTTTTTCACAATATCTATGTGCCCGTGATATGATTCCATCATTAGTATTGTCCAGCTATTACTAAATGTAGAACTGTATACTGATCCAGCATTTAGTAGAGCAAGAACACTTTTGGCATCTCCTTTCTCACTGGCTAGCATTAGCGCTGTTTGTCCATCAGTACTAATTGTATTTACTTTAGCGCCTACAAGAATTAAATATTCTATGATATCTGTATGACCCCTCTGTGCAGCCAACATAAGAGGTGTCCAGCCTTGTTTATTTACTATGTTTATGTTGGCCTCATTTTTGAATAGATATTTTACAGTTTCATAATATCCATTTATAGATGCAAACGTAAGGGGATCTTTTCTTCTTTCATTAACGTCCTCGCCTGATTGTAAAAGACATTTAACTGTTAAAAAATGCCCATTTTTTGTTGCAAACATAAGCGCTGTCCAACCATTAGAATTTTTCAAGACAACATTCGCTCCTCTTCCTACTAACAATGTTACAATATTAGTATGCCCAATTTCTGCTGCAATCATTAGTGATGTGTTCCCTTCCTGATTGTAAGAATCTACGTTTGTTGTGAACTGAAGAACAACTTCGACAGTTTTGGAGCATCCAATCTTAGATGCATACATTAAAGGTATCCAGCCATTCATATCTTTTTTGTTTACATCTACTTTTAACTTAATCAAATTTTCAATTATCTTGTAAAACCCTTTTTGAGAAGCAAACATCAACGTTGTTTGCAATGTTACTCCTGATTTTAAAAGCAGTGTAGTAATCTTTTCATGGCCATATTTGAAAGCCAACAGAAGCGCAGTGTAGTTTGTAAAACTATATTTATTTACATCTGCTTCTGATTGGATTAGAAGCTCCACAATCTTGTAATGACCATTTTTTGACGCCAACATTAAAGATGTATATCCCTTCTCATTGCTTTCGTTAACATTAGCGTTGCATTCTATCAAAAAATAAACAGCTCCTTTATTTCCGTTTAGTGATGCCAACATTAGTGCTGTAAACCCCTGAGTATTTTTTTCATCACAGTTTGCCCCACGCTGCAATAATGTACTTACAACTTCAGTATGACCTTTTTCTGCAGCACACATTAGTGCTGTGTAACCAAGTTTGTCTTTGAAATTAAGTTCCACCTGTAGTGATATTAAATGTTTCACTATCACATTATGTCCAAAGCTTGCGGCTTCAATTAAAGCTCTGCTGTTATCAATTGGTTCTGTCCCTGCCCTGGTTAATGTATATACTGCACGGGCGTGGCCATTTTTAGCAGCTAACATCAGAGCAGTCCAACCATCACTTGAATTTTCAACGACATTAGCTCCTGACTGTATTAAAAGGTTTAATGTGTCGTTTCGTCCTTGTTCTGCGGCCAACATTAAAGCTGTATATCCTTGTTCATTTTTGTCATTAACATTTGATTCAAATATTAACAATTTTAAAATTTCTTTATGACCATATTGAGAGGCAAACATCAAAGGTGTTGTCCCTAAATGATCACTTTTATAAATGGATGCGCCTAAATATTTTAGAAATAAAAGAGTATCTTTGTGTCCATATTTTGATGCATACATCAATGCAGTACGGCCTTTATTATCATTGATATCAACATTTGTTTTTTTAGGATTTAAATTTATTATAATTTCTATATGACCATTTTTCGCTGCTAACATTAATGCCGTCTTTCCCTGTATATCTTGTAAATCCCCTATAGCAAGAAATTTTAATAGATGCTCTACAACTAAAGAATGTCCGTTTTCACATGCTAGCATCAATGCTGTACGGCCATTTAAATTTTGTCGGTTAATGTACTCATCTTCAGCATTTGTTAAAATTTTAACTGTATTTAGGTGGCCATTTTGAGAAGCTAACATTAAAGCAGTAGTCTGATCATCAAAACACTTGTTAAAATCAGCTCCAAGATCAATGAGAATAGAAACTGCCTCTGTACAACCATGCTGAGATGCTGTAAGGAGTGCAGTATTGCCATATTTGTCTTGATCATTTATATCAACTAAAGATTTTAAGGCTCTGCTAATTTGTGTTGTGTCGTTAGTTTTAAATATTTCTATAAGAAATGGTATAATCTCACATACATTTTTACTTTTTTCAGAATTATTTTTTTTTATATGGATAAAAAACTTTTCAGAATTCATTTCTCAATCATTATATCAGTAGGTTTAGAATCCATTGTTTTATGAATATCTGAAATATGGAAAAAAGTAATAATAACAATAATAAAAATAAAAATAGTTAACTATAGAAAAATATTATTATTAATAATATGGGAGTGGGGTATGAAATGCCCTGTTTTGTTTCCTTTTAACAAAAACCCACTAACATACACAAACATATATCTATCTTTGCATGGGCGTAGCCAGTGGTGGAGGTGAAACCCCCCCTCCCGAAATGAAATTCCCCCGCAAAGGGGGGGGGGAACAGACTTTTGTGATTAATTTATTTGCTTTTATTTTGTTTTGTTTTTAAGTTAGATTTTAATACTACGCCTTCACTTGCCGCATCGCAGACAAAGGGGTTTTTAGTTTAAAATGGGTTATTACACACTTAAAATGTTATGAGCGTAGTCATACGGCTTTTGAGTTTAGCTTTAAACCCCTTCCACGGGGTTTAAAGCTAAAAAAAAATGCCTCTTTTTTACTGATATAGATCTATTAACATTATTCAAATGATGGATTTAAAATAATTATTAAGTTGTATACCGGCGTCATAGCATACGCCGCTATTATGCAGGACCACAATTATGCCTATGCAAACTATTCGACGGCAGTTGGTCCCTAAATTTCATAGGTGTAGAAATTAAAATATACTGAAATATAAAGACAATAATTGTCATTTTGGCATGTTATTCAATATGAAAAACGCCATAAATTAAAACGGCATTATGGATTAGCCGTAATTGTGTAATCTGGTAAAAGAAGCTTCTCGCGCCTCAAACTAATGAAGAATTACTTGAGGTCTACAATTCTCAAAGATAAATTGAAACATTTGGTAAATCTTCCTCATGAGCTTGATTTATGTAAGAAACAGAATTATTATGATATACTGCATGACTTTGCTACACGCAAGGCTTGTAAAGTAATTTTGTACGTAGTAAAGAATGAATAAACTGAATAGATGAATTTATTTTGTAATATAAACTCTTAAAATTTCACTTATTATTCGAAACATCCGTTTCGCATAGGGCCCACAATTGTTAAGTCCGGCCCTGCTATTTAGTGACCTGTTAATGTACATAGTAGATTACTTAATCTCTTTCCATTACCTCTTCGTTATAATGGCTAAGGCCGTCGCTGCTATTTAGTTTTTCTAAAATGTTTGCTTGTAAAATGTTTTACATGTTTCGGAGTTGACGATAGTTTACTTCCTAGTCCAAACCTCCAGCAGGACGAAGGAGGATGGGAGCGGGCAGGGTTTAAACCTGGGACTATCGAACAATGTAAACGTAAGTCCAGCGCGCAAACCACACGACCAGGCAGCCATCCGCATTGACGGGTGAACTGAACACTACTTGTTCTCCCCTCATTCTTGTTTTTTTTTTTTGTGGGATGAATATCCGCAGAAATAAGAGAGTGATCTTTCCCTTCTTCTCGCTCCTCTTCTAAACTGTAGAGGGAAGAACTATATATATATAATAATAATAGGCTTGTCTTCGAGTCCGAAGATTAGTGAGGAATACAGTGTTTCCCGTGGCTGTGCAGTCCCAGCTGTGACCTACATATTTTGCCACATCCAGGGCAAGCAAAACAATTGTCAGTAGGTGGTCGGTTTAGATAGATTTTCTTTTCGTCGTCTGCGTTTGTCCTCGGCGGCAGATTTTCTTTTGGTCTCAAATGTGTATCCCGCGGCCTTTGTGAGTGACCTCCAGCTGTCTCGTTCCGACGCCGCATGCAGCCAGGTGCTCTCCTCTATGTCAGCCAAGGAAAGTTGACGCCTAAGCTGGTCTTTGAAGCGTTTCCGTGGGGCGCCTCTGTTACGTCGGCCACCTTTTAGCTCACCAAAAAAGACTGCCTTTGGCATACGTTCGTCTCCCATACGGGATACGTGCCCTGCCCAGCGTAGCTGTCGGATCATAAGAAGTCCCTCTATACTGTCTATACCGGCGTTCGCAAGGACATCGCTGTTTGTAGTGCGGTCTTGCCATCGTATGTCCATGATGGAGCGCAAGCACCTTTGGTGAAAGCGCTCAAGGAGTCTTAGCTGTTTTCTATATAGTGTCCATGTCTCAGAGCCATATAGAAGAGTGGAGAGAACCACCGCCTGGTAGACATTTAGTTTTGTAGGTAGGCGGAGCGATTTGTTCTTCCAAACTCTCGCCTGAAGGCGTCCAAAAGCGCAATTGGCCCTGGCCAGACGGTTATCAACTTCCCTTGAAAGTGAGGCGTCATTTGACACTATGCTACCAAGATATGTGAAGTGGTCTACCACGTTAAGGGGATGCCCGTTTACTGTGATCCTTGGGGCTGAGTATGTTTCATTGGGTGACTTCTGGAACATGACTTCTGTTTTCCCGAGGTTTATAGATAGACCGAAAGAGGCGGCAGCGTAGGCAAATTCGTTTACCGCGTTCTGGAGGTCATTTTCATTGTGAGCTAGCAGGGCGCAATCATCGGCTTAGAGAAGCTCCGTTATGACCATCTCCTTTGTTTTTGTGTTGGATAGTAGACGTCGGAGATTAAACACGCTGCCGTCACAACGAAACCGGATGTAGATGCCTTCATGCAATCGCTGCCTCATTTGACCCAGCATTACGCCAAAGAAGATAGCGAACAGAGTAGGGGCAAGTACACAGCCCTGCTTCACGCCATTTTCTATTGGGAAGTGATCAGATATATATATATATATATATAGAGAGAGAGAGAGAGAGAGAGAGAGAGAGTGAGAGAGAGAGAAAGATAGATATTACACTTAATATAAGCTTTGATTTTTTTTTTAATTATTTTTTTTATCATACTTTTTATCTTCATTTTCGATCTTGTCTAGGACCTAAAGTTTCACAATCTCTTACCATCGGCCCTGACTTTCTTCATAGGGGTGCTATGACAGTTTGACTTATCAAGCCACCCCTCACTTTTTTTTTTTTCATTTTATGCCCTGGTAACCATTATTAGGTTATTACATTAAATGGGTTATTAAAGTCAAAACCTCAGGTGCCACCATCTAATAATGGTTAAATTACTAGGGCATTAAAGGACAGTTAATTAAATGACGGGGATTTTTTTTTTGAAAGGCATGTTGTTGTTTGTTTGTTTGTTTTTTGTACGCTGGCGCCAAGCATTTTTTTCCCGATATTCTGAACTTCAAACTGTGTCTACAGCAATTCATTTAATTAAGAAAATAATAAAATGCAGTTCAGATATGAAATCCTCTAGTTTTAATAATAGAGCACAGTAACTGGTAGTAAGAGGGGCTTTTTTTGGCGGAGGTGGGGGGGGAGGGCGTAGGGTCGAAACTTAATTTGCCTGTATACGCCCATTAAATTTTGTTGTAGTTATTTCTCTAAGTTTTTTTTTCTCAGGCTTGATCTTGTAGAATAAATCTAATAGCAGAGGCCCGGATTGGTAGGTGTCATGAATCATTGTCAAATATTTAATGTAATAATTATTTAAAATAAACTTAGGTCGAGGTTGAAATTTAAATCTATGTCGCTGGTAATTATAATAACGTCTTTGATGTATGTCACTCAAACCAAAGACCCGCTTGTCACAGGAAGGAAGAAAACACACGCTATGTGGAGAAAAATGACTCGGAAGATATCACTTTCAGTAATGTATCATTTTTAAACTAAAATCTAGTAGTATTTGAATGTTTTATATTCGATACAGTATGCTTTAATAAAAACTGCACTGTACATTTTGTGTTTCCTAGATGAGAATTAAAAGATTCTGTTTTTGAATTGAAAAGGATCTTCACTTAATCAATCTACTAAATAGAATTTAGATCAAGAAATATAGTATCCCCGGCACGTTACAGTAATACTTCTTATCAGCTGACAATTTCAAGTAAGGTGTTCACTATTTTAGCACATCTCATCACAGGGGCGGCCTTAGCAGTGCGCGGGGTCCTTGGCGAGCGTCATGTTACAGATTAGGTCTGGTTCAACCATGGTCTTTCACATTGAGGTTGTATGAAAACACTTAAAAGTTAGTTTCTCAGTTCTTGTCAGAGAAAGAATAGACAGAGTAGGAGTGAGTAGGAGAGAGAGAGAGAGAAAGAAAGAGAGAGAGAGAAATAAATTAAGAGAGTAAGAGAGAGAGAGAGAGAGAAATAGAGATAGTAAGAGCGAGAAAGAAAGAGAGAATGAGGGAGAGAGAGTAACAGAAAGAGAAATACAGAAAAATATAGTAAGAGATAGAGTGAGAAAGAGGGGGAGAAGGCAGAAAGCAAGGACTTAAGAAATGTGTACATAGAAAATGGGTGTTTAAACTCATAACACAAACAAGTTTTGTTATGTCATCGCCAAACTTTCTGGAAGCTGATTTCTGAAAAAGCTGTACAAGCACATCAACTGGTTCTCATATACCCTCAGTCAACGCTTTTGTTTTCATTGCAGACTAAAGTAAGAGTATATTTGATGTAGGCCTATGCATAACAATTCTTTTTATACAGTAACGCGACATAACAGTGCTGTATGGCACTTTTAAAAATATTGAGTTTTTTAAAAGGAACAACATGTACAAGTTATTAATGAAATGGGAGATGGTTACCTAGGCGTTTTAAGCGTTTGGGGTTGTTCTGTGATACTGTTCATATTCGAAAATTGTGTATGTAGGCCTATATGAAATATGACAAAATCATAAATTATAAACTAGAAAGCAAAATAAAACAAATCTTTCCTAAATGGAAGAACTCCGTCCTTAAAACTTAATCTACCAATAAAGTGCGCCAATAATATGAGGTATTTCCCTCACCACAAGTGTCAATACCACATCACCTTAAAGATGCCACAATTGTCTATCTATAAAAGCGAAAAGGTAATCGTTAAATCTGCGACAACCGCAGAAGAAGATCTCTTCTCTCTATTTCTAAGAAAATCCTCGCACGCATTCTACTGAATCGGCTCATGCAACATCTAGAACATGGAAAACTACCAGAAACCTAATGCAGCCTCAGAAAAGACTGAGATCATTGACATGATCTTTGCGGCTATGCAGCTCCTGGAAACAAAATGCTGACCTCATCTCAATATATGTCGACTTAACAAAAGCATTCGACAATGTTATTAGAGAAGGACTAAGAAGATTTTGTCAAAGTATGGCTGTCCACGTAAATTAATATCCATGATGAGACTATTTCATGACCCCATGAAGGATCGTGTCCAAGAGCCCTTTCGAAGTGTCAAATGAGGTAAACCAAGGCTGTGTCCTAGCACCTGCACTGTTCAGTATCATGTTCTCCACTATGCTGACAGATGCATTTATCGGGATAAATATAACATACGTATTTAATGTTGGCCTACTTAACCCGAGGCGGCTCAGAGAGAAATAAAAAAAAAACAATTCAGCTGTAATCAGGGAATTTCTATTTGCTGACAATAGTGCCCTAAATGCCTGTTCTGAAAATGATCTGCAGAGCATCGCCAGTATATATAAGGTTTATATTTGAGCCCGAAGATTATTGAGGAATTCAGTATTTCGATTGGCTACTTAGCCGCAACTATGACCTACATATGTTACCACATCCAAGGCAAGAATAATCATTGTCTGCCGGTGGTCGATTAAGATTTTCTTATAGCCGTCTGCGACTGCTCTCGGCAGCGGATTTTCGTTTGGTCTCAATTGTGTATCCCGTGGCCTTTGTGAGTGACTTCCAGCTGTCTTGATCTTAGATCGCATTTAACCAGGTGCACTCTTCTATGTAAGTTAAGGCAAGTTGGCGTCTATCCTGGTCTTTAAATTGTTTCCGTGGGCACCTCTGTTATGTCGACCATATTTTAGCTCAACAAAAAAAAAAGACTGTCTTTGGCAGACTGCCCTGCCCAGCTTAACTGTCAGACCATAAGATATACTGTCTATACCAGAATTAGCAAGGACGTCGCTGTTGGCAGTACTGTTTTTTTGCCAAAGTATCGTATGTCCTTGATGGAGGGAGGGCAAGCATCTTTGGTGAATGCGATCAAGTAGTCTTAGTTGCTTTCTATATAATACTTATGACTCAGATCCATATAGAAGGGTTGAGAGAACCATCGCTTGGTAGACATTGATTTTTGCTGGCGGACAGAGCGATATATTCCGTCAAACTCTCGGCTGAAGGCATAAAAAAGCACTACTTATCTTTGGCCAGACTGCTATCAACTTCCCATGAAAGCGTCTTTTGATACTATACTTTTAGATATGTAAAGTGTT
This sequence comes from Biomphalaria straminea, assembly GCA_021533235.1. Lineage (NCBI taxonomy): Eukaryota > Metazoa > Mollusca > Gastropoda > Planorbidae > Biomphalaria > Biomphalaria straminea. Next base: position 16,865,375 of record JADKLZ010000130.1, read on the forward strand.
CCAGTTGCGATGATCTTTGGGGCTGAGTAGGTTTTATTGGCTGACTCTGTAACATATTGGGTTTCCTTCTGTTTACACTGTGACCGAAAGTGTGATAAAGGAGTTTTTAAACCTTTCTGTTTTATTTTTAAAGGAAAGGAGACGACCACTTCTTTCACATATGATTTGTGGTTTAATGTGGTACATTATGTGGTATCATGTTTTATACAGGAGAGTGTAATGCAAAAAAATTATTGTACAAATTGTTAACTTTATCCGAGCTTAGGTTTGAGAGAAATAACAAGTACACAAATTCTATTATACAGACAGACATACCAACAGTGAAACAGAAACCAAGACATGAATTGTAACAAGGAAATATGATTTAGTAAAATTATCGCTTTAACTTACTTTGTTATAGCATTCACTTTTGTATATAAAATAATGAATCCTCCTTTTCAACTATAAAGAGAATCTGTCTAGACATATTGTTTGATATCTCCAGTTTCTTTTGCCTTAGCATGCGTGAGATAATAATATTAAAATTCTAAAAAAACAGACAAAAAAAAAACACATACTGTTTCTTTATTGTTTGACTTTATCACCTCCAATGACACAAGGTGTATAGAACACAGTACTTGTAAACACACACCTATTACAACGAACCATCGTTTACCATTATCAGTCCGTTCTTAACCTGGTTATCATTTTTTTTTTATCTGATGCAAAAACTATATCTCTAGTTTCCATTAACCTGTCTCTAGGCCTTGGTGTACCTGTAAGAGATACGCAATTCTGAGGTAGTCCTTAATATATGTACCCTATAGGACAGTGTTCCTAAACCTTTTTTGGCCTAATGCACCCTTTTTCGTATTTTTTCTTTTGAAAAATCTGCCAGCGCCCCCCTCTAAGAAAACACTTTTAAAGAAGCGTGAAAATGCAAATTTAAACAAAATGTGATTTATTTATTAATTTTTATGCTGTCCAGAACTTTTACCCCTCATGGGAGACGACCGCATGCCAAAGGTGATCTTCTTTGTGAACTTACAGGAAAACGGCGTTACAGATGTGCCCCCCACAGCCCCGTAAGCGATATAAAGATCAACCTAGACTCCATTTCGCCCTTACTGGCATAGAGGAAAGTACCTGGCAGCAGATGGCCCCGACAGAGGCAGTTAGAGAGCTCTCACAAAAGTAGTGGGACACAACATTTGAGACTCAAAGAAAAGCCATTATTGATGGCAGGAAAGAAAATTTAAATAGACCGTGAGCGGACAAAGACTTTGACGGCACAGAACTCTGGAAAATAAGCAGGTTGCAACTTGGTTTGCGTAGTTAACTACTGCACTCAGCCTTAATCTTCGGAATCGAAGACTCGACGAAGACATTGCCATTATTATCATTATTGAAATATTATGTCAAATAATTTACAGTGATTACACACCAAAAAATGAATCTCATTGTCATGACTTTCTTTCAAATCCTAAGAATAGCCTCTTTTAAAAATTGAATATTAGGTCCTACTGTTTTTAGGTTTAAGCTTAAATTAACAATGACAATATGATCTGACAGCTAAACGTATACCACCTTTGAGATGTGCGAGTTTCGCCTCTCCCACCACAGTAGTGCACTGACTTTTATTTTCTTGTACCACCACCAAGCAAGAGAAATAAATTGACAACACAAGTTTTCATCGAAGAATTTCAAGACCTCCTTGACAGTTTCATAGCGACAAAAGATCTTTTTATGATAGGCGATGTGAACTTGCATTTTGACAGTGAAAATGAGACATACGCGGTGTCGCTGAAAAATGCGCTAAAGTATCACAACTTAAACCAACTGATAAATGTTCCGACTCACGTTAAAGGCCATACTCTCGACTGGATTGTTACAAATGCAAGTGAGCTTATAGTCACACTCAATGTCTTAGACCGTGGCTTGTCAGATCCCTTTCTTGTAAACTTTGAAATGCGTTTATTTAAAGGAAAAAAAGGCCAAAGAAAAACGTGACTTCCCGTAAACTAAAAACCATAGACATCGCCTCCTTCAAAATGAACATGACCTCTTTGCTAATGAAACCGAGCAACAACGACATTCAGAGCAATTGCAATTCTTGTTTGGAAAAGTTGCTGTATAGTCTTGCACCTCTTGTCACTCGTACAGTCTCAGTTAGACCATCTGCACCCTTGATGACATAGGTGGGTACGGAATACATAATGATTGCCAAACTTTTCTGCCGACGTGCCCAACGTACATTTCAATATCTGCAACTGACAAAACTCACCCATGCCACATATGCGGCCGGCTTTTCAAAGCGAGGATTGGACTTCACAGCCATCTTCGAGTCCATAGGAAATGAGAAATGTGCTCATCTTCGTACACGAAGGAGTAGCTATACATTTCAAAAGACAGGTCTGACGATACATCGACAAATATACATCCTAGAAAAAATCAAGGTTAACCGTATGATTAGAGATGCAAAAGCTAGTCATATTCAACAAAAAATCTAAACTTCTGATTCTTCAAAGGAGCTATTCAGGATCATCGCTGAAATGTTAGGGGAGCAAATAACGATTGTTTGCCTATCCCAGTATCTGAACTCCGTAATTCCTTCAAT
>JADKLZ010000130.1:16868070-16879588 GCA_021533235.1 Biomphalaria straminea
ACAAATTTTGGAAAGGAGTACATTAATCGACAAAATGTAAAAGGCCGTACAGCATTGATGCTAGCGTGTGAAAAAGGACATGCTTTAGTTGTAGAGCATCTATTAAAATGTCTTGCAATAGGGGATTTGCAAGATATACAGGGAAAGACGGCATTAATGTTAGCAGCAAAAAATGGTCATACAGAAATAGTAAGAAAGTTAAATCCTAAAGCAACAAACGTTGATATCAAAGATAAAAAGGGTCATACTGCATTGATGTATGCATCAAAATATGGAAACATAGAAACTCTATTATTTCTAAAATATTTAGGCGCATCCATTTATGAAAGGGATAATTCAGGGAAAACACCTTTGATGTTTGCCTCTAAATATGGTGATAAAGAAATTGTAAAAACGTTAATAGAGCTGAGATCGAATGTTAATGACAAAAATGAAAAAGGATATACAGCTTTAATGTTGGCCGCAGCACATGGACGAAACAACACTTTACGCCTTTTAATACATTCAGGGGCAAATGTCATTGAAAAATCAAGTGATGATTTGACTGCTCTGATGTTAGCTGCTAAAAATGGCCACGCCCATGCTGCATATGCATTAACTAATGCAGGGACAGAACCAATTGATAACTACAGAGCTTTGATTGAGGCCGCAAGTTTTGGACATAATGTGATAGTGAAACATTTAATATCACTACAGGTGGAACTTAATTTCAAAGACAAACTTGGATACACAGCATTAATGTGTGCAGCAGAAAAAGGTCATACTGAAGTTGTGAGTACATTACTGCAGCGTGGGGCAAACTGTGATGAAAAAAATATTCAGGGGTTTACAGCACTAATGTTGGCATCACTAAATGGAAATAAAGGAGCTGTTTATTTTTTGATACAATTCAACGCTAATGTTAACGAAAGTAATGAGAAGGGATATACATCTTTAATGTTGGCGTCAGAAAATTGTCATTACCAGATTGTGGAGCTTCTAATCCAATCAAAAGCAGATGTAAATAAATACAATTTTACAAACTACACTGCACTTATGTTGGCTTTCAAATATGGTCATAAAAAGATCACTACACTGTTTTTAAATTCAGGAGTAACATTGCAAACAAATTTGATGTTTGCTTCTCAAAAAGGGTATTACAAGATAATTGAAAACTTAATTGAATTAAAAGTAGATGTAAACATAAAAGATATGAATGGCTGGCTACCTTTAATGTATGCATCTCAAATTGGATGCCCCAAGACTGTCGAAGTTCTTCTTCAGTTCACAACAAACATAGATTCTTACAATCGAGAATGGAACACGTCATTAATGATTGCAGCAGAAAATGGGCATACTAACATTGTAACATTGTTAGTAGGAAAAGGAGCAAATGTTGACTTGAAAGATTCTAATGGTTGGACAGCGCTTATGTTTGCAACAAAAAATGGACATATTTTAACCGTTAAGTGTCTTCTACAATCAGGAGCGAACGTAAATGAAAGAAGCAAAGATTTGTGGACACCCTTTATGTTAGCATCTCAAAATGGACAGTTTGAAACAATTAAATATTTATTTAAATGTGAAGCAAGTATAAACAAAGTAAATAAAGAAGGTTGGACAGCTCTCATGCTGGCAGCACATAAATGTTATGCAGAAATAGTTGAATATTTGGTACATTCAGGCGCTGAAGTAAATACAATTAGTACTGACGGACTAACAGCCCTAATGTTAGCAAGTGAGAAGGGAGATGCTAAAAGTGTTCTTGCTCTCCTAAATGCTGGCTCATTACAAAGCTTTACATTTAAAAATGGCTGGACATTGTTAATGATGGAATCATATCACGGACACCTTGATATAGTTAAAATTCTTCTACTATCTGATTCAAGTATACATTTAATGGATGTATCCACCGACCAGGGATTGACAGCTTTGATGGTTAGCTGTAAACATAATCAAACAGAAGTAAGTTTGGAGCTCATCCAACAAGGAGCTAATGTTAATAAAAAAACTGAAGATGGCTTGACAGCTCTAATGATGGCTTCGCGAACTGGACAGACTAAAGTTGTTTTGAAATTACTTCAGAATGGGGCGAATGTAAACGATCTATGTAGATTTGGTTGGACATCTTTAATGCTTGGTTGTCAACATGGACATTTAGAAACAATTAAAGAGTTATTAAAAGCAGAGGCTAATATTAATGTAGAAAATCAAGATGGTGACACGGCTCTCACAATATCACATCGAAATGAACATACAGAAATATATGAGTTACTTTTAAAATGCACAGATGGATATTCTAGGATCAAATTGTTATCTTTGCAAGAAAACCAGAGTACAAGAAAAGATACTTTTGATGTTATTAAATCTACAGTAAAGAAATGTGATGAAAATGATACTAAAAAATTAAAATCTACGTCAAATGTTGTAACGGAAACATTGGAAAATGTACAAGAAGCTTATATGGATAAATATGAATTACAAAATACTTGTGAAGAGCATATGGACAAGAATAGGAAAAGTGATAGGTTATGTGAAACAAATGAATTTGATTCTTCAGACCTAATTATATCGTGTCAAAAAGGATATTCAAATACTGTAAGACTTCTCTTAGAATCAATTAAAAATGACAATTTAGGAAAGAAATACCGATCAGAAGCACTATTAGCTGCATGTAAAAATGGACAAACAGAAATAGTTAAAGTAATACTCAAACATGAAACAAATGTTAATAAGAAATACAAAAACGGTTTTACATTATTAATGACAGCAAGTGAATTAGGTCACAGTGACACAGTTAAAGTTCTTCTAGACTCAGGAGCCTTTGTTAATGAAGAAAATAAACATGGAGAAACTGCATTAATGATAGCCTGTCATTACGGACACAAAACAACCGTGGAACTTCTGATCAAAGCCAAACCAAATCTTGATCAAAAAGATAAAGAAAGAAACACAGCTCTTATGATTGCTTGTCAACAAAGAAATACTTCCATTGCTGAAATTCTAATACAAGCTGGAGCTAATGTAAACAAAAGTAATAAGAAATTGACTGCACTGATTATAGCAACACAGAACAAAGACATTAAGACAGTAGAACTTTTGTTACGTTCTGGGGCTCAGGTAACTAAAAAAGTAGCCAACGGCTGGACAGCGCTGATGGTAGCTTCTCAGAATGGGGACACAGAGATGGTTGAACTGTTGATGCAATGTTGTAAACATGTTGAAATGTCTAGTATTGACACCTCTCAAACTTTACTGGAAGCTTCTAAACATGGACAAATAGAAACTGTTACGTTTCTTTTAAAATCTGGTCTGGATATTGAAGAAATTGATGAGAATGGCTTTACACCTTTAATGCAAGCATCACGTTACAATCAAACAGAAACTATATCACAGCTTCTGTCACATGGAGCAAATGTTAACCAAAAAGATGTGTATGGAACAACTGCTCTAATGTTGGCTGCTGAACATGGAGATACTGCAAGTGTTCAATCTCTTATACAGTTTAAAGCAAAAGTTAATGATGAAAGTGAAGATGGATGGACAGCGTTAATGAAAGCGTGTCAAAATGGAAATCTTGAGACAGTAAAACTTTTATTGAATAATGGAGCTGATGTCCACGAAAAAAACAAAAACGGTTCAACTGCTTTGATGCTTGCTGCACAAAATGGACACATTCAAATAGTTGAACTGTTACTTCAAAATGGAGCAAAAATAAATGAAACAGATCAAAACGGCATGACACCTCTGATGTTTGCTTGTCAAAATAAAACCAATGATACAGTTAGTACACTTCTAAAATATGGAGCTAGTGTCAATGAAAAAAACAAAAACGGCTGGACTGCATTAATGCTAGCATCCAAATACGGACACTGTGAAATGGTTGAGATCCTTGTAAAAAACAATGGAGACCTATTTGATAAAAACAACAAAGGATCTACTGCATTAATGATTGCTTCTCAGTTTGGCCATATTGAAATAGTTCAAGTACTACAAAACTATGGGGCCAGTGTAACGGGAGATAATAATGACGGCTGGACAGCACTAATGATAGCTTGTCATATGGGTAACACAGAGACTGTGAAGATACTTTTAGAATCAAAATCATGTGTAAATGTGAAAGATTTTTCTGGTTGGACTGCATTGATGATAGCCTCACAGAAAGGACATTTAGACATTTTAAATTTGCTCCTACAATATAGTACCAATATTAATGAAAAAGATAATTTTGGATGGACTGCATTAATGATAGCTGCAAAAAATGGGTATACTGACATCCTTAAGTGTCTTTTAACACACAATGCAGAGATAAATGAGAAAACACAGAATGGATGGACAGCTCTTTTATTAGCTTCAGCAAATGGTCACACTGATGTGGTGAAGATTCTATTAAAACACGGAGCTTCAGTAAATACATGTACAGACGATGGCTGGACAGCGTTAATGAAATCAGCTCAAAATGGTCACTTTCAGTCTGTAAAGACGATTCTAAACTCTAATGTGAGAGTTAATGACAAGAATCACAAAGGTAAAACTGCCCTAATGTTGGCTGCTCAAAGCTCACATATTGAAATTGTGAAACTACTAGTCCAGTTCAATGCGAATGTAAATGAATCAAACAAAAATGGATCAACAGCTTTAATGATGGCGTCAAAAACTGGTCAATATAAAATTGTCAAACTCCTAATCCAATATAAAGCCAATTTAAATAAAACCAACAAAAACAATTTAAATGCATTGGGTATTGCTTTAAAAAATGGAAACATTGTTATGGCAAGATTGATGTTAAAATCTGGAGCGGCTTGTCCAATTAAACTTCAACAGGATCTGGAACATGATTCTCACAAAGCTTTTCAAGTACCTTTTCCTCAAAATTTTTTAAATGATGGTAATAACGATGGTTATACAGCTCTAATGGTTGCTTCTTTATATGGCAATATTGAGACGGTGCGGAAACTTTAGAGTCAGGCGCTGACGTGCAGAAGAAATCTCATAAAGGGTTTACAGCATTAATGTTAGCATCTCAAAGTGGACATAATGATGTCATTAAGAAACTTCTAGAGTCTGGAGCCAATGTAAACGTGAAAAATGACGTAGGAATGACAGCCTTGATGATAGCAACACAACATAATCATATTGAAACCGTAAAGCTTTTAATTAAACACAATGCAAAAGTTGACGAAGAAAATCTATCTGGCTGGACAGCACTCATGATGGCAGCTGAATACGATAATTACAACATTGTTCAAATATTGTCAAGTTCTGGTGCATATGTGGACAAAAGAAATAAATTTGGAATTCAATTGCGAAATAACAGGTAAGAAATGTTAATCATTTTATTTGTATTACATTATTTTTTTCACATTGAAAATATACATACTTTAGTACCCGCAGTAATTTTATCTTTTAAACAATTGTAATGACTTACTTTCATTATTTTGCAGTCAAATGATGCACACCAATAGTCAAACAAACTGTGTTTTTCAGACCCAAGTAAATAATTTGTAAGTAAAATAAGTGACACAATATTGTCAGCGTAATGCACATATCCCAATCTGCATTTCTTTATCTTTCAGCAATTTATAGACATGTTAGAGGCACCTTAGAAGAAAATCAAAGTGAACGGATTGTAAAGACGTTATCCTTTCCATACAGCGTTTCTAAATGCAGTGAACAGATCAACAAAAACATATCGATTCGAATCGTTATTGGAATAAATATTGACTTCATTTTTGTACCTTTTTTTGGGGGGATGAGATAATGTTAAGGATTTAAAAGTTAAAATAAAACAGAAATTCAAATAAAATTTGATTTGATTAAAGATGTATTAAGGTGGAGAGAGACGTACAAAGAGAAAGAGAAGTAAATAATATACATTCACACTTCCACATTGAAAGTCGGAAGAGAGAAAGAGAACCAGAGAGAGAGATGTGTAGTTAACATCTAAAACATAGCATTTTTAATATTGACCGTTAATAAACCAAAAGAAATTAAAGATTTCATTAGAGAACTTAAGAGGAGAAAATAAAATGGATTTGTGTAAGCTCAAAATGCCAAGGTTCCGTAAAAGCTTTCTGCATCATTCTAATTAGAATAAAAACTTAAAAATTTTGATATTTATAACTTAGATCATAACAGGAACTGATTTTTTCAATTTAAAAAAATTAATGCATCCGTAAAAAAATCTTTTTTTTTTAAATCATAAACATACGCTACACATTCTTTTCCTTTGTAATTTTTTTTTTAAAAAGCTTATATCAATTCACTTTGTCTACCTATCTTTCTGTCTAGTAAAAGGTGTTTATTTTTCCGGCACACAATCTCGAATCATGCTGAAATTTGGCACAATTATTTCTTTTACCTGACAACACATGAATCAATACAAAAAAATAACCAAGTAACTATTTACATTTAATTATTTTGTTTGGTATCTCGAACAAGAGGAAAAAGTAATACTTGATTTAAGTAGTGGTATAAGCTGAATAAGTCCCCTTTATAGGTCACCGCTTTACAGTAAGTTTGAAACAGACACTTGTTAACTACACAATTTTCTGTTTTTATAAGCTCTTCACTAGCAGATTGGTTAGTATATCGTATTGAGGAGGCTAGACCCATGTGTTCGAATTCAGATTTATTTTATAAATGTTTTTCTAAAAAGTGATTACAATAAAATTTATTTAGATATCTTTTTGTCACCCCACACTTTTTTTTTCAAACTAGTCCAGATAAATGGTAGATTCATAGAGTATTGAGAAAACTAAATGCATAAAACAGCGCTAAACAAAAACAATTGGTAAAAAATATTTCTAAATCAGAATGATTTATGTTAAAAAAAGTATTTGTATTCTCTCTTGTTGTTTTCTTTCTACAACGAATATATTTATTATATAGCGTGATTTTAAAAAAGATACAGTGAAATAGAGATCAACTGACAGATAGCATAGACGCTATTGCGGCTTTTAAAAATAGAAAATGGTTATGCATGTGTACATATTTTGATTATTGCATTTTTGCACATAATTAACGTATATATATGTGTGTGACCTTTATTACTTTTTCTAACAGTATTATTCCAGTCAATCTAACAGCTCAACGACTTGACGTTAGCCACGTTGGATCCGTCAACACCTTGGCTGAAAATGTCAACATAAGACAAAGTGATTCTGTGAATGTAGTCCACTGTGAGGACATGATAGTTGGAGATGGACAAATCAATAAACAGTATTAAATGTTCAGTTTCCTTAACAATTTAATTAATGGTATTATATATTATATATTGTAACGAACTTCACTTCTCAGGCCTTCTGCAAACACTGCTTAGCAACAACACAACACATCTAACTCAAGAACTTAACGACAAGAACTTCAATAACAGTGGCGGTTTAATAACAAATACAACACCACAGCCAGTTCACACAATTGGCTCCACTAACTACAAATGCTTAAGAACAATATAACTGCCTAACTAACACAACAATCATCTATAACGCGTACAGCTACATTTTCAAAGCCTGTTCATAACACCAGTCCACTCTGCTTCGTACTGGACTGCAACTCTCACTGTCTTAACACACACTGTTCTAGTCCAAGCTTTCGGGTCACTTGCGCCAGCACAGGTCACACTAGGGACAGACGTTGACCTGTGACCCGCCTTCGTCTGTGCGTGTCAGTCAACGTGCACTAAGTGTCACAAATAAAAATATTAAAGGCCTACACATAGACTTATATATATGGAACTACATTTCTCTGAAATCCATTCCCTCTTCAAAGCATAATAAATCTTTGCGCAAAAAAAAAAGAAAAGAGAAAAAAACTAAAGTTGAAAGAGAGTTACGAATTTCTTTAGAGATCATCTCAAACATCATCAGGCACTAGTTTCTTTTGAAGGTAGCATTTAAAATAAGGTTAATGGTCAGTTTATCCCCTGGCCTTTTCAGTTATAAAAAGCTAGGTTTATATAACAAATGTTAGTTATACTTGACTTGTTTTGTATAACACAATTATCTAACTAACGCTATAACCAAGTTTTTAAAGTGTTCACATAGCGTATTTTTTTTGTTTTAGTAAAAATCTCGATTCCAATACAGACGATGTCAAATTTATGCATATAGCTTATATATTAATAAAGTTAAACATTTTTAAAAACTCTTTTATTTCTCTTTGTTTTTGAAAGACACATAGAAAGAAACTAAAAGACACCCGCAAATGAAACTTGCTAAAAGCATAAACGTAACAACAGAGAACACTCTTATTTTTTTTTCAAAGCTGTCAATTATTGATTTAATTTTATATACCAGTGCTAAATGATGAATTTTATTATTTTAAGTATTTCAAAAAAAAGGTAGAAGTTATTACAAAAATGTGCATTTCAAAATTTGATAATCAACAAGATTAGGCCAATAATAGAATATGCATCCTCTGTTTGGGACCCCTCAACTCAAGAAAACATTAAGAAACTGGAACAGGCACAAAATAGAGCAGTGAGATTCAAAACAAACAAATATTTACATTTTACTAGAGTAACACCTTTAATAAAATCACTAAATTTAGAAAACCTTCAGGATAGAAGACTCAATAGTAAAGTAGCAATTGTACACAAAATACTGAACCATAATCTTCAAATACAAAAACAAAACTTAATAAAAACACAAAGACACAACGAAAAAGGCACATTCCTCGTCCCTTATGCTAGGACAAATCAGTACAAATGCTCTTTCTTCCCTAGTGCCATTAGAGCATGGAATGGGTTGCCTGAGCTAGCCAGGAAAACAAGTGACTTGGCAGAATTTAAGTCATTGGTCAATATGCATGACTGAATGCATGACGCGTAAGACGTAATCATCTTTTTTTTTTTTTTTGAAGTAACGTCTGTATTATATAGGATAAAAATAGATATACTCATTTTTTGTGCGTTTTAAATGTCATAATATCAGTCCGTTATTTTAATATCGAAAATAAATAAAGTGAGACTAAACGTTATTGAAAATCTGATTAACCTGTAATTTATATAGAACAATATTACTACGCCATACTGCCTAATTTGACTAAAAAAACTGTATGTTGTATTAATACGAGTGACTTGACTTGGGTTTTTAAACATTGATGCATCAAGTTGTTAAAGAATTTCATTTAAAGAATTTGTTTCATATCACGTCAAAGATTTAAAAAAAAAGACTAAATGTATTGAAAATCTGATTTAACCTTTAATTTTCCTTCCAAAACATCTCAATAGTTTTAATACATAGCAAATTAGAATTTCTATTTCTGGAATAATTTAATTTTCCTACTTTTTATATTTTTTTTTTGTGGTGGTCTAGCTTGTGGAGAGATTTTTTAAAAGCATACTTTGGTTTTAAAATCTGGAACATAACATTAACAATAATTAGATTTTAGAAGCTGTGTCAGCTAAATAATTAAATGAAGTTTAAAATTGAAGCTCGGCAATAGGTTAATTCATTATTTTTTAAATTAAAAAACTAATAAGCGGCTAAAAGCTTTTTTTTTCAAAAATTTTTAAAATTTTTATTTTTTATAATACATAATTTTAAAGAAAAAAATATATAAGCGTTTAAAGACTGTTGAAAATCCTTTATTTGACATATTTAGATTTGGTATTTTCCAAAACTTTGAAAAATGTACTATCGATAATATAGAACAGTTGATTTAAAGAATTACTTTATTTATAAAAATTAAATTTAAAGATTTTAAGTGATTACAGAGTCTTTAGAATAGTATTCTTAAGGTTGTGATTAGACGAAATCAATACAAGGGCCCTAACTTTGTAATTAATTTCAATTGTCTTCTATATACATTTTACTCTCCCTTGCATCCGCTAGATAGTCTATGAGCTGAGCAAAAGGTTTAACGAGCTATAAGTTTGAAAAACAACATGTCTGAATCCGTCCTAGAACAAATATCAAACAGTAAAAAAAAAAACCTTTCTGAACACAGGTCTGTCTGGGAGTGACCCGAGTCAAAGACTATAGGACATTGCTGTTTCCAATACCACTGGCACTCCGGACGCATGGACTAGAAATCATGGCCGAAGGCCAAGTAATACCGAGGGCTGCCACCATTTTCCTATGTTATGTTATACCAAGCTAACCGTGTAGGATACGCTATTATTGTAACGTTCCCTTGAGGAACAGCGCATGCATTCGTGACAGGGTTGTGGGAGCTTTCGTGCTACTCCCCACCGTGCAAGGGGCAGACTCTAGTTCACCAGTGGGCACCCCCATGGGAGTCCTGTTTGTTACTTTTTAGCCTAGCCACTTCCTCTCGTGGCCGTTTCCACGCGGGCGCCATGTTGAGGCAAAGTAACGTCCCCGCGCCCTTGCATCCCAATGTTAATCTAGTAACATTTTTTTAAAAGTATATTTTATTTACGCTATAACGAACAATGAGACAATAAGCTTCTACTGTCACATACTTTGGTTGACTTTTCGGTTAATTTCTTTTAATATGCAATAGGGCGGAGTTCTTCACATTTAGATACGCTTTTATTTTTTTTTCTATTTATTTTGCTTTCTTACACCTTCGAATAGATTTAATTGTAAGTAGCAGCCTGAGAGCTAGTGCTTCAGGTGAAGTGCAGTTGTAAGGATAAGCTATTATTGTAATAAACTAAAATGTGTACATTCGTAGATAATGGCCTACTGTTATTACCGGTCTCTGACATGTAGCACCAAACTGCTGGCATACAACTAAACTGTTGTAGGCAGGGCCGGTCCTAGCAATTGCGATGCTCCATGCGAAACTGATTGCGCGGGGCCTAGTCTGGGTCGGAATAAGGATAATAAGTGAAAATTAAGATTTTGTATTTGGAAAAAAATCGACTTTGAATTTTATTCATTCTTTATTAAGTACAAAATTGCGATCAAATTAACTTTATTTTACGAACCTTGCAACCTATGACATATTTATATGCCAGTGACTATAAAAGTAAATAAGTATTGGAACTTCTAATTAAGGTAAAAATTCGCCCAATCACAGTGGCGCCGCTAGGTTGGGGGAGGAGGGGGGAGAATTTGAAAATACCCCCGGTACCTCACTTGAGGGGACTCCCAAATGAGTGTTTTGTTGTTGACATTGAAAATTAACTATTACGCAAAATGCAGGGGACCCAAAGAGGTCAAGCCGTCAGGGCCCCCAAACGATGGAAAATTCCTAGCTACGCCCCTGATGCCATCCTTTTCTTTCCACGTTGGGTGTATGTCAGTGTTTGGTTTTTATCGCTTTTTTTTTTCTTTAAAAGGAAATTCGGCCGGAACCAGATATGTCCGGATAGTAAAATATGATTTTCGGCCGGAGCCAGATATGTCCGGATAGTAAAATATGATTTTCGGCCGGAGCTAGATATGTCGGATAGTAAAATATGATATTCGGCCGGAGCCAGATATGTCCGGATAGTTAATTATGATATTCGGCCAGAGCCAGATATGTCCGGATAGTAAAATATGATATTCGGCCGGAGCCAGATATGTCCGGATAGAAAAATATGATATTCGGCCGGAGCCAGATATGTCAGGATAGTAAAATA
>JADKLZ010000130.1:16916787-16927731 GCA_021533235.1 Biomphalaria straminea
ACAGCATTAATGATAGCAACACAGACTAATCAAACTGAAACCGTAAAACTTCTAATAAAACACCAAGCAAAAGTTGATGAAACAAATGTAGATGGCTGGACAGCACTCATGATGGCAGCCGAATACAATGAAAGTGAACTCGTTCAACTTTTGTCTGATTCTGGAGCGAAAGTTAACAAACGAAACAAATTTGGAATTCAATCAAGAAATAACAAGTAAGAATTGCTTAGAAATTCAATATATGCTAAAAGGATACCTATTAAATGAGGTTAGTATTTATTCAGTATTTGTGAAATTTAAAATATTTTAATGATTTACTTATATTATTTTTCAGTCATATGAGGCACACCAATAATCAAACACAGTGCATTTTTCAGTTCAATATAACTAATGTGTAAGTAAATGAGCCCCACAACATATATATTTGAACCTAGTTTAGTCTGTGTACAAATTAGATATAGTTGGTCGATGTTCTTCTCCCCCCCCCGGGCGTCTTTAATGGCTTTAAATGCATTTATAAATGCAAAAGACTAATTCATTTCAGTGCTGTTCCATGGCTGTGGCATTTTACATATCAAGAGAGGATATTTTTTCCTTGCAATTTCTTGTGTGGCTAACACATCTGTGGTCACAGGTTAAGCATCGGTACAGGGGCGTAGCTAGGAATTTTCCATCGTTTGGGAGCCGGGGGGGGTCACCTTTTTGGGGGCCCCTACATTTTGCGTAATTATTAATTTCTAATGTAAAAAAAAAAAACACTCATTTGGGAGCCCCCCACAGGTGTGGGCCTGGGGGGGGGGTTGAAGTCTCCCCCCAATGCATCGGTAATCACCAGACACAGTATCATTTTCAACCTTCTTTCTACTTCTACTGTTCACGTATCTGCAATCAAGGACCATTTTTAGCGGCCCCCATAAGGGGAAAAGCCGCTATTAGGTTTGTGCAAAATGTCCGTCTGTCCGTCTGTCCGTCTGTCACACTCAGGGCGCCGAAACTAGAAGAGATACGAAAAATATTTTTTCACCATTAAATGCGGCTTGAAAAGTTTAGGTGCAACGGCTACTTTTAGTTTTCTAAAAACAAACCGTTTAATTTATAAAAATTATTATGCAAGCGATTTTTTAATAATAAAACATCAATTGTGAAGCAATTAGGTAAATGTAAGGGAGGAAATTTTACTAGAAAAAATGCTCTTGGCATGTAGATATCACGCACATTTTTTAAAATGACTTTCTGTCTGTCTGTCCGTCTGTCCGTCTGTCAGACTAAGAGCGCCAAAACTAGAAGAGATACGAAAAATATTATTTCACCATTAAATGCGGCTTGAAAAGTTTAGGTGCACCGGCTACTTTTAGTTTTCTAAAAGCAAACCGTTTAATTTATAAAATTAATTATGCAAGCGATTTTTTAATAACAAAACACCAATTGTAAACCAATTACGTAAATGTAAGGGAGGAAATGTTACTATAAGAAATGCTACGGACATGTAGATATCATGCACATTTTTTAAAATGAACTTTTGGCAGCGGCTTTCGTGTTCTAGCGTATAGCCCGGAAATGACATGATTGTAAATTAATTTCCATTAGAATAAAACAAGCATATTTTTGTGCGTTTTTTCTGTTGGTTGGTCTGTCCGTCACGGTTAGAAAAAAACACAAAAAAGCTTTTGAAAATATGATTTAACCTTTACTGTTCTTTCAGAAATATTGCGAAAGTTTAAGGATAGGAGCACACAGGAATTGAGCCAGGGACTTAGAAGGAACATCCGAAACATCTTGCGAATAGGCGGATCTGACAGGTATCCGACTTCGACGGGGGCCGCCTCTGAGTTTGTGTATCACACAAACTCTCTTTGTAATCTTGTTTAATGCTTGCTCTTCACGTGGAACTATACAGTGGCTCTTTCTTTGAACTGCTGACAATTATTAAGATGGTACTGTCGCATTTGTAGATATCAGTAAAACTTAAAAAAAGCTGACATGCAGCTCTCCTGCCTTCTATTAGATCCCCTTACAATATGTGTCTTACGTTGCTCTTAGAAGGAATATTTAAAGTTATTTTTAAAACGTTAAAATGCTAGATATTTAAACCTAAATTTAATTGTTTAATAAAGGGAATATTCATACAAAGAATTTAAGAAACTAGTATGCTAATGATTTTAAAAACAGCTGAAATGAATTTCTTAAAAAGATACTTTATGTTTTCTTAAGGAAAAAAAAGTATCCATTAGGTCTAAACCGCTTAATTGTTTTCAAAGTTAAATCATTTTTAAATAAATTCAGTTTATTTTTGACCATAAAAAATTATTGTACTCGGTTTGAATTTCTGATCCCCGTTTCATTCAGTAATCATTAGCTGGAATGCTAGAATAGATTTGTGACATATATATAATATGTATATAATGTATATAATATTTATATATTTATGTATCAATATATAATATAATTACTAGATCTTTATCTTTTACTAGATCCAGTATTCTAGTCTATACTATAATCTTTTAATGTTGCAGGATATGCCTATATATTATTTTGGGAGGGATTTATTATGGACATTTTTAGCGGCCCCCGTAAGGGGAAAAGCCGCTATTAGGTTTGTGCAAAATGTCCGTCTGTCCGTCTGTCACACTCAGGGCGCCGAAACTAGAAGAGATACGAAAAATATTTTTTCACCATTAAATGCGGCTTGAAAAGTTTAGGTGCAACGGCTACTTTTAGTTTTCTAAAAGCAAACCGTTTAATTTATAAAATTAATTATGCAAGCGATTTTTTAATAACAAAACACGAATTCTGAAACAATTACGTAAATGTAAGGGAGGAAATGTTAAAAGAAAAAATGCTCTTGGCATGTAGATATCACGCACATTTTTTTTAAATGACTTTCTGTCTGTCTGTCCGTATGTCCGTCTGTCAGACTGAGAGCGCCAAAACTAGAAGAGATACGAAAAATATTTTTTCACCATCAAATGCGGCTTGAAAAGTTTAGGATCAACGGCTACTTTTAATTTTCTAAAAGCAAACCGTTTAATTTATAAAATTAATTATGCAAGCGATTTTTTTAATAACAAAACACCAATTCTAAAACAATTACGTAAATGTAAGGGAGGAAATGTTACTATAAGAAATGTTCCTCACACGCGGATATCACGCACATTTTTTAAAATGAACTTTTAGCAGCGGCTTTCGTGTACTAGCGTAAAGCCCGGAAATGACATGATTCTAAACTAATTTCTTAAATTTAGAAAAAAAAATCAGATTTTTTAAAATAAAATTGTTTAATGCCCCCATAAGAATGAAACTAGCATATTTTTGTGCGTTTTGTCTGTTGGTTGGTCTGTCCGTCACGGTTAGAAAAAAACACTAAAGGCTTTTGAAAATATGATTTAAGCTTTACTGTTCTTTCAGAAATATTGCGATAGTTTAAGGATGGGAGCATACAGGAATTGAGCCAGGGACATAGAAGGAACATCCGAAACATCTTGCGAATAGGCGGATCTGACAGGGATCCGACTCCGACGGGGGCCGCCTCTGAGTTTGTGTATTACACAAACTCTCTTTGTAATCTTGTTAAATGATCATTTATTCGTTATTGATAGAGAATTTAGTGTTCTGTTCATACAAAATGTTATCGTTTTGTCCAGGAGTAATTGATTAAAAAAATGATTGTCTGTTCCCCCGATGAATACATTTGCGTTGTAGGATCGAAACTTACTTTTAAAATAGATAAAAAGAGGAAATACTGGCTAGAATTGCAGTCTACAGAAACCCTTGCAAAACTGAAAACAATATGGAAAGACAAAGGCGTAACATTCGACACTAAAATGAGATTGATGCGCTATTTGGTCATGGTCACAGTCTTATATGCTTACGAACCTTGCACGCTGACTGCAGAACTAGAGAGGAGGATTCTAGCAATGGAAATAAGATGCTATATCTTATCTTCTTATCTTATATAATACGTCCTACGCGTCATGCATTCAGACATGCATATTTACCAGTGACTTAAATTCTGCCAAGTCACTGGTTTTCCTGACTAGCTCAGGCAATCCATTCCATGCTCTAATGGCACTAGGGAAGAAAGAGCATTTGTACAGATTTGTCCTAGCATATGGGACGAGGAATGTGCCTTTATCTTTGTGTCTTTCTGAGTATTTTATTAAGTTTTGTTTTTGTATTTGAAGATTATGGTTCATTGTTTTGTGTATAATTGCTACTTTACTCTTAAGTCTTCTATTTTGAAGGCTTTCTAAATTTAGTGATTTTACTAAAGCTAGTGAAATGTGAATATTCGTTTGTTATGAATCTCACTGCTCTATTTTGTGTCTGTTCTAGTTTCTTAATGTATAGAGAGATTCTAGATATCTCATTCTGCTGCACAAACAAAAACATTAGAGACAGGGTTATTACAGTTTTGAAGCCTACAATAACATGCTAACCTGTCAAAATACGCAAACTAAAATTACAGAGCAATACTGCAAGGTTCTTAGAGCTCGCTAAGAACTTCCATCAGGGAATTTTTGATAAACACTAGTAGGGAATCGGCGCGGAAGGCGCTTATTGGAAAGGCTTTTATGCATCGGACAGGGAGATCTTCAGTCTCCTTTGTGGAACGGCGTGGTGGAATATTGGACTGGTCGAAGAGTCTCATTCTATCCTAACTTGAGTTAGATAAAAAAAAAAAGCTCACCCAAGTTACAGAGGCCTTGTTCGCTTCCCGTTCATAGCCTAACCCTATCTAGTTACACTACTAGACGTTGAGGCGACGGGTGATGATCCCTCCTTCCTTCAGGGAACAGTACCAGGAGAAAAGAAGATAAGGCAAAGAGAAAAAGTGATGAGAAAGTAACATGTGGGATTCAACAAACCTGCCATTTAGATTTTGTCCACGACAAAAGACAAAGAAGAATGGAGAATGACAGTTAACAGATCATGCGTGGTGCCCCAGAGTTTTAAGATATATGTGAATCTAAAAGTGAAAGAAGAATAAAAATAGAAATGAACACAAACACTGAAGCTATTATATATGTAGATGGTGACGCGGTGGCTGAGCGGTAAAGAGCTTGGATTCCGAAACAGGGTCCGGAGTTCGAATCCTGGTAAAGACTAGGATTTTTAATTTCGGAATTTTCGGAAGCCTCTGAGTTCACCCAGATCTAATGGGATCTAATGGGAATCTGACTTTAAGCGTTTGGTCGTTGTGCTGGCCACATGACACCCAAGGCCGTAGGCCACAGAAACAGATTACCTTTACATCATCTGTCCTATATACCACAAGTAGTTAAAAGAGAACTTTTCTTTTTAGCGGCCCACTAAGGGGAAAAGCCGCTATTAGGTTTGTGCAAAATGTCCATCTGTCCGTCTGTCCGTCTGTCCGTCTGTCACACTCGGGGCGCCAAAACTAGAAGAGATACGATAAATATTTTTTCCCCATTAAATGCGGCTTGAAAAGTTTAGGTGCAACGACTACTTTTATTTTTCTTAAAGCAAACCGTTTAATTTATAAAATTAATTATGCAAGCGATTTTTAACAACAAAACACCAATTCTAAAACAATTACGTAAATGTAAGGGGGGAAATGTTACTAAAAGAAATGCTCCCATCACACAGATATCACGCACATTTTTAAAATGAACTTTTAGCAGCGACTTTCGTGTACTAGCGTAAAGCCCGGCAATGACATGATTCTAAACTAATTTCTTAAATGATTTTTTTTTTTTAAATCAGATTTAAAAAAAATTGTTAAGTGTCCCCATTAGAATGAAAGAAGCATATTTTTGTGCGTTTTGTCTGTTGGTTGGTCTGTCCGTCAAGGTTAGATAAAAAACACTAAAGGCTTTTGAAAATTTGATTTAACCTTTACTGTTCTTTCAGAAATATTGCGATAGTTTAAGGATGGGAGCATACAGGAATTGAGCCAGGGACCGAGGATAAATCCGAACTAAAGTCTAGCTCGCAAACATCAAGATAAGGCTGGTTTATACCCTGCTCGCCCTCCTCCGTCGTCCAGCGAGTTAATTATTTTTAATGTAAAAGGAACATCCGAAACATCTTGCGAATAGGCGGATCTGACAGGGATCTGACTCTGACGAGGGGCGCCTCTGAGTTTGTGTATCACACAAACTCTCTTTGTAATCTGGTTTTTTACTATTTATGTATATGTAATAGTTGTCTACCAATCGGTGGTTCTCTCAACACTTCTAAAAGTATCTGAGACATGGGTGCTATACAGCAAGCAATTAAGACTACTTAAGCACTTTCACCGAATATGTTTTCGCTTCGTCATGGACATACGGTGGAAAGACCGCACTACAAACACGGATATTCTTGCCAACGCTGGTATTGACAGTATAGCAGGATTTTTTATTGTCCGATATTTACGTTGGGCAGGGCACGTATCCCGTATGGGGGACAATCGTATGCCAAAAGTTGTTTTATAATAGGGTGGTCGTCGTGGCAGAAATGCCCCGCGGAAACGCTTTAAAGACCAGATTAAGCGTCAACTTGCCTTAGATGACATATATAAGAGCACATTATTGCATGCGGCCTCAGAATAAGACTCACGAGGGCCACGCACGAGAGACCAAAAAGAAAATCCGCTGCCGAGGACAGAAAATGGTTATGCTTGTCCTGGGTGTGGCAAAATATGTAGGTCACAGTTTGAATTGCTTAGCCATAAGTAGGCCTAATATTGCATTCCTCATTAATCTTTGTACTCGAAGACAAGCCTTATTTTTTTAGAAAGCTCATATTAACTCACTGTCTGCGCCAAATTTGGAAGAAATCATTTCCCTCAGCACTATTTCTCGGATCAAGTTGAAACTACAGATGTATTTATTGTTCCTAACAAAAATCATGAATCGATGAAAAAATTAAACAATTAGTCAATTAAATACAGTTAAATTATTATCTTATTTGATACCTAAAATGATTCTGTAAAGTCTTGTATTTAGTATAGATCTAGTCTAAATAAAGGTGAGGTCAAGATTAGATCTACTCGCATACATAGATCTAGATATTAGAAATAGGAAGAAAAAAAAATCAAATTTTGCACTCGTAATTTTTTTCTTCTTTCCGTGTTTATATATTTGTACAGATTCCATGAGATAAAGTCTATAGACTTCCAGAATCTAGTATGTATAATATAGAGTTATAGAGTCTGTGTCTAGAGACACTAGAGCTATATTGGTCTAGGCAGTCTAGGTCTAGGGGTTGGATCTAGATTTAGGATGGGATAATAAACGTATTTACATCGTTTTTAGATCAGAACTAGAATCAATGATTGAAGAATTAATAAAATTAACAAGTTTGCGTTCGCTTAGACTGGCTTAGAGGCAGACAAGATCGATTGGTCAATAGATTTGAGTTCTATACAAATGATGTACAAGCAGTCCAGCACATTCTAGCCGTCTAGGTCTACATTTAAATATTAGAAACTAAATCTAAATGTTCATTTTGGAGTAGATGTGGACTAAATAGCTAATTATATCTTATTGTTGCAACAGATTTACTGGGCTGCTTTCAAAGGAGTAATGAGGGAACAAATGTTAAGAAACATCATTTAAAATGACTGGGAGGGGGAGGGGGGAAACAAACATTAGTTAATATAAAATTGTACTAAATCCTCTTGTATTACAAGCTTTATCAATAAATACACACAAATTCTATTATAATGATAGGCTTACTAATTACATATTTAAAATATGGGGGGGGGGGCATATTATGATATAGATCTAAGTAGTAATTTACTACTGTTCTTTCGTCAAATTTTGGTGCTTTAATTGTATATACAGCACGTTTCAGGGTTTGTAAAGTTTGGAAATTCAGGTTTCAGGGTTTACTTGCTCTCATGGGTGGCACCCCTGGTGCTTCAGTATCAATATATCTATGGCTAAACACGAATCAATTTAAAAAATACAAATTAGGTATTTAATTATTGGTAAATTATTAATTTATCTCGATATTGATTAAGGGAAATATATTATTGTGTTAATAGTTTTGACTACAAATGTACACTTCTAACCTTTATATTCTTATTTTTATTTGTATATGTTTGCTTTTTTTTAAAGTCTAAACAATGCAGGACCACTCTCTGTAAAAACTGATCGGCTTGACGTTGGATCTGTCACAAACTTGGTTGAAAATGTCAACATAAGTCAAAGTGATTCTGTGAATGTGTCTTACTGTGAGGACGTGGTAGTAGGAGATGGACAAATCAATAAGCAGTGTTAGACTTTTAAACCAAGAGACTCCACAAGAATGTATATTTGAGTGTATCCACTTCAATGATAGTTAAGTAATTGTATTAATTGTTTGAAAATTAATTTTTTATTGAATATAAACATAATATATATGGTGGGAAGCGTGGTCGAGAGGCGGCTTGAGCTTGGCTTGCTTGGCTACCTAGAAGGGGGCTCGAGGTTCGACACCCGACTAGGGCAGAGTTGTGTTTACTGAACGCCTAAATGCAGCATGGAAAACCAGCTCCTAGATACCCCCCCCCCAACTGGTCCAAAAATAAGTTTAGACCAAGGCTCTCTGAGTATGCTATAAGCATGAAAGTAGCGCTATATAAATGCTATAATAATAATAATATTATAATATAAGCATAACTGCACATTCATAAAACAATTTAATGGATTAACCAAGATTTCAAAGTATATAGCATATATTGAAACACACACACACACAGACATAAATACATAAACTTATTCAATCCTAAGCACTTAAATTAAAAAAAAAAATAAAAAGTGCTTTTTAATTAAAGTTTAAAACAAAAAAACTATTTATGCGAAATTGTTCAATTAAGTTATTTCACTTTATGAAGTATTTGATATGTTAATTTAGTCAGTGGCGTAGCATCCATGGCACGAAGGGGTTCAATGAACCCGGACCCACGACCATTTACGGGCCCACACCCGATGGTGCAACAACCAAAGCGGTAGGGCCGGATTTACCTCAATACAAAATAAGCTCTAGCTAAGGGCCTATAAGACATATTTAGTAGTTACATACACTGGACTTAGATGGCGCCCCATATATCAAATAGCAGAAGGCCTATTGAACTCTAAAAATATGTCAATGGATTGCACGTAGGGGTTTTATATCACCTGGTTCCATGACTAATGACCAATTGTGACCTTTCCTAGACATTATTTAAAAAAAAAAAAGTTTAAAAAATAAAATTTTCTTAAAATATCCTAAACGTAATATCGAACTTAATATTAAAATCAAAACATTAACTCATGTTTATACATAGAGTAACAATTGAGAAGAGTTCTGAACCCAAATATTATTTTCCAGTCACCTTTTCCCACCTGTACTCATACTGATATTTTGCTTTTGACGTATTTGGGACTATAAATGACAATATATACTTAAATCTAATTGGTCCACTTAATTTCTCCTCCCACTTCAGATTTTTTTGTTTAGAGCTTTGAATTAAAGTTCTGTAACAAAACAAAGTAACAAACACGCCTATTGAAGAAAATGTACTTCTTACAAATAAGCTTTATTAAACAAATATATTTTCGATTATTTTTTTCTGCGTGATCCTCAAAGTCTTAATCTATATATGTGGGGTATCTAATCTTTTCAAGGATCAAATCGGTTGTATTTACATTGTAGTAAGGGCCTGTAAATTCAATTATAATATTTTTCAAGTAAAACAATATTCAAAGGGTCATTATTTAATAGGGTGAATAATGAGCTGTAGATGTTAGGAGTGAGGAATGTAAGAAAACGCTTTTGGCGTCGGAGTTTCGCCCCGGACCCCACTGGAAGAGTATAGAGAGCTCACCCAAACCACCTAGCTGTCAAGAGAAAGCCTATAACATGGCTGGTTTTTTTTAATTTTAAGAATAATTTATTTTTGGCGGAAATCCTCAAAGCCTTAATCTAAATATGTGGGTTATTTTATCTTTTCAAGGAACTAATCAGTTGTATTTGCAATGTAATAAGGGCCTGTATATTCATATTAGAATATTTTTCTAGTAAACAAACTTTTTCAAATGGTCCTTTTTCAGTAGGATGAAAACTGAGCTGTAGATGTCAGGAGAATGCATTTCTGCAGTGAAGAATACATTTGGCGTCTGTCCGGACCCCACTGGGAGAGCTTACAGCGCTCTCCCAGACCCACTAGCTGTGAATAGAAAGGCCTCAACATGTCTGTTTTTTATGTGTATGTGTGTTGTTGTTTTTTTTCGCCGAAGGTTAGAAACAATGTTTTTTTTTTTTTTAAGTCTAATATATATGTAGTATGCGCGTTTATACTTAGGATTAGGGTTTACTGCGCGTTAAAGTTAGAGAAAAAATCCCCCCCGCTCCATAGTTCTGGATCCGCTAGTGCCTTTAGGTAGGCCCTTATTGTTTCAACAAAAGTAGCCGCTTGCGCATTATATTCACTGTGCTAAATGGTACTTAAGCATGATATTTAATTGTTTTTGTCATTTGCTATCATGAATTTGCATAGGAATGTCTTTTAGTTAATTTACCGATACATACAAACTACTGAATTTCTTTTTACACACATAATATTTGTCCTATGGGGGGGGGAGGGGCCCATCAATACCTTCTTCAACCCGGGCCCACTGGTAACTTGCTACGCCACTGAATTTAGTCAATTTGATTAGATAATTCGATTTATTTTATGTTTTTAGCGGCCCCCGAAAGGGGAAAAGACGCTATTAGTTTTGTGTGGCCTGTCTGTCCGTCTGTCTGTCTGTCTGTCTGTCTGTCTGTCCGTCTGTCTGTCTGTCTGTCCGTCCGTCCCGTTTAGTGCTCAGAAAGTAGAAGAGATAATGAAAATCTGACATCACGATAATATAGATCATTCAAAGTTCTGATGCAACGGCTACATTTTTTTTTCTAAAAGCTCAAAATCCAATTTTTAAAAATATTTTATGCAAGCAGTATTTAAAGAGAAAAAACCTAATTAGTATGCAATAT
>JADKLZ010000130.1:16944267-16955811 GCA_021533235.1 Biomphalaria straminea
CACACTCAATAGTTTTATAGTAAAGTTTATAAAACAACAACACACACACTCAATAGTTTAATACTAAAGTTTATAAAACAACAACACACACACTCAATAGTTTTATAGTAAAGTTTATAAAACAACAACACACACACTCAATAGTTTAATACTAAAGTTTATAAAACAACAACACACACACTCAATAGTTTTATAGTATAGTTTATAACACGATGGAAGCCGTCTGCTAACAGATCGTAAACTTTAATTTAAATATTAAAGTCATACTTTGAGAAACATTTTGAAGCCTGGTTGGAACACGATATGTGTTATCACATGACACACATTGATTGTTAACAGGAATATGATTGTGGGTTCAACAATCTTGTGTAGGAATGTGGCTCAATGTGTGAACATGTGAAACACGTTTTTTAAAGCGCTTATCAGATTATCGTATCAATTCTTATAAATATGTTATTGATGCTTATCAGATTATCTTATCATTTTCTTATCAGTATTTCTTATCAGTATCACAAAACCAGGAGCTTCGGGCAGATGGAGCTCGTCAGCCTAGTAAGGCAATTCATCTAGGAGAGGGGTACTCTGACTTCAAACCCACGCTGCCTTGCGGTACTAAGGCTTCAGGAGACAACCTCGAGGAAAAATCAGGAGTGAAGCCCCTTAGGCGTTGGGAGTATCAGCTACGGAATTCCCTCCGGCAGCTTCTGCAACTGAGTTGGTGCCAAATGTAATGCGTTGCGTTCCTTTGGATCACATCAGCAAGGTCGAGAGAGGGATCATGACGCATGGGCCACCCATGACCCCTTTATCTGAGGCCCAGGAATGCGCCCCGGAGAGGACACTCTGGTGCTGCTGCAAAGTGGCTAAAAAAACACGGGAGACAACAGTTACGGGTTATAAGTCCAACTTGATTGGCGTAATGTATGGACGCCACGGGTTGTCTCTGACGGTGGGAGAGGTCTTCGCGCCTCACTGATCAGCTACCGCCCGCCTCAACCTGGGCAGCCCCCAGACAGTTGGGTGCTGATCCGCCACAGCCTGCCTGCTCTAATGGGTGCTTAGAGCTTAGTTTAAAACGACAAGTAGGCTGTAAACTTGCACCAAGCAACAAAAGAAGAAAAATGAAAAAGAAAATTCCTATTATGCGACTAGCGACATGGAACGTCAGGACAATGTGTCCTGGTCTTACAGATGACCTACGGCAGGTCGACGATGCAAGGAAGACGGCAGTCATTAACAACGAGCTGAAGAGACTGGGCATTGACATTGCAGCTCTCCAAGAAACCCGATTGGCCGAAGACGGCATGCTCCGTGAAGCTGATTACACTTTCTTTTGGAAAGGAAAAGCACAGGAAGAGACGCGAATGCATGGTGTGGGCTTTGCTGTCAAGAACAGTCTACTTCCAACAATTGTACCTCCAGTTGGTGGCTCGGAAAGGCTACTAAGCATAAGTATGATGACTACATCTGGAAAAGCCACTCTAATTAGTGCCTATGCCCCTACACTATGTTCACCCCAAGAGGACAAAGACAAGTTCTACGAAGACCTAAAGGAAGCCATTGAGACTATTCCTCAAAAAGATCACATGTTCATTCTAGGTGACTTCAATGCAAGAGTAGGCGCAGACCACACTACCTGGCCAGACTGCCTTGGGCTT
Source organism: Biomphalaria straminea (assembly GCA_021533235.1). Classification (NCBI taxonomy): domain Eukaryota; kingdom Metazoa; phylum Mollusca; class Gastropoda; family Planorbidae; genus Biomphalaria; species Biomphalaria straminea. Next base: position 16,945,926 of record JADKLZ010000130.1, read on the forward strand.
TTTGGAATAGGCAGGATGAACGAGAACGGGCAAAGACTTCTTGAATTCTGCGCATACCATAAGCTCTGCATTACGAACACATATTTCAGGACAAAACCACAGCACTGTGTCTCATGGAGGCATCCTAGGTCTGGACACTGGCACCAGCTGGATATGATACTGACACGGAAAAGAGACATTGGAAACATACTGCTGACACGTAGCTTTCAAAGTGCGGACTGTGATACTGATCACACTTTAGTGTCCTGCCGGACAAGACTACGGCCTACTAAGATTCACTCATCACAGGGAAAAAGTAAAGCACGCCTGAATACTGCAAACACAAAGAATGCTGATCTTAGCTTCGAATTCACAAAGAAATTAGAGGAAGCTTTCAAAAACTTTTCAGTGACTGAGGTAGAAAAAACCTGGACGCTCATACGTGATACTATGTACCAAGCATCATCACTGGTCTTTGGCAACAAAACAAAGAAAAATGAAGACTGGTTTGAAGCAAGTCTGCAAGAAATGGAAACTGCCACCAGAAACAAGAGAGCGGCCATGCTAAAATACAAGAAGGAGCCCACCCCTGGCAACTTACAAGCACTCAGATCTACTCGAAACGATGCCCAACGAATAGCAAGACAGTGCGCAAATAAATATTGGCAGGACCTATGTGAAAACATCCAATCCTGTGCCGACTGTGGTAACATCAGAGGACTCTACGAGGGCATGAAAAAAGCCTTTGGACCTCACACCAGCAAGTGTGCCCCACTTAAGTCAAAAGATGGCTCAATCATTAGTGATCGTGCACTGCAAATGGAGCGTTGGGTGGAGCACTATGCAGAACTTTATCAGATTGAAAATGTCATCTCGCCAGCTGCTTTATCTAACTTCCCACCACTTCCAGTTTTGTGCGAATTAGACGAAACACCCTCTGTAAAAGAACTGAGCACAGCCATTGACATGCTTGCACACGGGAAGGCACCCGGAGGAGATGGTATTCCTGCTGAAGTCATTCAGGCTGGGAAGCATGCCCTAATCAAGCCACTCCATGATCTGCTAAGTTTGTGCTGGGAGCAAGGAATGGTCCCCCAAGAATTGAAGGATGCCAACATTGTAACAATTTACAAAAATAAGGGCGACCGCACCGACTGTAACAGTTATAGAGGCATCTCACTCCTTAGCATAGTTGGGAAGGCTTATGCCAGAGTAATACTGAAGCGGCTGCAGATCTTGGCAGAACGAGTTTACCCAGAATCGCAGTGTGGCTTCAGAGCTGGTAGATCCACAACAGATATGATCTTCTCCCTGCGGCAGCTACAGGAGAAAAGCGGAAAACAAAGGCAGCCCCTCTTTATAGCCTTTATTGACTTGACCAAGGCGTTTGATCTTGTCAGCAGAACCGGCTTGTTTGCTGTATTAGAGAGAATCGGCTGTCCAAACAAGCTACGGAAACTAGTGTCAGCTTTCCATGAAAATATGCAGGGCACCGTACAATTTGACAGTTCCGCCTCTAGGCCATTCTCCATCAAGAGCGGAGTAAAACAAGGATGTGTTCTGGCTCCAACACTATTCGGCATCTTCTTTTCGGTTGTACTCACCAGCGCTTTCAAATCCCTGGAAGATGGAGTATATATCCACAGTAGATCTGATGGAAAGCTTTTTAACTTAGCACGCCTTAAAGCCAAAACGAAGAGACGGCGTATCTTGATTAGAGAACTGCTGTTTGCCGACGATGCCGCACTCATATCTCATTCACAAGAAGGATTGCAGAGGCTTGTGAATGCACTGGCAGTTGCTTGTCAGGATTTCGGACTTATAATTAGTCTCTCCAAGACTGAAATCCTGGCACAAGATGTTTCAGAAACACCGGTGATTTACATCGGAAATCACACACTTACGGTGGTGCAAGAGTTCACATACTTGGGAACAACGATAGCCAGCAACCTTGACTTAGACAATGAGCTTACAAAAAGAATAGGGAAGGCATCTGCAGCAATGGCAAAACTCTCTAAGCGTGTGTGGGAAAACACCAAATTGACCACGGCAACAAAAATCCTTGTCTACAATGCCTGCGTCCTAAGCACACTCCTCTATGGCAGTGAGAGTTGGGCAACCTACATGCGTCAAGAACACAGATTAAATGGCTTCCACCTACGTTGCCTGCGACGCATAATGTGCATCTCCTGGAGGGATCGTGTCACCAACCAGGACGTTTTGACACGAGCCAACATGCACAGCATCTATGCTCTCCTTCAACAGAGAAGACTACGCTGGCTGGGTCATGTCACGCGCATGCCAGATGGAAGAATCCCGAAAGACATCCTATACGCTGAGCTGGCAGAGGGAGCCAGACCTAAGGGCCGCCCAAGATTAACTTACAGAGATGTCTGCAAGCGAGACATGAAGGCAACGGGCATCGACCAAAGCATGTGGGAGGAGATAGCCCAAGACCGAACTGCATGGAGACAGACTGTGCGTGCTGGCACGAACTTTGCTGAATGCATAAGAAATGAAGCTGCATCGGCCAAGAGAATGAAAAAGAAAGCTTCCCTGCTGTCAGCCAGCCCTAAAACTGAGGAATATAAATGCACGAACTGTGGCAAACTATGCAGATCCAGAATTGGCTTGATCAGCCACTCCAGATTCTGCTCCGTCTCAAGACGTAACCAAAGCCTCATCTCGGCGCATCCATTGTCTTCCGAGACAGAAGGAGCCATATATATATATATATTTGATTGACGTATCCAACTAAATGTTCGATTCGGAATTCGGAGCTGTTATTGGATTTTGAACTGTGATGGGTCAACATTTCTAATGTTTTTTTTTTCTTAAATTATTTGACTTAAACTGTTATCTCAAAAGAAGATCAACTATTAGAGGTCAGAGGTCAACAATTTTTATCCAAATTTGAAAAGTTATTGAACTATTTTGTTCCCTCCCCCAGGTTGATCCAATGTTATTATGTTTTCATAGAAATCTCTAGAGCCTCCAACATTGACACTAAGCGTCTTGATGTAGTACGTAGAACTTTTAGCCAAGGGCCCTATTACAAGCCTGTACAGAGAGCCTATGTCCTAGAGGCCCCTATTACATTCTTGACAGTCTTCGCTAGGATAACTTTAACCAACTTCAGTCCAATTGAGTTTTCGTTTCCGATAGACTAAGTTTCCATCTCTAGACCATGTTAGTGGAGCGCTTGGAGCGAGATACTGAAGTAAACAAGGAAGGGTGGGCAGAGAGGGAGAGAGGGAGGGGGAGAGAGAGAGGGGAGAGAGAGAGGGAGAGAGAGAGAATGATCAGCGGTTCTCATAACGACATAATCTATACCCTTTTTAAGAGAAGACTTTTGAAAAAATGACATTTCGTATTCTTGGTTTTTTCCTTTTAAAAAATCAAGTTTTTTTTAATATTTTGTTTTAGCAACATTAGATGTATATTTCTAATACATCAGTACCAATACAAATTTGAGGCATATTTTTAGCGGCCCACGTAAACGTAAGGGAAAAAGCAGCTATTAGTTTTGTGAAGTGTGTCTGCCCATCCGTACGTCTTTAGCATGTAAACAAAAAGTAAAAAATATATGGGAAATCCGATATAAAAAGTGAAAAAAACACAAAATGATTCTTTAAAATTACTCTTCTGAAGTGTCTTAATTTTTTAAAAGGAAAAACATTGCTACATAGTTATTTTAAAGTAACTCATCTAACTATTATTAAGTTTTGTTTTTTTTGTGCTAAAAGGGGTTAGAAGTCTTATTGATAATCGACAGTTCAGTTTCTTTTCAAGCAATAGCAACAATGCCAAATGGTTCTTTAAAACATTTTTACTTTTGACACTTAAGCAAGAATATTTTGAATATTCCATTGAGCTGATCTGTTAGGGTCGCCTCTGAGTTTGTGTAATATGACAAACTCCCTTTGTAATCTTTTTTTTCATTTCTCTCGTAATAAAAATCAAATTCAGATAAAAAAAAATGCTTATGTTTTTAACTTTTAGAATTTTGAGTCAACACTTTTGTATTGAATGACTTTTTTAGATTAACATCTAATAGGCCTAAACATATAGAGAATGCTATCAGAATTACTTTGACAGCAAAGACAACGTTCTGAGATAAAGTTCATCTGAACATCCGTCTATTTAGACATGTGTAAAGTTCATCTGAACATCCGTCTCTGTTTATACATTTGTAAAGTTTACACGTGAACTAGAGACTACTACAGCTGTAAACACATTCCCCAATGATATTTATCTAATTAGTCACAGGCTCTAAGTAAAACTTGCTGGAACTAGACCAACCTTTAGCACTCTAAAGGGTCAGTCTCTTCTGATAGTTGGCAGAATTACCAGAGGGAGTGAAGGTCAATTTCATTATATCCAAATGTACTTTAAGTGGGAACAGCGAAAGTACACAATATCCGTCCATGTGAGATGCATTGATTAAACTACGGTACATGAATAGGAAATAGAAAATTGAACAAGACAAATGTTTGTTTGACATGTTTTGTTTGCTCCTTCAACATTGAAGAATATCACACCCTTGCCCACAAAAGGTGTGGGGGACATGGTGGTAGGCAGGGTTCAAATCCGGTACTATAGAGCGTATACCACAGGACCAGGCTGCCATCTATAAAAAACATATTGCTCTTTCTTGTCTGTGGAAAAAAAAAACAATATAGATTGAAATAATATTTATCAGTTGTTTTAATCTTTTTTTTTTATTTTAGTCGGCTATAAAGAAATCTTGCTAAACATATACATTTGTTTCTATAGCCAGCATTATACACTAGCAAAGGGGTTCTAAACCTTTTATGTCCGGCGACCCCTTTTTACAATCCCCCACTCTGCCGCGACCCCCACCCATACACACCCTTATAGCAATAGTGGAATAAACAAAAACAATCCATACTTTCGATGGTCTGCATTTAATATATATAGCCATTCTCCTACACTGCCAGGGTAGATTATATTTTAATAGTTTCCACTGATTTATTTTCTGGTGATCTAGAAGGTCTGCTGAAGTATAGCCTCTTACAGGCAGCGAACATCTTGTTAGGAATGTTTAGTGTCTTGAAGTTCTCGAAGTCACTTGTCACTATCATCGTTGTGATGTTTAGTTTAGTTGATGTTCAGAGTTAATTAAACTCCAAGCCATATTTACTTCGTTTTTTACTTTCATTTTCATCTTGCCATGAGATAGAGGTACTTCTCCGTCAATGATGGTTAAGGAGTTTTTTTCCTTATTAATAAAGAGTGAAATAAATTTGATTAAAATACACTGTGATGTCCGTCTAAAATCTCAAAATAGTTTTGTTCCGAAATAATAGGTTGACCCGAAAACCTCTTGTATTAAGAGGGTGAGCATGTCTCAATCAGAACATGTGTCAAGGCCAGGTATTGATGGATTGGCAACTTGGTTATAGTGACCTAGGTGGCAGATTCGGACAAAGCTGAGCATGCTGACATTATTTGTTTTATTGACTCGCCCACGTTGCTGCACTTTCGGCATGTCAATAACATCGATTGTCAGGATAGGTTTTGATTATTATTAATGATTTTATTAGCTATATTATTATTTTTATTTGTAATTCACAATGCAAGTCATAAATGTCTAAGACTATGTATTGTCAAGTGTGTGACACACAATTGTAGATCTTCAAAGACTTATCGGATTATGAGGCGGGCAGGTTTCGAACCCGGAAATATCAAGATCATTGAAGGACAGTCCAGTGTACATACCTCACGACATAGGCAGACGTGTTTAAGTTTAAGTGAAGTAACTTCTATATTTGTATTGTACAAACTGGTATAAGTTACTGTACTTGTTTTTTACTAGTTTGAAATATAAGACTTATTAATACATATTTCTCTATTCAGCGGTTCTCAACCTTTTATGCTCGGCGACCCCTTTTTACAATCTCCCCCCACCGCAGAGACCTCCCCCCCCACACACACACAGACACATACAGCAATAGAAGAATATAAGATAAAAAATCATATTTTCGATGGTATTAGGCGACCCCTGGCAAATCGTTATTCGACTCTCAAGGGGGTCGCGACCCATAAGTTGAGAACCCCTGCTTTAATTGAAGTTTTGAAAGTATTAACAAATCTGATTTAAATTTTTTTTTTACTGATAACTTGAATAAAAAAATCTTAATGAGAAATTTTCTGTCTTTGAGAATTACGAATAGAATTTCGAGACGTCATTATCTTGATAACAGATGATGTGATAATAGAGTATTGTTTAATCATGTTTTGTATTTCGAAAAATTAAAATATAGCCTCCCCTTTACTCTTTGTTTTCTAATAAAATCCATGCAAGAAGAACACAAAATTCATTAAGTAGTATTTAGACTTTTTTAAAATTTCAATTATTTTGTTGCATTAGTAAAAAAGAATGTCAAAATTATAATTAGTAGTTTAGAAATATTACAAAATTATCCGACTATAAAAACATTTTGAGAGAATAACTCTTGAACTCCACAAAGCCCGTCAACCGAAATCATGAATATTGAATAATGTATTGACCAATACCGCCAAGCTTTAAGCAGACAAGATATTTTTGGATAACAATGGAAAATTAGAAAGAAAAGTAAAGTCTGTTTTAGCCTTGACATAATGCTCCACAAAGCTCTTGATATTTTCTGCTTCTTCTGCTGAATGTCGAAATATTTGAGGGTGGTTCGTTTATAAAAGCTAGAAAAGTTGAAAATGGTTAATATAAATATAGGCTGCTCAAGGTCGAACAAGTTAGAAATTTATGTGCGCACGATTGGAAAACGGAAGTTCAATGGAATATTTCATACAATGACCGTTTTATAGTAGGGTCAACGAACTTTTCAAATAAGCCAGAGAAACAAAAGTTTTTTATATTTTTGACGTGTCTAGAATAAACATCTATAATAAACACGCTTTAATAACAGAGTACGAGGCTCACAATTCTTATTGGATCGTGTCTGTTACTTAACTGTTTGACGGAGTTGGTCACCCGGTTACTTTACCCGGTTAAGTACACTGTTGTGATTAAAAAGTGACCATTGTCTTTGTGCAGAAGGACGCGGCATATTTTCTCAATTAGTAAGAAATACAATGATTTTCTGTCAGTCGGACAAATGATGTCTCGGTCCTAACACATCATAAAGCCTAAATTAGCTTCTACTTATTTGAATAATTTGACACTTTTAAATGTTACACATATTGGACGTTACCTCCACCAAGAAGATTATTAGGCAGTGGGCGAACTCAGGACTATCATGATGTCAGAGAAGCATACAACACGACCATACACCCAGATTGTAGACAATGCATATAAGATAATGAAAGATTATTTTTCTTTTTCGGTGTTTAGTTTCTTGTCAGTTGTGTAACTTCGTGCGAATCAAATTATTTTATAAGCAAACAGGGTCTTTAGTATTTCTGAGGTTTCCAAACGCCATTCTTTCTATACGATTTTAAAAAACTACAATGATGGGCTGGTCTATAACTAAATTCTAAATCTAATACAGACACCACAATCTTGTACTGTGAGTCTCAAATGTCCCTGGCCTAAGTGACTATGGCATCTAATGTCACTACGTTTAGTCATTTTCTGTTGCCATAATGACCACGGCACTGTCACTGTCCATTACATGACGGCCTCAACGAAATGCGCGTGCAGGGCTGTACTTAATTTCCACCCACAGAAAGTGACTTCGTTGAGACAGACACAGCCTATAAGAAGGTTCTAAGTTTAATTTAGTGATTTCCTTCATTACACTATTTCCGTGTAAACACTCTGTAAAATTGGCAGCAAGCAAATTAATTTATGTACACGAACGTTTTGAAACAAACATTCTGGTCACGTGGTTCTAGTTCATGTGAAGTGTTTTCCAAATGTAGCAACAGCTAAATATTGATTTGTAGTTTGATTGGGTAATAAAGCATATTAGCGAAGCTATTGTTTTCTGATTAACTAAACGAAACTTGACAACAAGTACACCAATATAATAAAATTTAAAACACTTTGATAAATACATCAAGTTATGGATTAACACACATGTTAATGCAATGGCAGAAGTAGAAATACTTTATCACCAGCTCTGGGCTGTCTTCTCGAAGCTCTCTGGTTCAAAATCTTCTCATCTTTATGCTCCGTTGTCCTGTGGGAGGTACTGGGTACAAAGTGATAATCTTCCATTCTGAAAAAAACGCGAAAGAAATGGATATAATCAACTCGACTGACTCTTCTACTAGCTTATGCTCCTCAATAGAGTGTATACAAACACAAGTCTTTACTAGATAAACCTCGAAAGAAAATTCAGGTGTATTTCAAAAAATATTTATGTACTACGTAGTCCTAGTGCTTGCAAGGAGTCGTAATAAATGATTTATGATCATTTCGACACTGGTTGAAAGCTTTACTTTTATTTCTTATTTCAAGGTTTTTTACAAATTTACAATTCAAAAAATGGCTCTATGAAACAAAATGAAACTCGAACGACGAAACTCGAGACCTGGAAGATGATCTCCCCTTTTAAAATCTTGATAACTTTTAGCACCTCTATAATACAATCAACTGAGGCTTGTACTGTGTCAACTCTATAATACAATCAACTGAGGCTTGTACTGTGTCAACTCTATAATACAATCAACTGAGGCTTGTACTGCGTCATGTTTATATTGAGTTTTACGCAAGTCACCTTGTGTGAAAGCAAAGGAGTGATCCTCACTCATCGTGGTACCGACAGCGACTGCTTTGTGACAGCCAATAGTACATTATCTTATTAGAAAAGTGTTTAAATAAGAAACAACAGGTATCAGCCGTTCATAAAAAATGCAAATAGGCGGTCTGGTCACTGCCTGGAAATGTTCAGAAATAGAAAATTCTATTAGTCAGGTCATGAATCTAATTACAGAAGCTGGCTGTGGGAGGCCTTCTAGTTTGTTAGTCTGGCCACGGGAGGTAAGAGGCCTTCAAGTTTGTTAGTCTTGATGTATTTGTGCATGGACAACTGCCATGAAGCTTGCGTGTCTCAAAGATTTGTATCAACAATTTTCTCATTAATGGCAAAGAGAGCTTAAAACATTGTCTGTTTATATAGCTTAACGATATGATCTGACTACTGTTATTAGATCTTATATCTATTTGATGATTGGCTGAGCAAAGAATTTTAATCTTTGTATTACAAACAACAATATCCAGATTTGTATCTAGATACATACGCTGTTGATAAATGTACAGTACATCGAAGGTGGCTTGCTTTTAGAGTTTCTGAATTACTTTTGTAATGATTTGATTTACTAGTCAAGACACCTAATTAGTACAACGCTTATATCAACTCATGGTAGACATTTTGTTCACGTTATGTCTTCAAACCCTTACTTGGCTCAAGATTAAACTTTGTAGAACTATTTAATTTAACCAACAAGAAAGGAATCAATAAAAAGAAAATAACCAATTAGTCAATTACTTAATTTTTTTGTTTGATACCATAAATGGCAGTTAAACCTATAGTATTAACTTGGGACGTGGCTAAATATATGAGGTTTTGTTTCCCTTATTAATTATACATGTTATTTCTCCCACACCCATTATCGGATTAAGTTTAAACTTTACACAATTATCTATTTGACCTTGACAAACATGAATTAATAGAAAATTAAACATTCAGTCAATAAATTATTGGTAATAAATATTTTTTACATTTAAAAAGTTAAATAAATTATTTAATATTGAGGAATATAGCTGTAAATGCGAAGTTCTTCCATTCAGATAAACTTAAAAAAAATATTTTTTGTACTTTATTTGTTCTGCTTCTATGTGTTCTCATTATTATGTTTGAGGGTCCACACTAACAGTCCAATATCAAAGCTCTACACTGTGTCCCTAACCCCTAACCCCACCCTAACAGTCCAATATCAA
>JADKLZ010000130.1:16982595-16994423 GCA_021533235.1 Biomphalaria straminea
TTCATAGTGTTCATACGCTGGCTAAGAAACCATGATCAGATGGAGGCCGGTGTGGAAAGTATAGAAGCTCTACTCATTATTCGACAGCTGCGCTAGGATGGATATTCATCCTGAAATGTCTAAAATTTAGTGATTGTAGTCATGTGCTACTTTTGTCAAATGTTTATTTGTTTTATGTAGTTACAGCATTGTATTTTTTTTTCTTGGACAAAAAAATATTCAGTAGACAGGTGATGATGTGAATCAGTATCAATTAACATTTAACATTTTTTATTTACTAACTACTACACCTATCTTGAACATTATTATTGAGCTACAAAATGTGAAACAGTTGAGTAGTTGACCTGGTCACGCATCAAATAAAGAGTCTCTTATAAGTGTGAGTCGTTCTAATAGAAACACAATAATCAGAGCCTCCCGAAAGGTCATAACATCAGAGATAGTAGACCTCGTCTGGCCGCAGTCTGGCGTCTGATATATTCCTGTTTTAAATCTCTGTGTGCGTGTGCGTCAGTATCTAAAGCCCCCCTCTCCCCTAAAAAAGACAAAAAAAAAATTTTCGTAAAAAATAAAACAAAAATAATGTTGTTTTTTTATATTTACAACAAACTAAATTAAAATGATTTCAATGACGAAAATCTTTCATGGTACCAGTCTTAAGAACTAGACATAAGTACCAGCCTTAAGAACTAGACATAAGTACCAGCCTTAAGTACTAGACATAAGTACCAGCCTTAAGTACTAGTTAATTTTCTACAACTAGTTCCCTTAAGCCTTCACGTTGTTTCAACTTTCACAAATCACTTCTGATAAATCGCTTGGTCTTGAGCTTTATATTTTTAAACTTTTTGTATAAAGATGCCAAACCTCTTCGTTAATTTTGATTCTCAACGGCAAAAAAAAATAAATCAAAAATTAAATTTTAAAAGAAGTCTCTTTCACCTCTCTTTATTAATGACAAACTGTCTTTTCTGTTATCCCTATCACAAACTGCCTATTTTGCACAATATCCCAGCAACAAACTGTCTAATCTGTTGTATCCAATCACAAAATTCCTTTTAACTTCTCGTAACCCTATCATAAATTGTCCAATTATCTCTTTTATCCCTGTCACAAAGTGTTTGACGACGATTATCTGGCGCTACATGACTGGCTTACAAGTAACGTTCTAGAAAGATAAAAGACTACCTGAAAAAAAGAGAAGGAACTCGTGGGAAGAGAATCAAGAAGGACAAATGAGAATAACATTTGTGTGTTTTCCGTTTAAGTTTGTCTCCCTTCTTGCAGGCTAAAGGTCAGAGATCATCATTAACAATATAATAAAAAAAAAGTTAATCAAATAAATTCCTATAAAAAAAAGTCTAACGCTGCGATGCACGAGACCTGATTGATCTAACGAAGCAGACACAATGTCACGATGATTAACTTTACATTTCATGAGCCAGCAGGGTTAGCTGGAGATGTCAAAGGTTATTAGAAATTCAAATTTCAAGACGATTTCTTTTTAGCCTTTTTTTTCGTTCTTCCTACTTTTTGATATCAATAAATGGACACTTTGATCAAGCAACTGTCTGTAGTGCTTATGAAGACAGGCTCAAATATTTAGAGAGCTCTATTTTCAGGGGAAATAAATCTGATTTTGTTAATAGATTACTAGTGGAAAAACCATAGTCTACTTCAGTTATTCTGAACCCTTCGTCTAAGGAAGAAAGTAGAACATATACAAAATAGAAGAGTAACATTTATAACAAAGGAATATTCCATTTTCAGAGGGATGGGAAGGCTACACCATTAGTAGAATCCCCTAACTTAGACACACTTCAGGAGAGAAGAATAAAAAGTTAAGTAGCTATAATACATCAATCACTAAACCATGAATTAAAGCTAGAAGGACAAAATCTAATGAAATACTCAGGAGTACGTACCTTTCTTATTCCATACGTTAGAACCATAGACTATATATAAAGGACTGCCAACACTAAGGGTAACTAAGAATAAGTGTCGTCAGACTCCAAACTATTGGTAGAGGTACATCCGGTATAAACTTATTTTGCGACATTCGCGATGTTTGAATGATGCTGCCAGCTTGGCTAATATGTTTTTTTTCTCTTTTCATCACATTTCACAATTTCTTTTTACACTGTATATTATTAATAAGAGCTTTAAAGAGCGATCAATGAAAGAGTCAATACAATATTGAGAGTTGAGAGTGTCATTTATTACTTAGGTAGCCTATACAATGGGGGATAGAAGTTAAGTCTGTGAGTGAGTCAGTCCAAAAAACAAAATAACAATAGTGAGTCCCTGAGCCACACACTCACGTCTTTACCAACTTTTTGTATATATAGATTCTATACCTATTTTTTTTAAAGTATAGTGTTATTGGAGAAATTATGCAGTATGCATTTTTTAAAATATATAAATGGATAATCAGCCATAAAAATTAAAAGCAATCATGTATTTATGAATAATTGAAATATAGGCATCAAACTTTCAGCTCTAAAAGTTATTTTTTTAACTAAATAAAATCCAAAATAACATCCAATTATTCTATAAGCCATTTAAAAAATTGAGATTGTTCCAAATTTTTCTTCGCCAAATAGAATGGACCTCATTCGCCAAATGTAAACAAACAACATTTTCTCTATATGTTCTATACAAATTACGCAATACTTAAGGCTGTCACGTGATCCGTATGTTTGACTATTTTATCAATATTATGATGTGGCTAAATGTGTTCATTTACAATTGGTGAATGAGGTCCATTATAGAATCATAGGGCCCTACTTCAATAAAAAGTAATTGTACACGTAGTAAACAGCTAAACATTTACCGAGACTTAGTGACCTATACTATGGCTGTAAACTATACCTACAAATACGACCATACACACTACTATAAATTTAAAAAAAAGTGATGGGGTTTTTAATTATATAGATATAAACTAGTTAGAAAAATATCTTTTTAAGTTGGTAAATCAGATTTAGTTGTTATAAAAATCTGGCTATGCTATAGCACTGTTACCAAAAATATGACTAACAAATAATTTGTTCGTAGTGTTTTTCTACTCACGTCAGCCTCTTGATAGATCTATATCTAGATATATGATGTAATTGTTCATTTTATTACTGAAATCCTGTTGCTATTTTGATCTAGATAGTTTCTAGATCTCTCCAGCTTCACCACCAATGACAGCATCTCTGTATCTGATAATTTCATTCATAGATCTAGATTATCATTATATAATCCAGATCCAGACTTAGAGTTAGAGACTACATGTAACATAATTATACCAGATAATAGAGTCGACGTTGTCAAAATCTGGGCTATCCTGGTCTACATGTCTATATTCATCTTCTATGATTTGTGTTGGTGTTTTTTGCTTTCTACTGTACTGTTACAATGCCTGGTGGTTCCAGCTGTGCTGTTGTTGGATACTGTGCTCAGAGATCCAAATGTAGAGGTCTTTCCTTCCACAAATTGCCAAAGAAATCTACTAATAATACATGGCGAAATGCTCTTATTACTGCCATTGATCGTGATGATTCTAGATTTAACCCTGATACTGCCACAATATGATGAATATGTTCTCGACATTTCAAAGAAAGTTGTTTTGTACCAACTGACAGTACCAAGTGTACAACATATAAAAGTAAGTTTTTACTTAAATTTTATGCATAATTTACATTTCAATGATAATTATATGATTTTTAATATAATGTGTGTTCATATGGCCTATATAATACTTAGTTTGAAGTAACCCTATAAATATCTAACCACCATCAATCAATCCATCTTTATGTCTAGCTATCTAACAATATTTATCTATGTATTTATACAGTTATAATTATAATAATAATATCAAATTTTATTATCCATTAGGAAATAGATATATATATTGCTGCATTTTTAAAAAGTCATTATTGTAAGGGATATGATTCAAAAGTATTCAAATAAATATGAATTCATTCAAGTCATTTTATTTATTTTTGTATTTAGACATTGTATTGAAATTCATTATAAGCAATTTACTCTTATTTGTACAGATTTGTCTTTCAAGAGAAAACCACGATACCTTTTACCAGGGAGCTTACCTACAGAATACATGCCACAAAATGCAATAGTTACACCTAAGCAGCTACCAAGTAAACTTCCAGTACCGGTATGTATGGCCAGGGCCGGTCCTAGGAATTGCGGGGCCCTATGCGAAACTGATTGCGCGGGGCCTAGTTAGTGTGGGAATAAGGATAAAAATTGAAAATTAAGATTTTGTATAATAAAAAAACATTGACTTTACTAGGTTAAAAATTGCGATCTGTACGTTACGAGCCTTATAACCAATGGTATATTTATATGTCAGTGACTATAGAAGTAAATGAAGTATTGGAACTTCCAATTAAGGTAAAAATTCGCCCAATTATTAAATTTTATTACATGAAAGCTGACAATGCCTTTTTTCTTTTATCGCGCGTAGGATTGACGTTTTCGCAATGAATGACACCCACAAATGACAGTTTTTGTCTATTTTTTTTTTGTTGAGATTTTTTTGGAATTTTCATGAGATTTTCATAAATTTAGGAGATTTGCGTATATATTTTGCAATTTAATAATTACACCTTGAATTAGCGCGGGGCCTATGAAAGCGCGGGGCCCACTGCGACCGCATAGGTTGCAGTGGCCTAAGACCGGCCCTGTGTATGGCATTTGAAAATTCAATATATTAAACACAAGAAATTAAATATTTGTTCTATTTAATGTAAACCTTAAATATTAATGTCAGTGTTTTATTACTTTTATTTAATTATCATTTTTAATGGCATAAACATTATGTATTAATATTTAAAACAAAAAATAATAAATTGCCCTTTCTCTGTAATATATACATATTTGTATGCATATTTGTGTCTCTGTGTGTGTGTGTTAGATGTTTTTTTCATAACTTTGTAATAGTAATTATGTTGTTTTTTTTTAATTTAAAATGAAAAGTGTTCATTAAAATGTTGAAACTTTGTTGTATATTTATGCATCTAAAGGAACAAATTGATTTAAATAAATGTAATGCACATTGTTTCAGATACATCCTGATCCACAACCACTACCTGAATGTGTGAAGTACATGCAGTTCTCTGAGCTGAAGAAGGATGTTTGTAATCCTGAATGCTTACCATCTCCTTGGTGTTTGTTGGAAGCTAATGATAATCATGTTCTTCTTGGTATGATGAATGACATGAAAACTTCAGTCAAAATTAAAGCTAAACATTACAGCAGATTTAATAGTTTCTGCTTACATAAAGGAAAATCCTATCCCAGATTTTATTGAAAGCATAGAAAAAGTAACAGTTCACAATTATTTAAAGTTATTTCTATGCCGCA
Source organism: Biomphalaria straminea (assembly GCA_021533235.1). Taxonomy (NCBI): domain Eukaryota; kingdom Metazoa; phylum Mollusca; class Gastropoda; family Planorbidae; genus Biomphalaria; species Biomphalaria straminea. The sequence continues at coordinate 16,987,969 of JADKLZ010000130.1, forward strand.
AATTTTGTCCTGGAATAGTTGATGATAACTTGCAACCATATGCAAATCCAAAAAACAGTGAGAATCAAATTTATTACAAAGATTTTAATATTGGCAGCCAAAAAACTGTTGTTAGAGCTACTAAATGTGAAATTCTAATTAAGAAAACATCAACTGGTTTGATATGTAAATATTGCTCTTATGCTAAAATTTTATTAAATAGAAAGTTATTGAGAGCAAATTCAAGAGGTAATAAGCCATTAAGTAAACATGACCCCTTACATAAAACAACCAGAGAAACATTAATATATGAACTAAAAAATGCTAGAAAGGAATCTAAGGAATGTCAAAAACAATTAAAACAGTTCCAATTGACTTTGATAACAGATAGTGTAGAGCTAAATAGTCAGTTGAGTAGGGATCTGCAAAATGTTATAGAACATACAGATAATAAATTGGCAAAGCTTTTTTGGATGGAGCAAAAAAAAGCATTTTCAACTAAAGACAAAGGAGTGAGATGGCACCCAATGCTGATCAGAAGTAGAAGCCCAGTAGCATATGACACTTTAAGAAAAACAGGAATTTTGAAATTGCCAGGATCTTCAACATTAAGAGACTATACTAATGTATATCAGTCAAAAGAAGGTTTCAATAAATCTGCTATTGAAGAATTAAAAAGATTATCAAAAAATTTAAAAGATGAAGATGTTTTGCTCCATGATGAAATGGTTATTAAATATGATTTAGTGTTCGATAAAAGAAGTGGTGAGGTTGTTGGTTTTGTAAATTCTCATTCTTGGAATGAGAATTTGGAAAAAAATATTGCAAGTCATGTGCTAGTTTTTTTTGTAGTTGGTATAAACACACAAATTAATGTTAGTTTAGGTTTTTTCGGAACCTCAAACGTATCATCAGGTGACTTATTCCCTGTATTTTGGGAAGCAGTTTGCTATTTGGAAACAAGTTGTAGCTTAAAGGTCATAGCTTCCACTAGTGACAAAGCCTCCTCAAACCAAAAAATGTATCAGATGCATAAAATAACAGATGAAGATGAAATTTGCTATAAATGTATTAACATTTTTTCCCCTGATAGATTCATATTTTTTATCTCTGACCCTCCTCATTTAATAAAAACAATAAGAAATAATATATTAAGCAGTGGTTCAGGACAGAATAATTTACTATGGAACAATGGAAAAGAGATAGTCTGGAAACATATATGGGAAGTTTATCATCTTGACTGTCAGACTGAGACAAGACAAACAAAACTAACTGCAGAACATGTCAATCTATCTAACATTTCTAAAATGAATGTCCGCTTGGCGGCACAAGTTTTGAGCTTTTCTGTAGGCACAATGATGGGATCTAGATTAGGACCAGAAGCAGAGGAAACAAAAAAACTTATTCTTCTAATGAATAGATTTTTTGACTGCCTCAATGTGTCATCATTAGTTGGAGGAATGTTCAAGAGAAATTCAGATCTTCTTCCATATACCTCATTAAATGATGAAAGATTTTCTTTTCTTGAAAATGATGTTTTAGGATATTTTTACGAATGGAAAGCGAGCATTGAAAAACGTCCTGGAAATTTTACAAGCGCTCAAAAAAGCAAGATGTTTCTTTCACATCAGTCTTTTAAAGGCATAGAAATGACTGTCAAAGGTTTCTGTGGAGCTACAAGATACTTGCTTTCGCATGGTGTTCCATCTGTCCTTAGCAATGTTTTTTGTCAGGATCCACTAGAAGAGCACTTTGGAAGACATCGAGGAATGGGTCAAAGATCAGAGAATCCTACATTGTTTGCTTTTGGCTATCAAGAGAATAAATTACGCATACAAAGAAGTCTAGCTCTTCAGTTACAACCAAAGGGAAATGTTCGTAGACAAAATGAAATACCAATTTCCATAAATTCTAGTCCCATGAAAAAACTAAAAAGAACATGAAATATATTAATATCTACATACATGTATTGCAATAATACTGTTTTGATGAAATCAACTAGTTTATATTAATATCATTATGTTAAAATACTGATTTACTTTGGAAGTATTGTATGTTTTTATTTCATCAGTATGACTTGTATGCTATTTAGATAAAATACATTGTCTGTGCCTGTTTTAATGTTGATTTTGTTTAGAAATGCTTTTTTATTAAATCTCTATTTGTAATGTAAGATATTCTCATTATTTAAGAATGCTTGTTTTGTTTTTTTTCAAATTCATCTTATTTATGTAATTGTATTAAACATTTTTAAAGGCTATTGTCACCATAATATTTTACTGACACCATAAAATGTCAGTGGTGTGGTTTATAGATGTAGGCGTGGTGGTGACATTGGGTTCTTGTGTGTGTTCTGAATCGTATTCATGATGAGGAATTCACATACTTTCTCGTAAATGAGGAAATAACAGCTGATATAGCAGACACAAATAATATGTTTAATACATGCAACAACATCATATAGGGAATATGATACACAACTCAAGAATAATCAGTAGTAATTATTTTATGGAAAAAAATAATAAATAAAGTAATACCTTAGTAACTGGTACAAGTATCAACTGCTTTATAATAACTCCATAGTGGCTACTTACAATAAGTAGCTTCTACTAACTCTTTTTCATACTGTTTTTACTGCCTGTATCCACTGACTGCCTTCAAGTAACTATTAAGTTACTACCTAACTCAAGGTTAAAAATAGTTCACCTTGTTATATCATGAGTTGTGAGTAACAAACACAACATTAAAATGAGGTATCAACTTTATGACATCAACTTGGAGGTGGTTACAGCTATCTTATAAGATGCATCACATTTGTATGGATAATTAATTTTTTTTTTGGCATAAATTTCAATGTTTGAAAACCTTGTCAAGAGGCTTTATTCAATGTTTATCTTTTTACAGCCCAATAATATGTAATTATAATGCATGATAAATGAAAATGCCAGCTATGTTAAATGTATTTTATCAGAAATCTATGTACAAATTACTGTGATGATAATTTTATTTAATTCAATTTATTTACAATATATAGTGTTCACATGATGCAGTTCAATACTTTAATATTCAATTGTGATAGAATGATACCATTATACAAATTACAACTGTCTTTACATTTGTTAGTGATACATCATATAGATCAATACATCCTCTCTCTCTATCTTCCTTAAATATATTTCACTAAGTGGTACATTGTACTATAAATGCTAACAATTGTCATACATTTTCATGTATAAGTCATTGTGAATTTCCCATTACATGTTGCTTATTGTTAATAAACAATAAAATGAATTGCAATTGAAACAAAGTCACAAATTGTCAGTCAATTATTATGTTATTATGTTTTTGCAAAAATGATAAAAACATAATTTAATAGTTCCTAATAACGGTATTATTGGGTTTCTGTTGGGTGCGATGTTTTCAGCTTCTTTCTTAGGCTTTTTTCTTTTTTAGATTTATTCTCTTGTTTTCTTATACTGTCCATCACAACTTTTAACTTATGATGAATTCTTATTTTAAAAAACAATATTAGAATAGTGTCCAAAATTTCCCCAATTATGTCTTCTTTATCTGTATTGTTACATTCATTGACTGCCTCATAGAAAGAAGATGTAATAATTTGGTTGGACAAACATCTTTGTAAAAAGTTTGACACACAAATGCTCCTGGCTTAATGTAAGTGAGACCACCTCTATCTAGTTGGAGTGTCATTTGATTTTGTACAGTATCTTTTTTACTACAGACCAATAGGCTGAGACAATGCATCTTTTTATCTTGCACCTCAGTTTTGGGAGAACATATCATTCTTTGTTTAATTTTTTTTATAATGCAACCACCTATATAACTAACTGTGTTTTTTTCTTCATCTTTGAGTGTGTGGGCTCTATTATTGTTGTTATCCATTTTGTTGCCATATGCCAATGATACAAGATAATTAAAAACTTTTAGTGTTATCAATGTACATAATTGCTGACATGCTACATCATTTAGAAAGCCCATGTTTAGTATCAATGCTTGATAGTAATTTTTCCAAGCTCTCTCAGTTGAAACAGAAACAAATTTGCTCCTTGTAACTAGACAGTCATTTAAAAACTTTAATTTATGTGTAAGCTTGTCATCTGTGGAAAAAAAAAAAAACAATTTAAGCATTACTCTTAACTCAATCAATAACTATTGGTTGATTTTTAAACCTACACTTTCACACATCCCATTGTAATTGATTGGTCACTTCATTATTATATGTTGTTTCTCTATATTCTCTTTTTGTTTTTTCTTCTTTTCCCTGCAGTAATGTATTTGAGAGCCACAAGGATCTTATGATATGATAATAAAGTTTTTTCCGTTTGCATTTTCGACAGTGGTCACAAGGTCATCATGGGGCACAATTGCTTTATTTGTGATGCAGTCTTTACATGTGTTTCTTTTAGAGTCAATCCATATCATCAGAGTTTGCTTTCCGAGATCCTCTTCTGTAATTATGCAGCTAGCCTCCAACATTCACAAGCATACCAAAAGTAACCAATTGAATTGCAAAGGACGCAAATAATTAGTTGCTAACCATATTCATAAGTTAGATATCCTTCTATACAAAACATTAAGGCACTTGGATGAGCAGTACTTACAATCAATTTTTTGTAATTCTTGGTGAAACTTCTCTGGAAATATGGTTTCTTTCTCCAAATTAGAACATACATCTTTGACAATCTGCACGTTTACCTAAATCAATAATAATGAAGGTTAATTTATATAATATTTATATTATGTGTTTGTCTATTGGAAAAGACAAATAGATTCTATTCACTTTATTAAAACGTTTTAATTATGAGGATCTGCAAACCTTTAAAATGCTGTAGATAATACTAGTCAACCTACTATGTAAACGCAGTGTGCCCACACTTTTACTTCTTTTCCTTGCAGTAAGGTATTTGAGACCACAATAATCTTGTGATATGATCATACAGCTTGCATTTTCGACATTGGTCAAAAGGTCATCATGGGGCACAATTGCTTCATTTGTGATGCAATTTTTACAGTATGAAAGAGATGGGAGTGGGCAGGGTTTGACAGTCAGGCGCACAAACCTCACGATCATGCAGCCATCAGTATTGACCTAAAAATGAATGCTATAAGTTCTCCTCCCCCTCTTCTTTTTCATGGGGTGACTATCCGCAAAAATAAGAGAGTGATCTTTCCATCTTTCCTTTATTTCTTCTTCTTATCCAAACTCCTGAGACACGAAGAGAATTATATGAGAGATAAATGGTGTCACAGACTCATTTGAGACTTACTATGTCAAGGATACTGTGGCATGAAGTGATTTCATAGTCACTTTATTATCTCGTAAATTTGCAAGGAAAAGCTGACGGTCTGAAACCTTAGTAGTTGTTTGGTCCTTGCACATATAATTCTCGGCCGCTACGTATATTTGGTGTAGAATTATGAGTTTGTTCTGTATATGAAATTATGTCTGTTGTATGGACAATAAGTAGATAAATAACTCACTTGTGGCAATGAAATGTTCAGTCCTTCGATTTGATGCGATTCAGGGTGCAAATACAAGACTGTGATCTGCTCCTGTTAGAAATTAAAATATATTAAAAACAGAGCTTTTTGGCCTATATAGCAACTGATTTTTTGAATTGATTTTGTTTATTTTTGGTGAGATTTTATTACTAAACCATCACTTGTCCCACCACAGCCAAGGGAATTTTAGTTTAAATATATGTAGCCTATGAGTTTGAAAAACACTGATAATTATTCTAATTTATTTGGCTATGTAAAGATGGCTACCAGGTTGTGCTATTATCTTCAAATGGGAATAAAAATCAAAACATGTAAGAATGTGAGGCATTTTTTGGTAAAGTAGTAACATTATAATTTATATCACATGATTATTTACATGTGATAGGCTGAAAAGTCTACATTGGCAAAAAAAAAAAAAAGGTTATTGAGCTTTTCATCTATAGATATAGGTCAAAAGTTTAAATGTTAACAGTTACCTCTGTAACTTCTTCTATAACAACAGCGTTTTCATTCATTATATGTACCAGTACTTTAAAGGCAGTGATGAAAATCTAAGGCGAATGTTTCTTTAACTTTATGTAGTAAACAGATTCACCGGAATTCATATAAAATCTCTATCAATAACCTAGATTTAAATAAATGTCGTAAACTAGAAAATACACGAACTATACATGCTTGGCTAAATAGTCTATATTGGCTAAGAAAATAAGTTATAAAGCTTTAGAGTTATAGATCTAAGTCACAAATTGATTTGTGCACACTTACCTCTGAAAAATCTTCGATGGCAATTGAGTTTCCATTCATCATTTTGTGTAAGATTGGTGATACAAATCTTTAGTGATAGTTTCTTTATATAGTAAACACATTCACCGGAAATCCCTCTACCAATAGTAGATGACAACCGATGGACGGGACTTATTTAATTGAAAAATATAGGCTTGGTGCGCATAGTT
>JADKLZ010000130.1:17011537-17021917 GCA_021533235.1 Biomphalaria straminea
ATTTACTCACCTATTTTCATAAATGAACACAATCCAATTTACTCACCCGTAACTTATGTTCCAGAATGAACACAAAACGATTTGATCATGTTTCGTCTCCTGGTTAAAACACGAGAAATTGAAAAGAATTTAAGTTTATCGTAATATTACATTTAATGAGGAGATAATACAAAATATATTTATGGTTAGATTGAACAATTTGACAATTTAGCTATTGAACGTGATCTATGTAGGAAAGAAAATTTTGATGATATACTGTATGGCTTCGCTAAACTCATGGCTTGTAAAGTTAACTTGATCGTGATTTTGTATTTAGTCAAGAATGAATAAATTGTAAAGACGACTTTAACTTTCTATTACAAAATCTTAATTTTTACTATTTATTTTTATCCCTACCCATATTGGGCACCACGCATTCCGTTTCACATAGGGCCAGGCCATTGTTAGGGCCGGCCCTGAGTATAACCAGACAATTCGACAGCCATAGAAAGAAAAAAAGAAGTACAAAAAATAAAGACAAATGTAATACAATGACTTCAGTTACACCAAATGTTTTATATAGAGTACCTCAGTTAGTCTCATGGTGAAGGTGATTGGTTTAGGTAGCTTTCTGCTATGTCCATCTTTCCCCAGGGACACACTGAGTATGTAACTGGCTATTCGAGGCCTGGATTGAATTTCTTCTACAGCGTTGTCATTTGTATTATCAGTCTCCTCATTGTTTGACTCTTTATTGCTCTTCTCTACTGGCTCATCATCACCAGATAACTTCTTCTCTTTGTTTTTTGTCTTGGACATACCACCGAGTAAACTGGCCATGGAGTAGTGGGTAATGAAGACAGCTTTGGCTAACGTGCCTGTAGGAACAAAGAGTTGAGGATATTAATAAGTGGACTAGAGAATTAACAAATAAACATAAATAGTAGAAATATAGAAATGATCAAAAGAGTGTCCCACTTCGATTTGAGTAGAGAGTCGAGAGCAATGAACTCAATTCATTTTGTTACTCAAGTTTTTGTTATTTGCAGTTTGTATATATTTCATTTTACTTTGTGACAATAATATAAAAAATTTAAAGTGAAAGAACATCACTAGCATCAGCAAGTCAGACATAACTAGCATCAGCGTCAGACATTACCGGGAGTAGACGGAGAAAAAAAAAACTTCATCAAAAGAAATCACTTTCAACATCATTGGCAAACCAACTACAACTATTTAAACCCTGATCAACAACAAATGAAGCCCATACTATTGGAGAATATGTTACGAACGAAACAAACGATCAACAGTCCTCATCATCAAGAGAAAAAGATTAACTGCAACATCTCCTTTGTTTTACCTTCGCTTTGATCGACCAAAGTCTCTTTGGGTATTGACACTGTAGCAAAGTCTGAATTAGACTCATAGACCAATTCTTGTAGCGCCATCTTTGTGACGTCTACAACTTCCAGTCTTAGATCTGAAATATAAATACATTCATTTCACTACAAAACATTTTCATTTGGTGGAGGTCACTGTCTAGTATTTAACTACATCTATCGATTTCATATTAGGATAACTGTCTAATTGGATGAATGGGTCTCCACTAAAAATATACCCACCTATATTGTCTGTCTTTGTAGTGATTACTTTTGGCTCTTTGATCTTTTCCACCATCGATAGTATAGAGGCTTCCATGGCAACCATTAAGATGGAGGCAGATCTCATCTTGTCATTGGGCGACATCTTTTTCCAGACTTTTGCCTTTTTTTCAGAAACAAGAGTACTTCCAACTTTTGCTAAGTTCTGAGGATTTTCAAAATGTATGAAATTAAAAGAAACAGCATTGATATAAATAAGTTAAACTTGCTTCCAACAACGATCTACGTCCCGTAGCACTTACATCAATTCCAATGAAGTGCCTGGAGAAAATGATTTTAAAACATCTACTGAAAGAAGTCGAAACACGCCTCGATCCGCACCAGTTCGCTTACAAACCATCAAGAAGTACAGAAGATGCAATACTATTTATGCTGAATTGTCTATACCATCATCTTGATACCCAGAGACACTACGCCAGAGTATTATTCGTAGATTTTTCATCTGCATTCAACACCATCCAATCACATCGCATGATACAAAAACTATCTGAACTGAACGTTAGCAAAAACATACAAGCTTGGATTTTAAACTTTCTCATCAAACGCCCACAATATGTAAAAGTGAACGGGCATGTGTCAGGCACGAGAGAACTTAGCACTGGAGCGCCGCAGGGGTGCGTCCTGTCACCAGTATTGTATACCATATACACAAATGACATTCAGAGCTTATCAGCTGACACTCCCATCATAAAATTCGCTGACGACACAGCAATCATTGGCCTTATTGCAGGTGACGAAAATATGTACCATTCAACAATTAACACCTTTTACCAATGGTGTATGAATAACTTTCTAATTTTAAATGTCCAGAAAACTAAAGAAATGATTATTGACTTTAGGAGAAACAAAGACCATATTGCAGAAATTCAGATAGACAACCAAAATATAGAGCAAGTACAAGATTATAAATATCTAGGCACAACTATCAACAACAAACTGAAATGGAGTGAACACTGTCAAAATCTATACACGAAAATTAACCAGCGACTCTTCTATCTCAGAAAGCTATGAAAATTTAACATAGACAAAACGATAATCAAACTCTTCTACACAGCAACCATCAGCAGTCTTATTAACTTTGCCATCACCTGCTGGTACGGTAATACTCCACTGGCACAAAGACTCAGAATAAATAGACTAATTAAAAAAGCATCGTATATTACTCAAGCACAGCTACCATCTCTTGATGCATTTCCAAATCACTCACGATTCTTAAAGACAACCTTCACTCATTAAACCACTGTTACATAAGATCTGAACGAAGTGGTCGTCTCCTTTCCATCGGGACTAAAACAGAAAGATTTGAAAACTCCTTTGTCCCACTTTCGATCAGTGTTACGAGATCAGCTGTCATCGAGAAGTACATAGAAGTCAAATTCATAAAGCGCTGGTTGTGAATGTGCATGTATGTTTGTATGTGAATGTTGTTCGAATTTTTTATTAACATTGTTTTTGTACAGTAGTTACGCTGACGTTGTCAAGTTGTAATCAAACTGAATTTCCATTAGATTGGATCAATAAAATTATCTTATCTTATCTAAATAGAGACAATCTTCTAGGCAATAAAGACATTTATCTAAATCTAATCAAATTAAGATATTTCTTAAACTCTTGAAATAGACTTATGTTTAACATGGAGTTAAATACAAAGAGAGATTTAGTTCATAGAATGTATACAATCTGAAGGCTTTCTCTCTTTAATGGTGATACGTTCAAAGAGCCAATACACTTACTGATCTATATGACACTATGTTCTTACTACTTGTTGTGAACCAATGGTATGACTATTATAAGCCAGTAATTTTAATGTTCTAATGTTCTCATAATCAAACTATTCTACACAGCAACCATCAGCAGTCTTATTAAGTTTGCCATCACCTGCTGGTATGGTAATACTTCACTGGCACAAAGACTCAGAATAAATAGACTAATTAAAAAAGCATCGTACATTACTCAAGCACAGCTACCATCTCTTGAAGAGCTTTTCCAAGAAAGATGCATTTCCAAATCACTCACGACTCTTAAAGACAACCTTCACCCATTAAACCACTGTTACATAAGATCTGAACTAAGTGGTCGCCTCCTATCCATTAAGACTAAAAATGAAAGATTTAAAAACTCATTTGTCCCACTTTCGGTCAGAGTGTTACAAGGTCAGCTGTCATCGAGAAGTACATAGAAGTCAAATTCATTCAGCGCTGGTTGTGAATGTGTATGTGTGTTTGTATGTGAATGTTGTTCGAATTTTTCATTAACATTGTTTTTGTACAGTAGTTACGCTGACGTTGTCAATTGTAATCAAACTGAATTTCTATAAGATTGGATCAATAAAATTATCTTATCTTATAAGTTGGAATGCGACAATGCTTTCACTGCTTGCCTAACGAATACAATTAAATCAAATACACTAACATTAACCTAAACACATCAGAAATCAACAAAACACATCCACATAAGCGCTTGAATGACAAAATTACTTACTTCAACAATAGTTTTGACCTCTGAGGCATTCGGAATGTTGTCCACCTTCAAGGCGTAGGCAGACATGATCTGTGACGTCACCAGGATATCCTCCAATGTGATGTTCTCTGACTGGGTCACACTCACCAGTTCTGCAGTCACGGCGATGGTCTGTTGGACGTCGACAGATTTATTTGCTTGGAGATTCTGACTCCAAAAAAATGTATATTGCACATGGCATCAACTTGTTTTTTAGTATTATTTTTTTTTGCAAAAAAAAAAACACATAAATAAACAAATAATATCAGGTGGCCGAGCCTTGCTCGGTTTAATAATTTCATAAGAAAGGTTATATACCCGAAGTCATTTTGGGATTTTTTTTATAATTACGAAAATGAACGATCGGATAAAGACTACGAATCTGAAGAGTTTCTTAAGTGTTCTGTTTGTTCTAAATGTAAATTGGTACGTTCAGACATTTAATTTTGGAATTAGTATATTCAATTATGGCTTTAGTACGAAACATCGAGTGACGCAAAATTCTACGTTATTGAGTAAAACTGCAAAGACTTTCTTCCAAGCCAATAATAGTAGGCCTACGATACTATTACGCTGTCTAGACGGTAGGAGGACTTAAGAGACTTGATGTTTAATCGCCATGTACATTTACATATAGAACAAACAGAACACTAAAGAAACTCTTCAGATTATTTTACGGGATATGTGCCCTGCTCAGCCAGACTGTCAGACTATAAGAAGTTCATACCGGCTTTTGCCATCCATCTATCCCAGTGGTGTTACTGGTGCTACAGCCCATGGAAGGATATGGCCTGCTTTTACACATCCCTCCATTCAGATATCTCCTAGGCCTTTCGTCACCACGCCCTAACCCCAAGTTTTTTACTGAGGTTATAGTTAAATCAAAAGTGGCTGCAGCGTACGCAAACTCGTTGACCGCTAGCTAGATATCTTGTTCAGTGTGAGAAAGTAAGGCGTAGAGCAACTGTGTAATCACCATTTCTTTTGTTTTGGTACGGGACATTAGACACTGAAGCATGAACACATGGTCATAATTTTACCAGCAAAATAATAGTTATAATAAGGCTTGACATCAAATCCGAAGATTAATGAGGAATCTACACCGCTCTACGCAATTAAAGTGTAAACAATATTAAGCACTTAAAACGCAATAACTAATCATACATCGGTACATTTAATTTCATGACTTTCCTTCCATAGTTCTATAATAAATCAATCTTCAATAAGATGGTGCGCAAATGTTTAATTAGGTCCATTGATAATTTAAAACTCGTTCGTGTTTGCATTGTAGTAAGGTATGCCTAGTGACGTAAGCAGCGTTTTTCCCGTTTACGTCATGAAAAACTTTCATTCATAAATTGGAAAACTTTCATTCATAAATTCTCCATGTCATTCATAAAACCTTCAAACCAAAATAAATTTTTCGATAATGAGACATTTTTAAACCGATATAACGGTCAAACTCGAGTTTTCCCGATGTGGCCAATGAGTTGAGAATTTTTTTCTCACTAACATTTAGATACGTTGAAATTTTAAAGAAAATCGTTAGAGCCGTTTTCGAAATAGAAGAAATATATATATATATATATACAAGAATTGCTCGCTTAAGAGTATAGGATATTGCTATTTTTATTGAATATTATTGCTTTACTGCTATTTCTTAATGTAAAATTGTATTTATTTTGTAAAAAAAAAATCGTCAGTAGCATTAATATGAAACAAGACGTGTAAAGTCTTCATCTTTTACGTATTTAAGATGTACACGACAGCAAACTGTTAGTAGACTTACGTTGATAACTGTTGAATTTTTCTTTTCAGTCCTTGGATCCAAAACACTCAAAGCACTAAGTCAGGTGAACTCTCTGCGACTATAGAATTCAACTCTGGCAGATTAGTTTTAAGATCGGACAAACGTGATGACCAAGACGTTATATACCCATTCATTTGTGAATTTCATAAAGGTAAATTTACATTTTACGTTTCTTTATAAGAGTCACAATGTACTGCATGCGTTTTTTTTTGTTTTTAAAATCCTATCGCTATATTCCTCCAATGCATCAGTTGATACGATGTGAATTAGTTCATTTCAGTAGATTAACTCTTTCTCTCCTACTGCTACACAATGTATGTAAAAATCTCTTTTATTTCATATAGTTTTCTTTCTATTGAGGTGATTTGGGACCAGTGTCTTGTGCAGGCCTCTTGGTAAAGAGAGCAGTTTTGGAGAATGTGGTCGGCATTCTCTGGTGACACTCCACATGGACAGATTTCACAAGTTCCAATTTTGAGCTTCCGGTACATGTGTTGTCGCATTCTGTTGTTTCCTGTCCTAAGTCGAAAGATTAGACGTTGATCTTGTCGGGATAGCTTATAGTAAGCATCATCTTTCTTGTGATTTGGATGAGAGCTCTTCCATTTCTCATATTTTATTTACAATTAATTACTTCATTTCTTTCTGGATATAGTACATAGTTTAATTGTGAGTTTATTCTCCAACTCTTGGTGAGTGTATCCATTGAATAACAGGTTTTTTTTCTGTTGTTGAGCTTTGTGAGTGTTGTCCGGAGATTTGTTATTTAAGAGGAATCAGAGTTGTGCAAGCTTTGGATGGTTATTTTTCCCATCGGTTAGTAAGACAATCTGACTGTGTGGGGAACTTGGAGGATTTGCTAGCATGGTAGTAGCTAGTGCTTCTCTATTCTGCTCTGTGGCTGTCAGAGAGCTCTACAGTTGCAGTGGGTTTTTCTAGTTTTCCTCCAACTATTACATTAATGCATTGTTCTCCTAATAAAACATACATTTTTGTTTATACACATGACATGAGAACGAAGCAAAGACTCCATGTATGTCATAAAATCTCCACTATCTATAACTTATGACTTATTTACCTTTTCAAAACTAGGTTACTGAAACATTATTTTGCACACCAAATATTGTACTAACGATTTTCATTCGGAATCTATAAATCTAATAGGAATATTGAAACCATACCTTCGATGGACAAAGACGTCTCTATTGATTTGTTTCATTCCTCTTGTTCTTGCATCACATTTTGATGAAGTTTTGACTTACATTTATTGCAACTCGAGTTTCGTTCTGCCCAAACCAGAGCTTTAAAATTTTTGTTTAGCTTTACGCAAACCTTTCTTTTGAAATATTCAATTCAGTGTTATGGAGTGTGTTTGTGTGTTTCTATGGTGACGATGGAAACAGGTTATTCAACGACTAAGCAAAGTTTATGTTATTGATTAACATGCATGACTTCATTGTCACCAGGGGCGTAGCTAGGAATTTTCTACCGTTTGGGGGCCCGAAGGGGCTTAACCTCTTTGGAGGCCCCTAGATTTACTATTTACTGTAAAAACACTCATTTGGGGCCACCCTTAAGTGGGGGCCCGGGAAATTTTTAAATTGTACACCCTCCCCCCACCACCCTAGCTTCGCCACTGATTGTCACATGACATGTGTATTTCTTTTTGAAGTAACGTCTGTAATGTATTAGATAAGACTCTGCCAGACATAGATACTTTACCATGCAGGCCAACATCAATTACATGATCAGGTTTTGATACAGGACAGGATACTTTCATGAAATAATGTTATCTTTACAAAAAGACACAAAATAAATTGAGTGATAGATAGATTAATCAATATGCAGAGCTCTCTATTCACAAAGAGAACAACAAATCAATTGCATTGTAAGTTTTTATGCTGAGCGTCAAGCGATCATTAAGATTAATAATTTCGGTATCACTGACCTCAACAGTGTAAATTTAACAAGCGATGAAGTATTATTGATGTTTGTTTTTAAAATAAAAGTCTCTGTATGTGATGATTTATCATTGAAAGACACTTGAACAAAATACAAAAGCAGAGAATACATCTTCAGCCAGCAAAAGTTGATCTTGAAGAAAGTAAAAAGTAAGTAGTGCTTGAATTGCTACAAGTTACATGTCTGTGGCACCTTCAAGAATGTTTTAGTAATCTTTTACTAATAAATTACAACCTTTTTAGCGGCCCCCGTAAGGGGAAAAAGCCGCTATTAGGTTTGTGCAAAATGTCCGTCTGTCCGTCTGTCCATCTGTCCGTCTGTCCATCTGTCAAACTCAGGGCGCCGAAACTAGAAGAGATACGAAAAATATTTTTTCACCATTAAATGCGGCTTGAAAAGTTTAGGTGCAACGGCTACTTTTAGTTTTCTAAAAGCAAACCGTTTAATTTATAAAAATTATTATGCAAGCGATTTTTTAATAATAAAACACCAATTGTGAAGCAATTACGTAAATGTAAGGGAGGAAATGTTACTAGAAAAAATGCTCTTGGCATGTAGATATCACGCACATTTTTTAAAATGACTTTCTGTCTGTCTGTCCGTCGGTCCGTCTGTCAGACTCAGAGCGCCAAAACTAGAAGAGATACGAAAAATATTTTTTCACCATTAAATGTGGCTTGAAAAGTTTAGGTGCAACGTCTACTTTTAGTTTTCTAAAAGCAAACCGTTTAATTTATAAAATTAATTATGCAAGCGATTTTTTAATAACAAAACACCAATTCTAAAACAATTACGTTAATGTAAGGGAGGAAATGTTACTATAAGAAATGCTTCGGGCATGTAGATATCATGCACATTTTTTAAAATGAACTTTTAGCAGCGGCTTTCGTGTACTAGCGTAAAGCCCGGAAATGACGATTCTAAACTAATTTCTTAAATTTAAAAAAAAATCAGATTAAAAAAAAATTGTTTAGTGCCCCCATTAGAATAAAACAAGCATATTTTTGTGCGTTTTGTCTGTTGGTTGGTCTGTCCGTCACGGTTAGAAAAAAATACTAAAGGCTTTTGAAAATATGATTTAACTTTTACTGTTCTTTCAGAAATATTGCGATAGTTTAAGGATAGGAGCACACAGGAATTGAGCCAGGGACTTAGAAGGAACATCCGAAACATCATGCGAATAGGCGGATCTGACAAGGATCCGACTCCGACGGGGGCCGCCTCTGAGTTTGTGTATCACACAAACTCTCTTTGTAATCTTGTTTATTTTGGTATGTTAAAAACTTTTTGAATTTAAATGCAAAAACAAAAGTTAAAAAAAAAAATAAAAACAAATGTCATATTTCAATTTTCAGTTACACCTCGACCTTTTAAAACCGAAACCACGGAGACTCTTTTCCTAGACAGTACAGCAGCGCTATTAAAAGAGTCCAACAGTCCAAGGGTCCATAAAATACCAGAAGACTACAAAGATAGTACGCAGCAAGTACCAAGAAACAGTTTGAGTACCCAGACCTTCACTCTTAAAGGCCGTGCACGAGGGATGTTATCTTCTAAGACAAGCCGAGTACACGACTCCACCTCCACTTCTGGAACCACAACTACCACCAGCACCATCGCAGCAGAGACTACAACTGCAACACTGCAAACCCAAAAACTCAACACAAAAACAAATGTTTATAAATCGTAAGGTTTTTTCTATTAACATGTATCTAGATGGCTTTGTTTATCTGTCACGTTTAGATAAAAAAAAAGAAAACTACTATAAGAGCTTTTTTATAATTTGAATTATCATGTCGTGAGTCGCTCAATAATCTTTATAAGGACTTGAGTGTTCTAAAGGAACGTTTTAAAATTATTTATTCACCACATCCACCACATCTACCCCTAGAACAACAACAACGCGACGACCATCGAAGCCCCCTACCTCACCGCCAGCCGACTTCAGACCTCCTTCCCCTACGACTGAAAACTGGGAAGAAGCCGCCAAGCTGTACGAGAGATGTTACATACCAGGCACTGGTGGGAGCCAGATGGAGCGAGTCGCGTCTGCCAGAGAGTTCTACAAAGTTGGAAGTCAGAACTGTCGACAAACACGAGTGAGTTCCTATGTCTGGGAAGAAACAAGAGAAGGCAGAACAGCTAAAACTTACTGCTTATCTGGTAAAGGTATGTAACTCTAATTGATTGTAAACATAACTTATTACTGCTATTGTCAAAGTAGATGGATATTTGTCACGTTCGTTGCTCAACTGAAATTTTCGTCTTGACTATTCGTTTCAACTCCAACCAAAAATATCTAGCCACTTACTTCTATAAGCTGGAAATATTTTCATTGAAAAGTTGAAAGGAGCAGATCACAATACAACAGAGCTAGAGAAAGAGAAACTGAGAGAAAGAGGAACTGAGAGAAAAAGGAACAGAGAGAAAGAGAAACTGAGAGAAAGAGGAACTGAGAGAAAGAGAAAC
>JADKLZ010000130.1:17025751-17048586 GCA_021533235.1 Biomphalaria straminea
ATAGATAGATAGATAGATAGATAGATAGATAGATAGATAGATAGATTAGATAGATAGATATAGATGTTGTGACAAAAATAAATTTCGCCCACTTATGGTATCACTCGGCAAAAGGAATTTAATTAATTTATTTTAGTGTTCCATTTTATTCACGCAAATTCGGCACACATACAACAAAAGCGCTATTGCCACTTTCTCCCCCCCCCCAAACTGCTCGCCAGACTCCGACGTCTTCTTGGGCTTTCTTAAGCTAACACTTGTCTAGTGAAGCTATCAACAAAGGCCACTTGTCGCTAATCTGCCCTTGACCGGGGATAGTTCAAACATTCAACTATGTTTAGCACGACTGTCTTATCTCCACGTTGGGCCCATCCTGTGTGAATCATTCCTTGGCTTACGATATCTTCGGCTTTATCTTTGTTCAAAGAGATAACTTGCGCCACCACAGATCATGCCCCTCCCAAGGTGGGTCCCTAGTCTTTTGTGCACTCTGACCACGCGACAGGATATGCGTAATAGCTAACCCATCCCATTTCCTGTCCACCTTAGCCTTTTTGACTAGACATAGCGAATAGTCTTATTCTCATTCTGAGGAGCTGAAAGTGAAGGATTCACATCTCTGTCTGAGCTTACGCTTACTATATACTATATTCATTTCATTTCTTTTCCTTACTTGGATTGGTGGTGAGCTTGTGTAAAGTGTTTTAGTAACCTCTTACTTACTATGTGTATTTATATATTTGTGCATTTATTTAGTGCCTTTTATTTTTGTACATATTTGTGTAATTCTTATCTTGAAGTATGTAAGTAGTCACTTTATGTATTATATTTTATTATCATGACTTGTGCGACTAAATAGTCAAAGTCATCCACTTTATCTGGACTAGAACTCACCATAATTCTTGCCACATGTATTCAGCTCTTTCGCTATTATTATTAGTTTATCACTGATAAATTACCGCTCGCCACGAGCCCTCTATACAGTATTGATAAGTTCCTTGACCGGGAACTATCATAATATTTATGTAACATGTCTTATTATCAAGTATATTCTACGCGCATTCCGTGACAAGGAATGCCGTAATTATTTATGTACTATTTTCTATTTTATCGGCCTGTCGGCTAGATTATATTACTTAGGTAAAACCATGTATACATTATCTTATCTCGGTTGATCGCCTTGATTTTAAATGGCGCACTGACCCTGCGCTCAGGATAGACTTGAATTATTTCCCCTTGTATTGAATTTTGACTTCAAGAGATCGTGTCCCTTGACCGGGCGCTGTCTCCATTCAAACGTACTCTATTGTTCAGGCCACACGGCCAGATGTAAACAATAGCCACCTGGTCACTGACCATCAGACATCCCCCCCTTCTTCTTTCATCTCGTTATCTTAGCTACTCGTGATGATCTCACCTTGGCAGGTATACATCACTGTTTACTATTTATACTCCTTTAGGAGACCCTCCATGTATTGTAGTCTCCCCTTATAGAATGCGATATTCATGGGTTAGCTCCCTTGATGTTTGTGAAACTGAGTTATAGTTTCTTCGCATCATTATTACATTACTATCTGTCGTCTCCCTTTTTGAGACTTCATTATTTTATTAATTATATTATTGTCTCCCCTAATGAGATGTAATATTTTATTGGATTAACTCCCCTTACTATTGTGAAACTAGATTATAGTTTCTATTTAAACATTCTGAAGATGTCCTTCACGAAAAGGCGTCTTCCTCCCAGTGTCATCATTGTGGCTAAGTCGATCTACGAATCTCGTTGCAGCTTTTATTACAGGCTACATCCACTTGGAAGCCCTATCTACGTAACGCTGTTACCAGTCTGCTGACACCAGACCTGAAGATACCAGCCTTACTTACTACACGCAAGAGTCCGATCAACAATCGCAGCTAGAGACCCGTCAATGCAGCTACGTATAGTTGGACTGTCCCGTGCGCTAGGATCGATCCCGCCAGCCAACCCACAGACAACTCAGCATCAGCCACACCAGTCTCGTCAGAGCAGCATAGGACTTAAAGCTAAGCAACCAGCCTAATGACACTTAGACCACTTGGTTCTCATATCTTATGATGATAGTCCCATTTATGTAAATTATTAGGCCCCGCCCTAACACTGTACAGTTTTTTACCTTTTACTTATTTTCATTATTATTATTAAACTGTACATATTTTTTACATAAAAAGTGTTGCCTGCATTTATAACGCTGTGCCTGTCAGTTTATGTGCAAGTCAAGGTCCTCAAATTATCTAAACCCCCTAGACACCTAAACGGCCACCATCTTTGACCTACTTGTCACAGATGTGTATAATTGAATGTAAGGTATATGTATGCATGTAAAATGTATTTATGTATCTTGTATGTATATAAATGTACCTATGTTTGCATGAATGTACGTTATGTCTATATGAATGTATTTTGTTTGTGTGCATGGCCCCCGTAACATATGTGTTCATTGCATGCAGGCGAGCGACTTTAAGTGACGGCAAAATCATTATTCCAAGGTTACTTTTTAAAAATTAGTTAAGTACAAAAATGGACCTCATTCACCAAACGTAAACAAACAACATTTAGCCATGTTATTCTCTATCTCCTCTATTT
Organism: Biomphalaria straminea; assembly: GCA_021533235.1. NCBI lineage: Eukaryota > Metazoa > Mollusca > Gastropoda > Planorbidae > Biomphalaria > Biomphalaria straminea. The sequence continues at coordinate 17,028,372 of JADKLZ010000130.1, forward strand.
AAATAAAGTATTATATAGTTCCTCCTTCTTGGTCGAAGATGAGTACACATCTCATTTCATATGGACTCGAAGACGGATGTAAAGTCCAATCCTCGCTTTAAAAAGCCAACCGAATATGTGACATGGGTGGGTTAGGTCAAATGCAGATGAGCCTGCTTCTTCTCTCAAATTTTTGTTGGTTAGGCGCTCTTTCTTTTGGCAACTCTTCTTGCTTTAAATCTTGAGACTTCGAGACTCACAGCTTCACGCCATGAGGAGCGATCGAGAGCTAGTGCTTCCCAGCCGTGAATGTCGATATCGCGAGCTCTTAAGAGTTTCTTAAGCGGTTGTATTGGCCGCCATGGGAGCGCTTTACTGCAAACAACTCCCCGTACAGAAATCTCTTGGGAAGGTGTTTGTCTGGCATGCGGAGTGCATGTCCCGCCCATCGGAGTTAGGATATTTTTATTGTCGCATCGATACTGTAAATGTTGGACATCTTTAAGATTTCTGTGTCTGGTATGTGGTCGGACCACAAATACATAATAAACACAGGCTATCACGTGATAATTTGTTTTCGTCGTTTTATCATCATTATCATGTGGCTAAATGTTGTTTGCTTACGATTTGTGAATGAGGTCCTTTACTTAAATATTTTATATGAATTATAATTATTCCATTATCCTTTGAAACTATAAACAATATTCGTACTTAAGAAAAATTTTGGAAACTAGAACAAAAAAAATATAGCAGCAAGCAAGGGATTATCTACTTTGTATTAAACTCAGCATTTAGCACTATGTTGCTTCATTTGTTTGATACATTTGTAGGCAACTCTGAAACCATGTATGTCTTATCTTATCTATTGTTATGACATGATTAGGATTTCGGTATTTGTTTCGGGAAAGATTTATTTAGTGACAGATGACGTAAAGTTTGTTAAAAAATAGAACGCTCTACGATACACTATCAACAAGACAATTTTCATTAGGACAGTGAAGTTGAGGGGTAATATCTAAACGGCTAGCAACAGAGGACATTGGACGGGTCCCTTCTTTAGGATAAAAAGAGTTTACTGTTTAACACTAGCATCGACTCCATCTGTATTGATTGTTTCGGCCTTTCGATGGTGTAACTGAGTTGGTTTAAAGGTTACCTCCTATGTAGGCCTATTTCATTGATTGCATTCTACACCACGAAATAACACTATATAATACAGACGTTACTTAAAAAAAAGAAGATGATTACGTCCTACGCGTCATGCATCTAGTCATGCATGTTGACCAATGACTTGCGTTCTGTCAGGTCACTGGTTTTCCTGGCTGGCTATGGCAAACCATTTTATGCTTCCTAGGGAACATCTCTCCAAAATACAATTGTGGTAATTATTCTGAAAGTGTACGGGACGTTCAAAAAGTTTCACTGTCAATGATTTTTTGTTTCGAGCTCTTCGTTTCAGATTATACATTCACGCAGGATAACAAACACGTTAACATGTTCACATCCAGACCATGTAACATTGTTGAGCAGTCAAAGTTATCGAGAAATTGTATATAGATTATGATCCTTTACAGTTTACACTCTTCATTTCATACCACAGCTCATCAATTATAATCGTCGCAATTACATACATGAGCATAGTCGATTAGTCTGAACGAAATCAACTTTTAATGTTTATCACAAAGAACCGAGTTCACAGATTTCTAAATGCACGGAAATACGAGATTGTTCCTAGTGCATGATTTTGTTCCTAGTGTATGATTCGTAGTTGTACTTGAGGGGTACACCAACAGTCCAAATTGGCAAAGAAAAAAATGAAATGGTCTACAAAAAAAAAAAACATGGATTTAAATCAAAGGATATTTTTGGCCAGTAGCCATTTCATTTTAAATGAAATTTTTTTTATAAAAAAAAAAAAACGGGAGGGCGGCATTTTTTTATTTCGCGCGCAGGGGGCCACAACCCTCGCGGCGGCCCTGTATGTATGTATTATGTACCGTATATATATCTTGGTCAATAGGCGTCAGCTTGCTTTGACTGACATGGAGTAGAACCCTGGTATTGAGTAAAAAATGTGTTAATTAATAATCTAACTAATGGTTCTCACTTACCTTCTCAGCTTGACTTACTAACGTAGCAAGTTCACCATTGTCTGATCGACATTTGTCTACAGCCTCAGTCCATGTTGTTTCTTCTATCACAAAGTGATAACATCCTCTGTGGATTTTGATCCAGCCTTCTTGACAAGTGACATAGCCAGTTTCTTCTGTGGAAACAAGTTGTTGGGTTTTTTTTTGTTTTTTGTTTTACATTTTCTAAAGTTTATTATTGTTAAAGCTTTATACCCTTTACCTTTACCCATCCTTTAGTCTGTTGGACGTACCGTACGTTGGGGCACCAAGCAAGACTCGTTGACCGTCTTTCTCTATTCCTCCCTGTCTTATCATCTTGGTTAGAGCCTCTTTCAATGACAAGCACGTCCATTCTTTTATGTCCGCTTTCCCTGTCTGCTTTTTTATTTCTTTTTCCTGTTACTGTTTCCTAAAGGAAGGTCTTTGTGAGTCCCGAAGATCTTGTAATATGGCCATATATATTTAGCTTGCGTATTTTTTTACTATAGTAAGCAGGTCATTATGGGGTCCGATCGCTGCAATAACCCTGTCTCTAATCTCTTTCTGATGCGGTCTTTGAAGGTGAACAATACCGCAATTGCATAATTTAATTTATATAAAAGTGCGACAACCATGTAGGAAACAGGCCATCTAGTGGTAGCACACAACACACGCGCAAACACTTTTATACACAAAGACGTACACCTTAGCAAAGTAGTGTACACAAAGTCACAAAGTCGTATCTTCCTTCCATTAATGGTTACATAACGATAACTATAAAGCGTAAATCACTCGAGTTGATGTGGATATGAGCGGATTGTTTGTACGTATGTGTGTTTGCGCGCGCTGATCTTATTCTATTATTTTCAAATAATTCAAATTCCTTTTAAGATCTGCATTTTGTCCGTCTCGTTGTATTGGTCAGAGTACAATAAATTTTATACTAGGCTACTTAGGCCTACTATTATTGTAACATATCCTGTAACATATCATCTGCAAGCAAGATTTACCTAGGCAAGTTAGAGCATACGATCACTTGAAACAGTGTCCTGGCTAGGAATAGGAATTTGCATGGGAGCTGGACCTCTTTGGGGGCCCCTGCATTTTGCACAATATTTAAGATTTAATTTAAAAAAAAAAATCACTAATTCGGATCCCCCTCGAGTGGTGTCCCAGGGGGGGGGGTCAAATTCTCCCCTCCCTCCACCATAGTTCCGCCTTTGGCTGAATACATGTCAGTCTTTTTGAGCTGTGAAAAATTTAGATTAAAATGTCAATTTTACTACATTTACAAGGAATTTACATACGCTGCCGCTTTTTTTTAGAATAAAATATAAATATAAACATTGTTGTTTTTTTCTGAGACAATGCGGTAGATAATCTACCCTTTCTTATCTACAATTTATCCTCGACCATTCGTTGCTTCATATTGTATGTGAGAATAAATTACTGATGGAATTCAATTTTTTTATAACGTCCCCTTATTGTTGTATTAGTCATTAAGTGACTCAGTGAGACTTAATGTTTAACTTTGTGTCTTGTGGATCACAGGTTCAACACGTCTGCGCATGTCAATATTAATGAGCATTTTTTGAGTGCCTCTGGCATCAGTTTGATGAATTGATGAAGTCACAACTTCTGGCTAAGAGATTTATTACTAGCAAAATGAGCCTCGCCCATTTTAGTGTTACAAGAAGGGGAAGTAAATAGTTAAGTAATAACTAGAATTTAGTAAAATAAAAAAAACTCTTGGTTTTTATTTTCAGATCAACTCTCTTGTAGCATGTAATATCATCTTTATTTCTGCTTTTTTTTTTTTTTTTGTAATTCTTCAATATGCAAAGAATTCTTTTCACTAAGCCTGCCCGATTATTGTCTTCTATTACAGTCCAGCTCATTTCTACACAAGATTTTCTTTGTTTATTCGTTCAATTCTTAACTGAATATTAGGGTCCATAAAAGACGAATGCACAATCACACAGAGAAAGTGTACTCATAATATTTGGTAGTTTTTACTAAAGTTTCTGTCTCTTGTCAAATATACAACTGACAAAATACGTAATTTTTTCTAATATATCTAATTATTCATAATTTTTTAGATGTATCAAAAGATCTCCGACCTAGTCATGTTCTATGGATATTTTCAGTATTATTGGCCTACGACAAAACAGTTTTTAAAACTATAAAAAATTGTATTGATGACGTGTAATTAAGAAAAACGGAATTATAAAAGTGATACAAAGCTTTGCCCATTACGAACAGAAAATAAATTGTGTGACCAAATGGATCCCAGCCTGGTAAACAATAAAAAATATTTTTTTTTTTAAATACGAAGAGTGCCCCCCTCCGGTTCAGTTAGTGCTTAATGGTCTCATCAACAAGCGCATAGACTACATTGACACCATCTACACCCCCCTCCCTACGTCATATTTAACTGTATTTAAAAAAAAATATAGAAACAAGTTAAGTTCTAATGAACTCTAGTAAACAAGTGATGAGTCTCTAGATCCACTTACCTGCTATTGCAGCCTGGATATCGTTCAATGTGAGCAGTCTCAAAAACAAGTGAGAAAACAAAACAGTCTTTAAACTTTTGTTCATTGTTCGTCTGAGTCGTTTTCCTCTGACAACATAAAATAACTAACTCCCAATCTAGAGATCTGTTCCCTAAAAACCTCTACTTCGATGTGGATGTTAAGTCTTAAAAGAATGTACCTATGTGTAGAAATCCCTCGACAACTTTTACTCACTGCACGACAACAATGGTGAGAGACACAAACAATCACATCAGGCGAAGATTTGGAGATTTAAAAAAATAAATGTCAGGATAGGAGAGTAACAAGACAGAGAGGTGTCCACTTGAAAAAAAAAAACTTTAGCATACTGATAGCTAAAATTATCTTCCTATGAATCAGAAGAGAGAAAATAAACATTTTAAAAAATCAGTATGCTCTAGTGAGTATAATCTAAGTGGAATACTCTCCCTTCCATTTCCCCCCTTCCTCACTGACCAAGTAGTTTCTAATAATTGAATAAGGGAGAGCACTTTATTATAAACACGAATGGAATGAATCAGTAGTTATGTCACATGTGTAATTATTTTTTATTGGGAGATTGGATAGATGCGAGCAAGGGCAGCAACTGCCAATAAGCTTTTCGTCGAGTCACACTAGTAGTGATAGAGCTATTGTTGTTTTTTTTTTAAAAAGTCATCGACCAAAGATAATAAAAAAATTAAATATTGACATGTTGTATTATGTTCATCCATCGTAATTTCATTCATGTTTTTGCCAGAGACAAGGAATATTTGTGCAAAATTTCAGCTTAAACTGAAATAAAGAAATAAAGTGGACAAATTTGTTTACCGGACAGACTGACCGAGTGATTTGATATAGACTTTGTAAGAAATGCAATAGTTGGCGTCCACATATAATAACTGAACTATTTCTTAATCGTTGGACCCGAAAACAATTATTATTGCCCGATTGATTTGGTTTCCGAATTAGTTTATAAGTGCCGAGCTGGTAAAGGGAAGAGAATGTGTTAATTAGTAAAAACATCCCATTTACCTTCTCAGCTTGACTTAATATAGCAGCAAGTTCAGCATTGTCTGACTTACAATATTCTACAGCCTCAGTCCATGTTGTTTCTTCTTCCACAAAGTGATAACATCCTCTGTGGATTTTGGTCCAGCCTTCTTGACAAGTGACATTGACGTCTTCCTCTGTGGAATTTTTTTCCTTACATTTTTAATAGTTTACTTTTGTTAAAGCTGGCTTCATACCTAGGTATTTTAAAATCATAATTTCTTTTTTTGAGTTTGTCGTTTGTTTTTAAGATAAAATTTATAATTTGAACTAAAAGTCAGTTTGTCACACCGAAACTACCCATAGAGACGAGTTTAACTTAAAAAAAAAACATATACTAACTAGATTTTATTCTCCCCTCTTCTATTAGTCCAATAAACTATCAAGACGAGATAGAAAAATGTTTCGGGAAATCCCGAATGTCTTAAGTGTCTGAACTTAATAATATATACTAATAGTAATTATTTATATTTCGCCCCCCCCCCCTCTAGTATGTTCGCCGATATGGGGGTGGGATGTCGGGAGGGGGCGATGGATATTTTTATGGATGGATATTATTAGAATATTTTTCAACATTTTTCAAAAGTTCCTTTTTCAATAGGATTAAATGGTGAGCTTTAGGTCAGGAGAATGCGTTTCTTCGGTGTAGAATGCAAGAAAACGTTTTTTGGCGTCGAGGCTTTGTCCCGAACCCGATTGATAAATAATGAGCTGTGGATGTCAGGACAATGCGTTACTGCAGTGAAGTATGCAAGAAAACGCTTTTGGCGTCGGGGCTTCGCCCCGAAATCTACTGATGAATAATGAGCTGTAAATGTCAGGATAATGCGTCTCTGCAGTGACGAATGCAAGAAAACGCTTTTGGCGTCGGGGCGAACTACTGAATAATGAGCTTCTAATGTCAGGAGAATTGCGTTTCTGCAGTTAAAAATGCAAGAAAGCGCTTCTAGCGTCGGGGTTTCAACCCGAATCCCACTGGCGAAGCTTACAGCCCTCCCTCAGGCTCCAGCTTGCCTCAACATGACTGTTTTTTTTTTTCACGAAGGTTAAAAAAAACTCCTTTTTTAATCTCGTAAGTATATATATATATATATATATATATATATATATGCTGTACACACGTTTATGTATAGGGTTAGGGTTTACTGGGCGTTAGGGGTAGGGTTTGGAAAAAAATCGCCCCCTCCCACTCCAAAGTTCTGGCTCCGCTAGTGATACTAGGCTACTTAGGCCTACTACAAGTACTGTAACATATCCTCTGTTGGCAAGATTTAACTGGCAAAATAAAACCTACGATCACTGGAAACAGTGGCGTAGCAAGAGAGGTGCCATCGTTTTTGCGCTTTGGGAGGGGGCGGGCTTGATCTTTTTGAGAACCCCAGCATTTTGCGTAACATTTAATATTTAATGTAACAAAGAAATTCGAAAACTTATTTGGGGACCCCCCTTAAGTGGGGGGGGGGCCGGTTGTATTTTCAAATCCCCCCCCCCTACCCTAGATACGCCACTGATTGAGAAGATGTGAGTCTTTTTGAGCTGTGAGAATTTTAGATTAAAATGTCAATTTTCCAACATTCACAGATCTTTCTTTTCATACTGATGTCACTGACAAGTACCTTCACTGATACTGTATATTTTTAAGAACGATTTGTCCCATACAAAGCAAACCAATATTTGCCATTGAGTGTCTCTATGCCGATGTTTGCGCCCTGCTAGCTCAAAATAAAGTTGATAAACACGATCTCCAGATGGCGGTCAACTAATTTGCACACACTCCCGCCTCTTTTATTTATTTTTAAACTTCGGGAAAATAGAAGTCATGTTCCAAAAGTAAAAAAAAAAAAAAATCTACTCAGCCCCAAAGATCTCCGTAAATGGACAACCCTTTAACGGTAGTAGACCACTTCATATGTCTGGGAAGTACAGTATCAAATGAAGCATCGCTTTCAATGGAAGTTGATAACCGTCTTCCAAGGGCAAGTAGTGCTTTTGGGTTCCTCCAGGCTATATAGGCTATATATCTTTTAAATAGAATTTTTTTTTTTAAAAAAAAAAGCCCCCCTCCCCTTTTTTTCGTGAATTATCATGGCTATGAAGGACAAATACAACTAACATTGTTTTCTTCTGAAACAATGTGGTAGATAATCTCCCCCTTTCTTATCTACAATTTAGCCTCAGCCACTCGTTGCTTCATATTGTATGTGAGAATAAATGATTGAAAAAATGAAAAATATTTTTTTTAAAACGTCATCTTATTGCTGTAGGCCCCTATTAGTCATGAAGTGATTCAGTCAGTCTTAATGTTGAACTTTGTATCTCGTGGATCACAGGTTCAGCACGTCTGCGCATGTCAATATTAATGAGCATTTTTTTTTTTTGATTGACTGACAGGAAGTGCAATACATTTCAATCTCAAGTTAACCTCAGTTTGAACTCACGAGCCACGACTACTGGCTAAGAGATTTATAACTAGCACAATGAGCCTCACCCATTTTTTTTTTGTTTCCCAGAATGGGAAGTAAATTGTTAAGTATTAACTTCAATTATCCATTTTTTTTTTTTTACGTTTTTATTTTCAATCAAATTCTCCCGTTAAGTAATTGTAGTCGTCTAGAGTTACAAAGATTACATCAACTCTGTCTGTCTGTCTGACCAAAAGATTGCACACGTTATTTTTCCGACACGCAATTTCTGATGAAGCCAAAATTTTGCACAATTATTTCTTTTACCCGAAAACACTAGAACTTATTTTTTTTTAAAAATCAGTTAATTAACTATTGTTAATAAATTACCTTATTAATATGCTACTTTATCAAACAAGGAAAGAAATAATACTTTCTTCTATTACTGTCCAGTTTATTTCTACATAAGACGGTAAACAATACGTTATTTTCACTTATATATCTAATTATTCATAATTATTTAGATGTAAGCTATCAAAAGATGTTTGGACTAAGTCATGTTGTGTGGATCAGTATCATTGACCTACGACAGAACAGTCTTTAAGACTATACAAAAATTTTATTGATGAATTATAATAAAGAAAGAAAGAATGATAAAAGTCTTACAGACCTTACCCATTATGAACAGAAATTTGATTTTGTGACTTTGATGTAATCATCAAAGAAATAAATGGAATCAAGCCCAGAACGCATTGAAAAGTTGTTGTTTTTTTTTTTCGCTAGGAAGAGTGCCCCTCCCCCAAGTTCAGTTAGTGCTTAATGATCTCAACAAGACTACGTTGACACTACTACACTCCTATTTCCCCACATCATATTTAACTGTATTATAGAACCAAGTTATGTTCTAATGAACTCAAGTCCACAAGTGAGGGGTCTCTAGATCCACTTACTTTCCAAAACGGCCTGGATATCGTTCAATATGAGCAGTATCAAACACAAGAAAGAAAACAAAACAATTTTTTTTTAAACTTTTTTTCATTGTTCGTCTGAGTCGTTTTCCTCTGACAACATACTGCGCTGTGAGATCCGGCGCACAGGTTGCTGAGGAAAAAAGAACAACGCTTGCGAAAGAAAAACGCCAGAGAAGGAAAGCAAGGCAAACGACACTAGCTCCAGCTGGAATTACCTGCCCAGAGTGCGGCCGAACATTCCGGGCTCGCATAGGTCTCACCAGCCACATGAGGAGGCACAAAACCCCAGTGCAAAGCCCTCAACCCACTGGATGACAAAGTGGTCATCATCGAACCACGATGGACGAACTATTAGATTAGAATCCAGATATCTGTTCCCTACAAACCTCTGCTTCGTTGTGGATGTAGAGTCTTACAATAATCTGTGTGTGGAAATCTTTCGACAAATTTCACTCATTACACGACAACTATATTTAGAGAGAGACAAATCAGGCGATGCTTTGGAGATTTAAAGATAAATCTTAGGATTGAAGAATAACAAGACAGAGACATGTGTCCACTCGAAAAAAAAAACATTTTAACTTTAGCATACTGATGCCACTAAAAATATAGGCGTCAGAATAGAGAAAAAAAAAAGATTAAAAAAAAAATCAGTATACTCTTGTGATTGTGGAATACAATTTGAGTGGAATATATTCGCTTCCATTTCCCCCCTCACTGACCTAAATGAAAGACTTCCAAGCATTTTGTCACAGCAGTTTCTAATCATTTGATAAGGGAGAGCACTACGTAATAAACACGAATCGAATGAATCAGTAGTTATGTCACTTTATCAACACATACCAAAAACTGGATGCTTTGTACGCAGACGCCACTTAAAATTAAACTTAAGTTCATTAAAACGTGTAATTATTTTTTATTGGGAGATGGGATATATGCGATTAAGGGCAGTAACTGCCAGTAAGACTCAGTGCAAACTTTCTTCGAGACAAATTTATGGCGATCGAGCTATTGGTTTAAAACAAAATGCACCGACCAAAGATGAGAAACAATGTTTAAATAGTGTCCGTATTGACAACCCTGTATCCTGTTTATCCATCCATTACCAGTCTTGAAGAGAAATGGAACTTCCGTTCTGGAGATGCGGGAAAATCACTCCGACATGTTACAAAAGTTTGGAATTGAAACGTTTATGCAGATTTAATCACTAGGTAAGGAAGGTAAAAAGATATTTATAGATTTAAATCTACATGTTGTGTGGATGTGACAAATTTGACTTTTTACCATTTGGAGGAATCTGTTTAGGAAGTGCTACTTGAACACTGCCCATGAATTAACGCAAAAGTTGTGTAGGTATGTCAGTCAGGGGCGTAGCTAGGAATTTTCCATCAGATTGGGGCCCGGGGGAGAATACCTCTTTGGGACCCCTGCATTTTGCGTTATATTTAATTTTTAATGTAAAAAAACACTCGTTTGGGAACCCCCCCCCCTCAAGTGGGGACCCGGGGGGATTTTCAATTTCTCCCCCTCCTCCCCCCACCCTAGCTACGCCACTGATGTCAGTGTCTGATTGTCTGCTTGTAACTTTGAGAACAATACAAAGGACAGGAGCAAGTTCTCTCAAGGCAATCTTCACCTGATGAAGTTACAAAAGTTTTTGTCCTTGAATCTCACCATTGTCTCCAACACACACATACACTTACACACTATTTCAAGTTTTCTATTTAAATGTATAGGCGCATTACAACACGCTCAGTGCTTTGGTCCACTCTCCACTGTGGACTGGATGATGATATTAAAACTCTCAGTTAGTGGAAATGAACACAAGCCCTCTCGCTAAGCATCCAAGCGGCTATTCTGTACTGTTGGTCTTCTAGCACTGCCATGAGGATGTAATAGATAACACAAAGTTGAATGGCAAGATGAGCACTAGCCTATATAAAACTGCAATGTGCATGTAATAAAAGTTGTTTAGTTTTTTTTTACTAGTGGCGTAGCTAGGGTGGGAGAGGAGGGATGAGAATTTGAAAATCCCCCTGGGTCCCCAATAGAGGGGGGGGCCTCCAAATGAGTTTTTTTTTACTTTAAATATTGATATTATGCAAAATGCAGGGGCCCCCAAAAAAGTCAAGACACCGCCCCAGGGCCCCAAAATTATGGCAAATTCCTAGTATTCCTGGTACAAGAGAGAAAAGCCTTATTTTGAAGGTATATAATGACCTATGTTTGCATTGTGGATATTAAAAAAAAGGTCCAAATATAATATTCAAAATCAAACAACAAATGTCTCTATAACAACACTAAATGCTTGGTGTCATTTTTATTTTCTTTTATCTGGTTAACAAATTAAAAAAAAAAACAATATCAATTATGATCAGTATAAAAAATAAAACTTCTTTAATATATATATTAATACAGTACTGTAGCAGGGCTGGTCTTAGGTAATTGAAAGTCCTAGGAGAAGTGAATAGGTGACCCCAAATTAAATAGAAAAATAATAAGTAAAAATAATAATCATATGCTTATAGCATGCAAGAGTACTATGGTCCAATCTCATTTGTGGGCCAGTGGAGGGTATCTTGGAGAATGTTTTCCGTGCTGCCTTTAGGCGCTCAGTAAACACAACTCTGCTTGAGTTTGGTGTCGAATCTTGAGCCCCCTTCATTTGTAGCCAAGACAAGCCAAATTCAAGCATACTTAGCCTCTCAACAACACTTCAATGAAAAAATCAGACTGAAAAATATGCAAAACATTTTAAGCAATCCTGAATCTAGATCTAAATATTATAAATCATCAAAAAAGTTAAATTCATATAGAGTCAAAAGCACTAATGTGCTTCATAGATGATCATGATCTCAAGACTAGAAATAACGTTTTGACATTTCAATGAAAGGAAGAAACAATGATATTGTAACATATGTGGTCTAACAAGTAGATCTAAGCATTTGCATATAAACCTTTGAATCATAGTTGAGACATAGAGCAAGGCTAGTAGACATGGAGCCATAGAGTTCTGCTATGTTTCAGCTTTGATCCATGTTTTGCAATTTTTTGCTACAAGAAAAAATTTCTTTGAGTTTTGTGTCAGACCACTATTGAGGCCCTAGACAGCTGCCTAGTTTGCCTAAGCCTAAGGCTGGCCCTGACTGTAGGAATGTAAACACAGATCTTCCAGTCAGTGGGAACAAAAGTTTATGAATCATATCTGGTAATCCTTATCTTGTTGTTAATGATTGCCTGGACTAAATGTGTTAAAAAATAATACTGATGGTATTCCAGCTTAGGTTAACCAGATCATGAGATTATAAATATAATGTGTGGCAAAAAAAAAATTTTTTTTTACACTGAGAGATAAAAGTGTAACACAAAGTTTAAAAGCTGCAAATTGACTAGTCAAATGAGTTGTGGTACAATAAAAACTGAGGCCTTAGATATAGAGAAATGATTCTTAAATAGATTCTTTGCAGATGTCTAGCACAAAGCAAAATACTCTACCAAGACATGCTTAATACATAAATATAAAGTCTAGTGTGGATCTGTTGGGCAATGTTGTAGATGTGGAGATGTTACAAATAAATATTAATGTAAACCATAGAAAAATGTATATTATTGTGGAATGTATAGAGTTCAGTCCCCTTCCTTACAATTATTAAACTCTTTTTCACAACCTTAAAAAAAGTAATTAGCAATAACTGTATACAAATAATAACACATCATTATATGGCCAATACATACAAACAGAAATGTTATTTAAAAGTTTGTTACATTCAATCTCATTTCAAAAAGACTAAAAATGTTTTGCTTCTTTTTATGAAAAAAAAAAAAGATTAAAAATCAAGAAATTTAAAAAAAAAAAATAATAATGTAGAATAATTACAAAATCTGACTATTTCATACAAAAATTCAATGCGAATGATTTCTTCCAATACAGTATCAGTGTTTCTGCTTTCTAGAGTCTCTATCGTATACACTATGTAGTGATTTACTCCTTGTACAGGCCTTTCTGAATGAGGTCTCTCCACACATGACCATCTGGCCAACGGAAGGCTGCCCTAGAGTCTGGCTTCATGTCAATACTGTACCCAGGGACCTAGTTTTAATTACAGTTACAGAAAAGTTACAAGTGAAAATGTTGAAATTTTAAATCACCTTGTCGAATACTCTTACTACATGTAACATTCTTTGATAAGATAAACAACAATGTGTAATGTGGGGGGAAAGGGGGAGAAGGGTATAGTAAGAAAATAAAATGTTGGAACCTCCTCTCCCTGTCCCAGTATGCCTCTGCCTTCATGGCTAAGTAGAAATTAGAACTAGAAATGCTAACAAGAGTAGAAATGAGAATGAAATATAAAGTGCTGTTTTTTCTTAGCTTTCTTTTAGTTAGAAAACCTTGAGCCTTTGTTTCCGTTGCTATAATTAGCCTACATTAGATATTTGTAGAATTTATAATACCACAAAACATAGAAGTTTGTTTAGAATCCATGATCACCTCTGCAAAAGAATAGAAAAAAGGTCAAATAGGTAGTTTGACCAGCTGCGCAGCTTTATTTAGTCAGATTTCAAAAGTAAAAAAGAAAATCTACTATTCTGTAAATTCTGGTTAATCAGGCAACAAGGTTAGCTCCCAACATGATCTGATTAATGATCATTTTGATAGTAAGAAGCCAATGAGTGATTATGTTTTCAAAACTTTATTGAGTTGTTTCTCATTTAGTTCTCTTTTGTATAGGAATAAAAAAAAACACATAGCGCCTATAACATAGAGGTTAATGAGATCAATATTAAATACTACTTCCAGATCATAGTGATACTGGGTTCAAGTTTTTAATGGAAAGTCAGACTTGAAAACTGTTTCAACCAAATGTGAATTGGAATCAAGTGAATTGGTCACTTAATTATAGAGCATTGACTTTGTATTGGCATGGATTAGAACATATTTTGGGAGTTTGTTTTGGTGGAAGATTAGTGCTCAGTAATATCTAAGTAGTTGAACCATTGCAATGATAAGCTGGTAGGCCATGAATTAATTCATATAAAGAAAAATAAAAAAAACTGATTTTATGAGATTTTCTTGGTTACAAAAATATCCTATAATAACATCTCTAAAAGCGTTGTACTGATCTAGACACTGACTCTAAATTGAAACAAGGAAAAGAATTTTTTTTTAATGCTTATCAAAGGGAAAGAACTAACTATTTCACTATCAAAAAAAAATAATAAAAAAATCATGTGGGAATCACCAATAAATATATGACTAATTGGTGAATTTTTTTATTTATTCATATCTTGTCAGGTAGCCCTACTATGAATAATTGTGCAAAGTTTCAACTTATCTGAGAATGCGAAACAGGAGAAAAATATGTTCAAACTTTTTACCAGACAGACAGAGCAAGTTGATATCAGCTTTTAACAAAAAAAAAATTTAAAGTCCACTATGAATTGATTTCTGGTTAAGTTAGTTTGAAAAGGTACCACAATTTTTCAAAACAATCTATTGTTATTTTGCCTCATACTTCCTATTTGTCCTATTTATACTGCAACAAAGTCAAAGTATACCAAATATTAGAATTGAGCTTGCCAATATTATGCCTAACATCAAGAAGTTATGCTCTTTCAAGGATACAGTATCATCAGTAACAATGAACACTTGGGCAAAAAGTTATCAAAACCAACAAAAGCAAAAATTTAAAACAAGTTAAAATAGCATACTACTTCTGCCTTAGTATCGAACTTTAGATTGTAATAAATTACTATCGAATTGTCCCATTCTAAAATATCAGTTTATATTCACCTCAGGAGCAATATAGCAGCCATCTTTGATTGTACAAGGACTCTCAAAATGCTCATGCAAGTGATCTGTATATTCAATCATTCTGAGGCAAATAAACAAAATAACTAAGCAAAAATATTTTTAAAAAGTGTATCATTTTTGTTGCAACAATTATTTGAATAGTAACTGAAAAATAAAGTTTGTAAGTAGACATGTCAAAGTAAATTTATATTATTAATTTTAAAGGGACTCATATCATAGCAGCTGTTACTCTGGTGCACTTTCCACATTGGTTTTAGAGGTATAAGCACTTTTAAACATGCTATTTTTCACACACATCACATCTCATAGATTATACCAACCTTTTCTCTAAGGATCCAGACACACATATGTAGTCAAAGATAGATAAATGTTGGACATATTCACACAGACCCACACCTCCAGCATGGGGACACACTGGAACTAAAGGGAGATAAATGTTCATATTAAAAGAATTAAATTTTTTAAAGATATTAAAATGAATAAAGGCTTATAAATAAAATGTGAGATAACAAAGCTTAGCAGTAATAATAAAGATGCCAAGTGTATCTCAAGGGTGTGTCAATGAGGACAAGGAAGGAAGGGGATGGAGGGAATATAAAGAATATACTATAAAATGATTCAAAACAAATTGTACAAATATATGAATCACAAAAAGCAATCATTAAAACAAAACGTTAATAAACACATTGGGTTCGCAGTATTTTGAAACACTAGATGAATTACCTCCATATTTTTTAGCCATTAAAATTACAGCAATGTTTTCACTGACACCTCCAAGTCTACAGCTGTCTATCTGACAAAACTGCATGGCGCCAGCTTTGAGGAACTGTTTAAACATGACTCTGTTCTGACACTGTTCTCCTGTGGCTACACCAATACCCAATGGTTTTAAAGCCTGAAAAGACAGTTAGTGGTAATAAATATTATTTTACAAACAGAAATAAATTTCAATTAAAACATTTGTTTGTCTTCATTTCTATTGATGTGCCAACTTCCTTCTTTTTTTTTATCTCTTGAGTAATAAATACAAAAATATTAACCAATTAGTCAATACAAAAAAATTAGCAGAGCAGCAGATATTTTATTTCAATTCCTTAAATTTACTATGTTTCTTGTAGATGTATATAAATAGGTGCATGTCAATAAAAAATCACTGCATGAAACAAAATTGCATTGCTACATAAATACTCATAAGAATCAAACTAATAAGAATATTGTTGACATTAGCTACAGAATAAGTTTTATATCACAGACTAAATGGGTTAGAGCTACAGAAATTAAAGTTTAGACTTTTACAATCTTCTACACCTCTATCAATTTTTTCAAATCAATATACAAATTTAAAGAACTATCATAACAATCATACCCTAATCTAGAACTATAATCACAATACTAAAACTAGAGAACAGTCACAGAATATTTATTTTTGAATTTATTCAAACAATTTATTTTAAAAAAAAAAAAAGTCTGACCTTAGCTATTTCTGCATGGCCTAATACATCATCAGGGGATGTGGGTTCCTCGATCCAAGTGATGTTAAAATGAACCAGTTCTCGCATCCAATCGATGGCTTCCTGTACCTCCCATTTCTGATTAGCATCCACCATCTTAAACAAACATATAGAATACATTTTATGTGAATGGCTGAATTATTTTATTTTTAGCAAGAAATTTGTTTAAAAAATTATGAGTTATGTTTTTAGTTCAGTTTTTTTAATTTATCTTCATTAGCAACTCAACACTTAAGTTAAGCAAATCATGCCTATAGTATAAGCACAAGCATTCATTCTGTATAACAGTCAATATCACTAACAAATCATGAAATATATGAACTGCAAAAAAATATAATTAGCTCCAAATCTCTATTATAATCTGATCCTGATTTTAGAAATAAAGTTTTGATTACAAAAATAAAATGTCAATATCACATTTTACATTAAACTTATTTAATTATGTATTTTTGTTTGTTACCTTTAAGACATTTTAAAGTGTCTCTTTATTTAATGATATTACCTATAGGGTTACTCTCCTAAAGTAATATTTTTCTACTGTTATACAAGTAAATGTCCTTTTGGGAAGGAGGAGTGACTCTAGTCAATTAATAATTTGATTTGCGGAAAGAACTTGTTAGGTATATTGTAGCATAGGTCTAAGTTTGAATATTAGTTTTGTTTTCTTATCTAATTTGTAAAATGAATTATGTAAAATCATTAACATTTATTTAATAGAAAACGTTTAAGATACCCTTTACACAGAAATGCCTGCATTCATTTTTAACATGACACATGCTGTTGGCACTATATTGTAGGGACCTGCGAATCAGGAAATTTTTTTCGAATCGAATATCGAATCGAATATCAGAAAATATTCGAATTTCGAATCGAATTCGAATCGAATATTCTTGAAAAAACTTGACAACCAACAAGTGTAAAATAAAACTTCAAATTCAACATTTTTATTATATTATATTTATTTAAAACTGAAACACAAAAAGTTAGCCATAATTAAATTGCAAAGCAGGCCTTTTAAAAAAGTAGATCTTTATTTATTTTGGCCCAAATCAAAGTTTCAGCATTATTTTTCGAGAGATTGTGACGATGATCAGTAATAATTTGTCCTCCAACTGAATTAACTCTTTCTGAAGAACAATTTGTTGCCTGAATTGCAGGCAAATTCCTAGCTGCTCTGGCCAAAAGTGGAAAAATATTAATACTTTCTTTCCAAAACTGAAGAGGATCACTGTTTCGATCTACAACTGCTTGCTTTGAATACAAACTGACTTCATCCTTAATTTGCTCAGAAATGGTGGAAATTGTGTTGATTCTGGTATCTCCTTGAGCATCATGCGCTTTCTTGAAAATTGAATCCATAAGGCTTCCTCTATTCCTGTCTTGAACAAGACTTTCACGTGGCAATTCATCAGAATTTTTGCAATTTTGCTTCCGTCAGAGTTTGCCAATATTGTCTCTACAAATAAGACAGCTTTTTTAATTTCAGCTTCTGAAAATAAGTAGTGTTTAAATCTTGGATCAATGAATGTGGCTGCCAGAAGATCATCCATTGTCAAATCAGATCTTGCTCCAAGTTGTTTCAATAGCTCATCTCGAAATTGTTGGAGACCTGTTGGTGATTTGGACACTAACTCTTCCTTCAATGTAAAAATGCAAGGATAGATCAAACTTATGCTGACATTGGAATCAGCACTCAAAACTGTTGTTGCTTCTAAAATTAAATTATAAATTCCTAATACGAACATACCTCAAAAAAAAAATTGGGGAAAAGAGTACAGCAATTCGTGTCGTGTGTTTGATCCGAAGTTGGCCCAGTATGATCCAAGATTGTTCAATGAATAAAATATTCAGACAATTTGTTTAAGAACAAATATAAAGTATTTTCGGAAATTCCGAATCGAAAGCAAGAAAAATCTTGTTTGAGTAACTGTAGAACTTTCAGCTGATACTGGTTTCAGAAGCTGCTTTATAAACCAGTTAAGTAACATTTTACACACCAAAGTATATATACTCACCAAAACCGAGCTTGAATTATCCACAAAAAAGGATTACTTTTTTTTGGAAAATATTCGAAGATTCGAAAATTTAAAAATAATTTCGAATCGAATTCGAATATTCTTTTTATATTCGAATTCGAATCGAATATCGAATATTCGCAGGTCCCTACTATATTGTTTTATATTTACCAACAAGTTATCAGGACCCATTGTCTGGCGCAATATTTTTGCTCTTCTTTTATCATCTTCCAGGTCAGAGCCAACTTTCATTTTGAACCTTTCAGAAAAGAATTACCTTTGTAACTTATTATGTTTAATGATCATGAATTGACACTAGAGCATACAATTCATGTCATAATTATAAAGCATTCATAGCTGGATATTAAGAACACATGAATAGTAATATGTATTGGTGGGTGAAAAATGAGTACAGCTTGTTAAAATTTATTGATGCTGTATTTCAATTATCCATAATTGGGCATAACTGACTTCAAATTAGCTGTTAAATTAGGAACAGAGAAGAAAGATATTTAATAATGGTGTAAAATATAACTCAATAACATTTCTATTACTGAGAATTTGAAATATGTAGATTCTACTGAATATGAAATGTTACCTTGTAAAGCCTTGTGCTTGAGCTTCTTTACATAGCTAGTGTAATGAAAACAACATTTTAGTTAAGAAACACTGTTATATTCAACATTGGTTTGTTTTTAAATAAACTTTTAGTAATATTTTTTGTGTTATTAGGTAAGATTTATTGATGAAGGGTGTAACTTTAGTTTCTAGCATTCAGAGAAGCCTGAGACATATATTTACTTTATAGACTATTTCTTTTTTTTTTTCTTTCTTTTTCACATTTTACCTGAGTTTATACGTTAATGGTGAATTCAAGATAAAAGTCGGCTAAATTATTTTTGGGCTAAGAAAGCTATAATTTGACAAAACACAACTTACAAATATAAATGACATCTAGACCTACTAGCGATGTAGAAGCCTAGATGTGCGATCAGGCAAAAATAAATGCTCTATGATCAATTGTATGCTATGGTTATCATGCAGGCTTAAATTTCTAAATTAAATTAATTTTTTTTACAACAAAACTTTGATAGTTATTTGTATATAAGAAAAGCCCATAGGTTAATTAGTATGTTAAAAGGACATATTTTGATATTACTTAAAATTATTAGTACCCTATATATTTAGCTTAAAATATCTTGGCCTCTTTTCTTTCTTGATTTCAAACAATTCTAAAAACACATTTTTTTTTCCTTACCTCCCTTTATAACCTTAACCATGAAAATAAAAAGTCCTTACCCTTTCAATTTTCTCATCACTGTAACCTAGCCATGCACAGGATGTAGTATAGGCTGGGTACCCAGTTTGTTTCATTTGTTCTTCTGTTCACACAGAAAGGGGAGAAAAGACATGTTTTAATTAAGTAAATTATTTGAAGTGTAAAAGCTATAGGGGATAAGATGAATGGACAAATAAGATTTAATTTAATCAAATATAAGTTATCTCAATATGAATTTGTATATATATATATATTTCGTGCAATTATTGAAATATGATAAATAAAAATAAAGGCGTTAATTAGTATGTTACATAATAGAAAAGAATATTTCTGTTTCCCTTACCTCTTACAGTTTTACCAGATTTCATTTCTTGAAGTATGGCTATGTAGAAATAAAAAGATTATTTTTAAGGCAATCTCATTTCTCGAAGTATGGCTACATAGAAATAAAAAGATTATCTTTAAGGCAATTTCATTTCTCAAAGTATGGCTACATAAAAATAAAAAGATTATCTTAAAGGCAATCTCATTTCTTGAAGTATGGC
>JADKLZ010000130.1:17122915-17144281 GCA_021533235.1 Biomphalaria straminea
TGATGGTAAAAACTGTTCAATTACAAAGGAAAATAAAAACTGCTGTACGTTTCAATACAAAGGAAGGTATCAATGCAAAGGGTGGTAACAAAAATAACTGTTTGTTTCAATGCAATGGAAGATTAAAAAAAAAAGGAACTATTTTAGTGCAAAGAGACAGTTTGCAAGCACCTTATTTTGTGCAGTTAACACTGACCTCTACAAAAGCATCATTTATAACTTCTGATCAAGGTTTGACTAAGTAACAGAGTATAAACTGTCTACACATGTTACTCTTGATTGTGACATTTAAAAACTGTCAAGAACTCCAAACCAACCATAATGACCACGATGATGACAATGTTCAATTTAATACCAGAACTCACAGTATCAACATGCAACACCAACACTAATACCAAATAAAATAAATAGCTTCCAATACATAGGGACATAAAAACTATGTTTCAATAAAAAAAGGAGGTATAAAACAGTTTTAATGGAAAGTGTTGTAGCAAAAATAATTATATGTTTCTATTCAAATGGTAGTAACATAGAAACTGTTTGTTTCAATGCAAAGGGTGGTAACAAAAACTGATAGAGGTAAAGACTGTTCGATTACAAAGGGAAATAAAAGCTACTGTACATTTCAGTACAAAGGAAGGTATCAAACCGTTTTAATGCTAAGGGAGGTAACAAAAATTGTTACGTGTTTAAATGCAAAGGGAGACAAAAAAAAAAAACTCAATGCAAAGAGAAGTTCCATAGCTACTGTATGTGTTCAATACAGAAGACAAAAACTTTCTAGTAAACGAAGGTAACAAAAATAGATTTATGGCGGCAATAAAGACTTTAAATACTGGTACAAAGGAAGATATACATACTTGTGATAGATAGGCAGTTAACAATTATTGTATTTGTTTCAATGCAAAGGATGTTAAAAACTACTGTGTTTCAATGCGAATGGAGGTACCAAAGAGAGGTTTAAAAATCCTTAATGTAAAGATTGATAAAAACTATTGCATGTTCTATTGCAAAGGGAGATAAAAACTATTTCAATACAAAGGAAAGGTAACAAAACCTGTGTTTCAAAAGAAAGGCTCGGTAACCAAATACTTCACGCATTTTGATGTTCAAGGAGATACAACTTTCAATGCCAAGAGAGGTTATCAATGCAAAAGGAAGTAACAAATGATTGTATTTCTTTTAATGCAAAGAGCCAAGAAAAGTGAAATAAGGGATGCCAGTTTCCTATATCATTTTGTACATTAGGGACATGTGCAATAATATCGAAGCCAATATAATGGAGGGTATAGTCAAACTAGATACAAGAAGTGGAAGCTATATTCTTTCGCTTAAATAATAAAAGAGGAAGTAATTTCATGTGTGTGTATGTGTCCAGGTGTGCGTATGAGAGAAACAGAATGGGATAGAGTAAAAGAGATAATCCAGAATATAGATATTATATTAAGTCCATGTTTTTGCATTGTAATTCCCCTAGTTGATACAATAAAAATAATGAAGGAATTTTGAAAATGAAGAAAAAATAAAAAGTCAACATATGAAAGCACATCTTTATTAGCCTAGTTGAGTTTAGAAAGAAAGAAGAATATAAAAAATAGTCAGTCTCTAAAACAAAACAGTGACACAGTGAACCCAATTATTTATGACAATTATCACTATTTTGTTTGTACCAGGGTAAAGGCAAAATAAAAATGTAATAATTGCTGTGCATGTGTGGTCAGTATTACTCTGAACCATATTAAAACAAGAATTATAAATCCATCTGAGATAAGTTGCAGTATGAGTAAGTGATAATTAGGCAATTACAAACAGCCTAAAATATGAACAGGTCACATAATGATTTTAAAAAATATGTCAAGAAAGAATATGGAAACACTGAGAGCCCTAAGTTACGTAAAAGTGGATTTTCATTTTTCTTTTTTTTTTAAGTATGTTTGTAATATACAAAATTAGAAATGATGATTATGAAGAGTATAAAAGAGGAAATCCATTTTTTTTTTGCATAAAAAATATTAGAAATACAGGTTCACCAATACAAGATCAAAAATTCATTTGTAACTAAAGTCGAAGTAGTAAATCAAAGTTTATACTGTAAAGACCATGTGTGACAAAAACAGTTAGAGCAATATTTATAGAAGGGATATGATATAAAGACGACAGAGATCCCACAGCAATAGCGACATTGGTACAATCATTAAAGTATCTTCTTAGTGAACATGTGGCACACAGGTAGTTAACAGGATACAAGATACCCCAAAAGTCATCCAGATAACATAACACAAGCAGTCTAATAGATTTAAGATATACTTTATAAAACAAATATCCTGCTATATGATAAATTTTTTTTTAGCATCTCAGCTTCTGGCTTTCAGTGGATCTACAGACAATACTAAACAACTTAAAGAAAAAAAACAAAAGGGAAATGCACTATAAACAAAGTAAATGTTTTATATAAAGCTAATTTTAAAGTATCTAATATTAATTTTCTTTTGAAAAACAACTTGCCGAAAATATTTCACACCTTTTCTACACCTCCTTTCACTATTTCCAGACTATAGAGTATACACAAGCTGAGAAAGAAAAAAAAAAAGGTCAAGTACCGGTATGCAAAGTAACAGTTCTGAATAATTTAATAAAATTTTTTAAAAAGTGAATGAGAAAAAAATTCTATGGTGTATTCTACATTATTTTAACTTATCTATTTAAAAAAATATAAAAAACTATTTGCCAAAATAACTCAAGGGATTCACAGCAAGAGATTTTTAGCAGGCACCTTCAGCATGGGCTTTCTGCATGTCTATTTTAGGTGCTTTGTTCTACAGACTGAGGCATCAGCTGAAAATATAAAATGGGACACTATGCAGAGAAACAAGCAAAAAAATGTTCAAGATATTTAATATCTATTCAATTTAATTTGAAAAACTACTTGCCAAAACATCATTGCCAGGGGGTGAAGCAAGAGTTTTCTAACAGGCACCTCCAACAAGGGATTTCTAGCAGGCAATTTCATCACGGGCTTTCTGCATGTCTATTTTAGGTGCTTTGTTCCACAGACAAATGCATCAGCTGAAAACAAAAAAGGGACACCATGCAGAGAAACACAAGCAAAAAAATGTTCAAGATATTTAATATCTATTCCATTTAATTTAAAAAACTACTTGCCAAAAGATCATTGCCAGGGATTTGAAGCAAGGGTTTACTAACAGGCAGCTACAGCAAGGGATTTCTATACTCTATTTTATTATGCTTTATTCCACAGACATCAGCTGAAAACAAAAAGGGTCACTATGCAGAGAAACAGTAACCAACTGATCTCCCATGGCAGATTGCTGTCAGAGTTGGAACATTACAATCATGAAATATACATTACAAGACTCACTTGGCAGGGTGGCTCATTTGGAGCTGGCTTCTTTCATGTGTCCATTCTAAACAAGGGTTCCGTCTAGCTTGTCAGTGGTTGAACTGGAGCAGCAGTCTTTCAGGTGTTCATTACATGACAAGGGTACTGACTAACTTGTCTTGGAAAAACAGTCTTTCATTATGTCCATCACAAGTCAAGGGTACTGATTGACTAGGCGGGTCGGCTAACTTAAAGCAGTCTTTATATACACTGGAACATCTGGCAGACAGCTGTTACCCTGTTATAGAATTAGTTTGAGATTATCTGCAATAAAAAGTAAATGCACATAGTCAATGAACTACTACAGGAGCAATTAGTCTGTATCTTAATCTGAAATGAGTTTATTCTATTACAATTTATTACAAAGATTTAACATGGAAATAACTTGCAAAGGAAAGCAAATGAAAAAGAAAAGGCATATGAGAAGACTATAAATATATATAAAAAATATAATACAATATTTTTTTTAATCTATTTACAAAATACTTTTTTCCATTGTCCTATGTATTTACCTGGTTTATCTGTTTTTTGGACTTCATCTGTTCTTCTAGTTGTTGAATTATGTATACTCAGCATTTTGAAAAGAAAGAAAAAAAATAACTTACAAATATAATTAAACACAAATATACACAAGAATAGGATGCATCAGCTTCATACTGATTTGAAATTTAGTTAAGATTAATGTTAAAAATGAAACAATAAGCACCTTCAATCCTAAGAGGCTGTCATTATGAGTCACTTCGTAAGTAGGCCCAAGCTCGTTTAGGTGTCAAAATCACCATGATGTACTTTAACTTGGTGTGAAAAAGAATTTAAAAAGAAATAACTATAACAAAATTTATAATAAAATGTACTAAATACTAGATTGTCCTCCTTTTATTAAAAATACTAGATTGTCTCCCTTATATTTAAAAGCAAGTAGAAAAAAAAGTATATTAACTACAAAAAAAAAATTTTTCACAAAATATTTGCCTTTAAAATTGAAATCCTTGCTTTCTCATTGTGCTATGTATTTACCTGGTTTGTCTGTAACTAAGATTTTTGGACTTCAACTGATCCCCGAGTTGTTGAATTATGTGTACTCGAAAAGAAAAAAAAAACATCTAGTTATCTTAAAAATATACACACTATAATTAAACAAAAATATATATATATGAATAAGATGCATCAGCTTAATTATTTTTAGTTTTATTAAAATTGTAAAAAAAAATATGGGACATGTATATAAAACAATTTCAACACCTGTAATGATAAGAGACTGACATCAAAAGTCACTTCCCCAAGTAAGCCCTAGCTTGTTTAAGTGTCTGTAAATCTTCAGAATGTACTTTACCTAGGTCTGGAAAACAGCAGAATGTACTTTAACTTGCTTTGGAAATTTTAAAAAGAACGACGAAATTAATAGCTATAATGATTACAAATAGAAATAAATATAGTAAACACTAGGTTGTCCCCCTTATGTATAAAAAAAAAATTGTAATCTAGTAGTAAGTACTCTGCATACCTGTCTGAATTCAAATATGATAATGAATGGGCTGCCTAAATGAAGAAGATAAGTATGTCTAAGTGGAGATACTTGAATTTTACTAAGCTAGTTTATATATTATTGAACAGAAATTGTTCTTTAAATGCTCTGTTTAGATATAGAACTTGTGTTAAAGTTTTTTTAGCAACATGGTCAACTAAGCTGATCTTCGTCTCGACAGGTCTGGGAAACCAAAACTTCTCGACGTGTATGGTGACGCCTACGCACTACGCAAGACAGCAGGGTTTCTATCCAGGGCTTTTGCAAGAGAGGATTTAAGCCTCTCAAGCCCTCACTCAAATGGAGTTTGATGATGATGGTAAACTAATTATTAAAACAAAAACGTTTGATTTCAACATTAAAAACACAATTAGCATGCATAAAACTAAAGATTTTATCAGATAAAAAAAATTAGATTAAATGTTATAATGTGAGCAGCACTAAAAAAAAATTGAAAGCTCTCTATATGTAGCTTTCGTTACTTTTTTTTACTCAAGTTGGCCTTTTACTGGAGTTGGTTTCATTAATCTGTATGCTGCTCTATTTCTAGAGCAATAGGATGTACTCTGGATCTCCATCTGTAAAAATATGAAACAAGAGATAGAGCATTCATCTGCCAAATCAAAGATAAGTTTTTAAAGTGATAGCGTTGCTGAAAGTTGTACTTAACTACTGAATTATTCTATATCTATACATTATATTGTACCAACTTAGAAAAATAATTTTAAAAGGATGTCAAAAATCTGAAAAACAATTTTTCGTTATGTTAGTTTAACACAAATATTCTCAACTTGCATGCAAAAACCAAGAGAAAAAATGAGAAAAAATATATTACTAGCTTTGCTGGTGTTTATCTGGAGTTTCATAGCTTTTCTATATAATCCATACATCGAAAGAAACAAAGTTAAGTTTATAAAGCTAATACAAGACATTGTAAAAGACTACTTGCCGTATAGAACAAAACTTGATACATCTTTGCAGTAGTTTTATATTCTGCCTGTTCCTGTTTGGTTCCATTAATCAGTATGCAGATTTCTTTTATGAAACATTATTTAAATCTTTTCTGCAAACGTGATCTGAAGAAATGTGATAATTAATGAAATAAGCATTAGGCTGTTTAGCCAAATATGTGTTTAAGTCTTAGTGGAGATAACAGAATGTCAGTTGTATAGTAAGGAATAGATCTTGCTCTATAAATGCTATGTCAGACGAATAAGCTTGTATCATGATTATAATAATGTGGAAAATATTAGTAGAATTTTTCTTAGTATGTAATTGGAACATATTCTCAAGCATGCATAAATCAAAAGATTACAAAGAACAAAAAAAAGGAAGATTATACTTGCTTTGCTGAGTTTTATCAGTTTCGTTTTCTCTGTTCTGTACTATGCATAGGTCAAAAGAAACAACTTTTAATATCTAAATTAGAGCACTTTCAAAAGATTACTTGCCTTAAGGCAGAAAGACTTTTGGACATCTTTGAAGCCAATATTAACATGTTTAGATATTTTGTCTGTTCCTATTAGATGGTGGTTCCATTCATCTAAAGCTTCCTTCAGAGTGCTACAATGTTATATGCAACCTGATCTGTAAAATTTAAAATTTTAAGATGATTGTGATGAAAAAATAATAAAACATATGGAATAAGATTTAACCAAAGATGTGTCTAAGTCTTTTTATATGGAAATAATGGAATTTTTTAATAAACATGATAACTCCTAAATTACTATTGCTTTTATATTATATAGTACAGAAATAAAGTTTTTATAAGGTTACACCAACAAGGAAAAGTAATTATGAAAAACAATTTAGAAAATTCTTCAAATGTTACTGGAAAATTGTTACTGGAAAAATAATATTCTTAATTAGCATGCATAAAACAACAGATTAACAAAAAAATATTACTTGCTTTGCTGATCTGCATAATAAGTTTTATAGCTTGCCTGTTCTGTACTATGCATATATCAAAGAGAAAATAAAAATGTGTTTGTAATGGGTAAATTATACTAACTTTAAAGAGTACTTGCCTTTAAAAGAAAAAGAGTTGTGGACTGTGCTGCTGTTCCAATTAGATAATGGTTTCATTCAACTTTATGCTGTATGCAACAATGCTTGGATGTGCTCTGAGACTTGATCTGAAAAAATTTGTATATGATGATGAATGGATTCAGCACTGGTCTGCATTTTAAAAAATGTCTTACAAGAGATAATGGAATGTGTACTAAACTAGTTTGAACAATGGAATTTATCAAAATTGTGCTAACAAGAACAAAAAAATAGACATTAAGTGAACTGACTCAGAAATTATTCTTAAATATTAAAATGTTATTTCAACATTGGAAACAAACATATTCACATTAGCATGCAATCCACAACAGTTAAAAATTTTGTAAAAAAAAAAATACTTGCTTTTCTGAAGTTTTTCTGTAGTTTTATAGCTTGACTGTTCTGCATTATGTAGCCTATAGATAATAAAGCACATTTAAAAAATAACTGTATTGTAAAATTAAAAGGAACAACTTGCCTAAAATGAACTTTTGGACATGCTGGCTGATCTCTAGCTCTCAAAGTAGATTGTTTCTTTAATCTGTCTGCTTCTTTAGTCTTACATTAATCTGTCTGCTCCTTTTCTTTACTAGAGTGCTAGACTGCACAACTGGATCTGAAAAACATGTGATAAATTTTAAATCAAAGGATACTGATTATATTCTGAACTACTTTGGACACTTGAACTTATCTCTAAATACAATAAGTGATAAGACCAATGTTGTATCAAAAGTTATACAAACATGTTAAAAATAATTACCATGCAATTAGAGAACTAAGAAAATTATTCTTGAACATTGAAACTAGCATTCTCAATTAGCATGCTTAAAATAAATGAAAAAAATAACTTGCTTTTCTGAAGTTTATCTGCAGTGTCATAATTTGCCTTTTCTGTACATAGCGTATATTATGCATACATCAAATGAAACAATGAAGTTAATTGTAAAATAATCAAAGTATTTAGAAGAAAAACTTGCCTCAAACAATCAAAGTTTTCAAGCCCTGCAGGTTACTCTATGGAGCTGGTTCCATTGATGAATAGACTGCTCTATTTCTAGAGCAATAGAGTGCAACATCATCTGGAAAAAAAATTGTGATGAATTGAGTTGTTATACCAAAGATGTTGACTTAAGTCTTTGTAGAGAAATAGGAAATTTTACTGCTATTTCTGAATTCTGAAGAATTCTGCTGGATTATTTTCGCTTTAACATTAGGCCTACTATGTGAAGTGACTGAAGCTGTATCATTATCAAGATAATGCAACAGACCACCAACAAACTTCAGTTTATGTAATGACCAATGGAATATCCAGCTTTTTTTGTAATTATTTACCATAGACCGTAGAAGAGTCTACGAATATTTTCACAGCCTTTCGAGAATTAGAGGTGGTCAGTTGATTAAAACCAAAACCTGACATGTACCGCGAAAACCTAGAATTATTGACTTCTATCCTGTGCAGATTCTATACTGACTATAGATCTACTATCTATAATATAGTAATTAAAAATAATAGATTTTTAATCTATAGTCGTATAGTTTTTATAGGTAGATTCAATGAAATGAAACGATTTTACAATTATAACTAATATAACCCAATTAATTGATTAATATTTAATAATCAACACAGTAATGCATTGCCGCGATTGCGGCATTGCTCCGCACAATAAATTAAATTAATGGTAAAATTCAATGAATCCACTCACAATAAATTAGAATAGTCTATTTTCTAGATGATAGATCTATCATCTTGGCGATAGA
Source organism: Biomphalaria straminea (assembly GCA_021533235.1). Classification (NCBI taxonomy): domain Eukaryota; kingdom Metazoa; phylum Mollusca; class Gastropoda; family Planorbidae; genus Biomphalaria; species Biomphalaria straminea. The sequence continues at coordinate 17,131,645 of JADKLZ010000130.1, forward strand.
AAACTTCTGTCTGTCTCTGACATTCTACACATCCCCACGAACAGCGCACGAAGATCTCACCAAAATCGTGTCACCTTTTAGAGTCGTCTGCACGAGAAAAAGGGAAAGTAATATGTTTTTAGATCAAAATGGGTTCCGTTAGAATTAGATACTTAGATGTAGGCCTATATATTAACTGTATATTGGCGTTTGCTTACGTTCGAATAAGCTTCCAACAAAAAAAAAATAGTTCTAGTTTATGATAACTGTTCCCGAAGAAATTCACCCCACTATGTGACTATGCAGAATCTATTTAAATATAGATCTATATCGGATTGGTACGGTGTACTATTCCTCTATATATAGATCTTGTACTGTAGTAGGGCCATGGTAGGGCTACTGACGATGGAGATTCAAATTTTAAAGAATCCTCCCCTTTTAGCCCCCCCCCCCTATTCTTTCAATATTAACTCTGATGAGGTAGTATTAAGGTGTCAATTCCTTATAAAGTAGGAAATATAAATAGTGAGCTTTACATTCTGTATTAAGACAACTTCATAGACCAAACGACAGCGACACACACATAAAACATTCATGCATGACTAGATTGACACATTGTTTACATTATGTAGGCCTATATATATAAGACTTGTTTCGAGTCCGAAGATTAGTGAGGAGTACAGTATTTCCCGTTGCTGTGCAGCCCCAGTCGTGACCTACATATTTTGCAACATCCAGGGCATGTAAAATCGTCGTAAATATATAAAAAATTATTGCTCGTCAAGCGGTTTTGATTTCTATTCGACACATAGAATCTAGAGTCTACATACATACATACATACATACGCTTCACATTCAACTTTATAGTATAGATAGGTCTATATAGACTCTAATCATGCCTTTTTAGTTAGGTTGATGTCATTCTTATATTCATAACCAATCCTAGTTTTTGTGTTGCAATAGTCACATGATTTGTTTCAAAATGGCGGACATGGTGTTTTGTTGTGAAAATTCTATTTACAAGGATTCTATTACTGATACTGATTCGAATCAAAAGGCTCTTCTAAAAAAACTATGATAACCGAAATGAATTTGTCACGTGAGCGACACAAATATGAGTCTCAAAAGAATGAAGATGTTGGGATAGCATCAGCGGATGACGTTCTGTCTTTAAATTCGTGGTCAGACAAGCTTAATCTTTCTTCTACTTCATCCTCCTCAGTCGCCTCAGATTCCAGTTTTCGCCAAGGGAAAGCATCTTCGTGTGAAATTCGTGAAAAAGAAAGACCTTCTAAGACGAACAAAAAAGTATTCTTACCTGAACGCCCATTTTCACACACACAAAATACTGTATTAAATAGTGCCAGCAGAAAAATATCATCTAAAGATGAGCATGAATTGGAAAGCCCTACTTTGTCCCAAAGATCACTTACATTATTTGATTTTGATTACCCATCAACTGATCAGCATGAACCGAGTTTTTCATTCATAACACACGATGAAATAGATTCATCACACAGCGGATCTCAATTAAATTCCTTATATGGTATTAAAAATTTCTCAAAGACTAAGATTAGTAGTGCTGACCAGAATAAAGCAGGACTTCAAAAAGCACATATTTCTACTCCTAGTGGCTATGGAATCTATCCAAATTTAGACCAGTTTTATGAAAGTAATTATTCTTGTGAAACCACAGATAATGTAAAACTAAAAGAAAATATTTCTAAGCCTGAACCTAAACAAGATTTGCGACACAATCAAAGACCACGTTTCTTTGATTATCATAATTTTAATAGCAAATCATCTAAATCTTTGGTTCAGCGCAGAAAAGATTCTCAACTTGATAACCAACCAGATACATTTTCTTCCCTTCCAACAAGCTTATCTCAGAGTCATTCTGAGCAATCTTATGGTAAACTTTCAGGACATAGTCCCCCTGCTAGTAGAATGGACCGCGGTGGCATTCAAAGCAAAGCACTTTCAATGGAGAGACTGTATAACTCACAACCTCAGTTATCTTCAATGGGGAAAAAAACTACAAAATTCTCACCTGATTTATGGGAACACAAACTTGAGCCAGAAAATATTAAAATGAAAGTGAAGTCAGTCTGGAATAACTTAAGATATAAATATGGATATGGTAAGATGTATTTAGGTCAATCTAGCATCACTTAACTCAGATTTCTCTCAATGTAAATTGGGTTATGAAGGGTTTTTTTTTTTGTTTTTTTTTTAAGAAAAATAACTTCACATCAATGAACTACTATTTTAAGCGGTCAAGAATTACAAGTGTTTAAAGGAGCATTATAGATAGTTTTATCAAAGCCTACCAAAGACATCTAGCCTATATTTTAGTCTAAAAAGTAGTGAAAATCTGCCATTTTTTTAAATGTACATTATGTATGTGTAAACACTGTAAATTGTATATAATATATACACATTTTATTGATATTGATCTTCATTGATAAATTTTTATTTTTTTCTCACATATATCATTTGTGAAAACTCTATTCCAGTATAATTCATGACTTTAAGCAATGTTTAATGTTATGTACTGCAAGCTGATTTTGAAAAGATTGTATTTGATTTTTGAAAACTATTTTAGCATTATTGATGGCTTGAAACAATATGTATGATATTATTTTACTAGAACAACTCCTGGCCTTCACGTGTGGCTCAGATATTGAGTCCGGCGGAACTGTTCTTACTAACAGGAGAAGGGGCACAGGCGAGTAACTGGCACCTTAACCAGTAAGCTTCGGGCAGGAGGGGCTCGTTAGCCATGGCTGGCTACCCACCTAGGAGAAGGAAAACTCTGAATTCAAACCTCTGCTGCCTTGCAGTTATACCCAATCAAGGGAAAGGCTTCGGGAGTCAACCCTGAGGAAAAATCAGGAGCTGGCGACCCTAAGGCAGTTTGCAGCACCCAGTGCTACACTCTGGCAGAACCTGCGACGCTGCTGACCCCAAACTGTATCGGCACTGCCGTTCCTTTGGATACATCAGCTGCGTGGAGAGGGGGGAACTGATGTGTGGGCGACATCGTTCCGACCACAGCTTATGCCCAGGCATTCATCTCATGGAAATGAGATGATCCATCGTCGCTTCGCGACTGACGGTGGCCATAGAACACATTTAGTATTTAATCAACTCTGGCATACAATAATAGAGTTTTAGTGAAAGAACTGATATAGAAAATCCTTTGAAGTGGCCAAAGCTATTTTAATTCATTTCTCCCCCCCCCCCCGATCAGAAAAATTCTACAATAATCTTATATAAATATATCATATTCTTGACACAACTATTTTCAATATTTCTACATAACTTACAGAGCTAGAACAAATTATAAAATAATTATTTTAAGTCTCTTGCTGGCAGCCTCCTCATATAATCATGCCCACAATTAGCCTAAGTACATCCGACTGGTTTGTCTGTAAAGTTAACTCCCTAAATTGTAAGCTGTTAGGCTTATGTGTTGGACATTACTTTTGAGCTAACCTTAAAGATATTGTAATGTTCTTATTAAGCTTAGTGAATCACTATACTTGAATTTTGTATGCAACATTTCGTGACATCACAAATGTGTTTATTTAGTGATTCCTATCAGAGTTTTAAATTGTACTCAATCATTGATTTACTTATGATCAAATGCCACATGGTAGGAAAGATAGTTTATCCTAGAATAGCAAATATTTCACATATTTGGAAGAAGCAATACATTTTTATCACCATTTTTTTTATTTTTATTTTATCAGATTTTATTTTAAAAGTTTTTTTGTTACATAAAGTTTTGTGTAAATAACCACATTACATTAGTTATAAACTTGATAGTTAGTGAACATACTGGATACAATAAATCCAATATGTTGCTGTCACCTTATACTGATATATATGCACATTTATGCACATTATAGGAAAAAAGAATGTTTTTTAATGTAATCTTTAATTGTTTTTTTAATATTTTTTTTGGTATTTTGAAGTGATCAGATTTAATCTTTTAACATTCTGATCACAGTTTAAATTGTTTTCCTTAGGTTTTTTATTTATTTATTTTTTATTTTCAGAAATAAAATCATCTTTTAATGCCAACATGAAGCCTGATAGTCCTTTATATCTCTTAGGAAGGTGCTACCACAGAAGAAAACATGGTATGTTAAAAACCATTTCTTTCACTACCACAGTATTGGTTGTCATTTTCATCAGCTTTTACTATCAAAACTTGGTTGTTAAATAGGGTTTACAAATAGATCAAAGCTGTAGCACATTGCTACAATATTTCCTATAAATATTTTAGGAAGTGTTTCTAAACATGTGACATTATGTTACATTCTGATAAGGGAGAGAGACGAAGCTTGTCATTTTTTTTTTTTTTTTTGTAAACAAAAATTTGGTAGTAGTTTCCTTGTCATTATAAATTCATGCTTGAAAATTTATCTAGTAAAAAAAATATTTTTACCAATGTTTTGAACATTAATTTGCCCAATAAAGAGACATCTTTTCATTTTTGAGCTATTGGTATGATCTTTTATACTGTTTTCACCACAGGCGCCTGAAACAAGATCAACTTTAAACATTTTTTTAAATGTCTCAGCTAATATTATGTATCAATCTGTCCTTGTTTGTATTGGAACAGTCAAATCTCTCTAGAGTTGTTATAAATATTATTCTTTTGATGCCTACTATAAGATGTATCGATCTGTCCTTGTTTGTGTTGGAACAGTCAAATGATTCCCTAGATTCGTTATATTGTTCTTTTGATGCCTACTAATAAGATGTATAAATCTGTAATTTTTGTGTTGAAACAGTCAAATTACTCCCTAGAGTTGTTAAAATGTTCTTTGGATGCCTACTATAAGATGTGCTGCTTAACACAGAGACAATTGTAACTCTTTCTTTCCGTAATTATTTTTCTCGTTCCAATAGAATTATTCATTTTTCTTATTGTATTTCACTATCCTGTTAAGATTAAGCTTCAATAGCTTTTTTGTTTGTCAACAGAAAATGCTATATTTGGTATTGAATTATAGGAGAAGGCATGCCCTTTTTACACAACACAAAATTAAAGTTTATTAATCCAAAAACCAATTTAGTTTAATGGGGGTCAAATCAGCGTTGGGGTATCGTCAATTAGGAGGGAAAGAGTTAAATGATGCTACAGGCATCTATCTCATTTCAAATAAGCTTCTCATACCTCCAATGCGCTAACTTTTTTCTTACTTTCATCTACACTCTTTTATAATAAAGAAAAGTGTTCCAAATGCTTGTAGAATGCATTTCTTCAGCTTCATTTGGTTCTCACTTAGAGAGCTTATTGTGCTACCCTTAGCCCCTAGTTGGCATAAAGGAGCTCGAACAACTTTTAAATCATGGGAGGGGAGGTGTCATCACAAGCAAAAGTTTGAGAATGACCCAGTTAAAGTATTCAAGCAAACAATTGGTAGTAAATTGATTTTGTATAATGTTTGTTAGTGAAAATAAATGTTTATAAATTCTTTTCCAAAAGGTCACAGCAGTACCCTTCCTGAAGACCCTACATCTGAAGATGAGTTCACTAAAGATTTTATCAGTCGTATATGGTTGACCTATCGCAACAACTTCTATCCCATTCCTGGCACAACTTTGAACTCTGACTGCGGATGGGGATGTATGTTACGAAGTGGCCAGATGTTGATAGCACAATGTCTTGTGACTCATTACTTAACAAGGGGTTTGTGTTGCTTTTGATTTAGGTTGTTGCAGTCTATATCTGGTGTTTTTTGTTCAAAATGTTCAAAGTTTAAAAAACATATTTTTCTGTTATAAATTAAAGCCATTAAATACTATTTTGTATGTGTTGAGATATGTATGTAAAAATATAAATATATATTGTTGAATCTTCAACTTTCATTCACAGACTCTCAATAATAATAAGACAAATATTAAAGTTTCTTTGCAAGTTATGAAAGAATTTATTAACAATAAGAGTATAGTCTCAGTGTCCTTCTAAAAGAGGTCTAACTTTGGTTGTGTCTAAAAGTTTGTTGTTTTTTTTCTATGTTCCAACTTCAGTTGTGTCTAAAAGTCTTCTTATTTCTATGATAGTTTTTTTCTGTTCATCATGTCATTCATAATTGTGTAAGGGAGATTATTTTGTAGTCTGAAGAATGTTAAGATCTCACAGCTTAAGAAAATAAGTTTAGGATTATCACATTTAACAAACTTCAGTAAATCAACTTAGTGCATCAAGGGATGGTAGCACTCACTTTAAATAAATTGTAGGTTGCATTATATTCTTCTTTTTTTATGTAATCCAGTTTATTGCTAAGAAAATATGCAGTATACATATCTCATAGCATTTTCTCTTGGTACTTATGACAATTGATTATTCAGATATTTACATTATATGTTCAGATTGGAGGATACACGACAAACAGAATGAAACTCAGGGGGCTTATTATAGAGAGATCATCCGATGGTTTTCTGAACCTCTTGATGCCCCATCAGACAAAAATCCATTCTGTCTTCACCACCTTGCTCACTTTGGGCGGTTACACAAGAAAGATCCTGGCCAGTGGTATGGACCTTCATCTGTTGCCTACATTTTCAGGTAATAGTTAAATATAAGCAAGCGTTAACACTTTTTTCACCAACCATTGAGTTGTTTATTTTTAACCTTTTTTTAAGTCAATTAAGAGAGTTCACTTCCAGGTTTGGGAACACTATGGCACCTGCATAATGTACTATAATATCTCATGAAAAAATTTTATCTTTTTATTATGCGATTTAATTTAAAAAGAAACAATAGGATAATAGAAAATATTATTTGTAAATTAAAATTAGCATCATTTCATTTTTTAATCTGTGTCATGTAATTAACTAAGTACTAAGTTTTTATATATGAGAAAAGTCAAGTCTAATTAGAATTCATTACAATTTTTTTTAGTTATATTATCTTGCACATGTACTTGCATCCCAGCTTTGTAACCAAGATGTAACCAAGAAACGGTTTAAGGTTTACAATACAATAATATTAATGTCACAAACAGATGTGGAAATCTCTCATGTCTTCTCTAGAACCATGGAATGTTTTGGCATTTGGTCACAGTTCTTGTATGAGCGGGCTGATTTATTAGATGTAAATTATGAGGTCCCATTGCAAGTATTCTAATTGGTTTGAAGAGCAAGCAAACACAAAAAAGTCAACTTTCGAGTCAGTAGTCTCAAGTCTCTAATAAGTTCTCCTATGTGTTTTACTATGCTTTGTGTCATTTTCATTGTTTTACACAGCTTTAAGTGGATGAAATATTTTAAAAAATCTAATAATGCAATCAAATCTTGTCTGAAGCTGCTGTCTCGGCATTTAACTTCTACGTGTTGACAAGTGTTACAAGAGACCAGCTTCACATTCACAGCAGAGTTGTAACTACAATTACATATATAAATAAATAAAAACTTCCCTTGAGACAACTCAACTCTTCTTACGTATAAAAAAAATTCTGACACCCAAAAGAAAAAGACTTTTGAAAAAAATTGAAAAAATGTTGACTGATAGATGAATGAACTAGATTTTATGCTCTAAACCTTAAAAATTTTGAAATGACACAAAGATGCAAAATTTGGACAATTTTCCTTGATCCCTCACCTCAATCTTGGGGCGGTACAGGATAGAAAAAGAGAATCATCTTCCTTTAAATAGTTTAGGGTATGGTAGTTGTGCTTGATATGTACTAGAGGGTTTACCTACATGTATCACTTAGTTATATATGTATATATTACAGGGATGCTTTCTCCCAGGCCTACCAGAGTGTGCCAATACTTAGCCAGTTGTGTGTTTATGTTGCCCAGGATTGTACAGGTATTATTCTCATGGAGTTTATTTCTAAATTATTTTTTTAGATTTTAGTCTGTTTATTTATGTTTTTTATGCTCTGTATAGAAACTATTGTCTTGTAATATAATTAGAATGTTATTTTTCCCATTGAAAAATGTTAAGCCTTCTTTGTTTCCTGTATAAGTCACATATTCAAGTATTATTTGTATCTTTCTTCAGTATATATTGATGATGTGGTCAAACTGTGCACAGCAAAGAACAGATCTGAGAGCACCAGCAGCTCCGGTGAATCAACAAATGATGGAGCTACCTCTAGTAGCACAGGAATAGAGGTAAAAGAGAAGTCATTATCCAGTGCATCCCTCCAGACTTGTATGTACAATATGTTGATACCCTGTTTTGAAACCTGGTTTGGAATTTGTAAATCCACCTCAGACTTTTGTGTGTCACTTAAAATTTTGAAATGCATAAATATGTTTAGCATCTTGCAGACATTTATTTCTTTTAAGTAACTAACTAAATAGTTACTCTGAGGTGGTCAAATTGTAGTCAAACTGAATTTCCATTTGATTGGGCCAATACAAAATTATCTAGTTTCCCTTTTAAGAAAGCTAAATGTTTTGAAATAATTTCTTCTTGGGTCTTTAACTATTTTCTTAACATGTTGAGACTCAAAGGTCATCTATACATTTTTGTTCTCCCAAATCACCAGGAATATGGCTACAGTATATATATTGTACTCAGAAAATTTAAGAATTGCTAATCCATATGTTACATGTTTTCTCCAGTTTTTGTGACCTGTAGCCTAAGGACAAAAAGTTTTTTTTTGTTTTTTTTCTGTTACTTTATAGTGTGCCCTAGTTGAGAATTGAAATGTTTTCCTAAATGTTTACCCAACAGGCTGATGCTGAAACTTGGCTGAGATCTGTCATCATTCTCATTCCAATGAGACTTGGTGGGGAAGTCATCAATGAGATCTATATTCCCTGTATAAAGGGGCTGTTGTCATACAGCAACTGTATGGGAATCATTGGTGGCAAGCCCAAACATTCCTTGTACTTTTTAGGCTATCAAGGTTAGAAAAATCGTTTTTAATTAATTTGTTTAAATGTGTATTTGTTAACAAAGGAGAAGTGTCAAAACAGTAATGGTCTCTATGAATATCTTGTTTGAGTCCTGACCCAATGACTACAGAAACAAAGGACATAACACTTTGACTACAGAAATAAAGGACATAACACTTTGACTACAGAAACAAAAAACTCTTTTCTTTCTAATTCTAACAATGGAATTCAGCAGAAAAAGTAAAAACTATGCAGATGTAATGCTTCAGGAAACTACTGGTCATCACAAAAGTAAAGTATGTGACATGAACAAAATGTTGATTTACCTCAACAATAACCTCTAGGTAACATTTAATTAAAGTTTATTTGTAGAGACCATCCTGCAAATTACAGTAACAGAAAAAAAAAAGAGGAAGGCAAAAGAAATTATGGGAAGACTCTTAAGGATGGCAGAATACATTGAATAGTGACAGGAACTTGCCCACAGAATATTGCAGGACAGAAGTAAAACTGTTCAATTCTAAGAGTTTTATTAGCCCTCTTGTGTTTATCTGTTTACAAATTATTTAAAAACATATATTTTTAGCTGTTTTATTTAGGCTTACTTTTTGTTGAATAGAAAGATATGACCTATATATCTGCTTTTCTTCTTCAACAGATGACCAACTCATCTACCTAGATCCACACAAATGTCATGAGGCTGTGGACACTTCAAATCCCAATTTTAAAATTGAGGTAAGATTTTTGCTGTAATATTTTGAGCTCAGAAAATTATTTTAGAATAATAATCAAGAAAAACATAAAAAAATACTTTAAAAAAAAAACAAAGTGTAATTGTATCAATTAGTTTGGATCAGTCATATTATTATATATATGACTGAACTACATATATAAATCTGTGGGTGGGAAATATTTTTACCAATTTTTTTAGTTTAGCTTTTAGCTTTCTCGATGCACTATGATCCTATCACTTGTCTGGACCAGTTGGTAATGGGGGAGAGAAGAAGGGGGTATCTTGTTAAATGTTTACATGATCTTTTTTGTTTAATGCATTAAAAAAAAAATTTTCACTCAGGGCTCAAGGTTCAATTTATACCGCCATATCTGTCAAGTACAATTTCTTTCCATTGTTCAAGATACCAAACAAAATAATTAATTACCAATAGTTAATTAAATAATTGGTGTTGGTCTTGTGTTGTCAGGAAAAGAAATAATTGTGTGAAGTGTTCAGCTTGATCCGAGATGGGGTGTGGGAGAAATGTACAAACTTTTTACCAGGCAGACAGAGCAAGTTGATACAAGCTTTGTAAAAGAAAAACAACAGTTTGTCAATGTCAAAATAAAAAATTAGTTCCATTTTATTAAATGACTAGTTTACCAAGTGCCCTTTACTAGTTGTAAAGTTTTTACAATTGTGTATCATTATGCTTTAAAGTAAGACATATTATCTCTCCTTTGTGTTTTTAATGTTCTCCATAAAAACAAACTGCCACTGCACTTTTGTCATTTGGGAGATAGAACTGCTACTTTTGTATTTATTTACAATCATTCAGCTTGAGTACGTGTTAGTTAATTTCTTTATTATATTGATTAAGTTCCAGGGATCTAAACTCATGTTCTCTGTTCTCAGACTTACCACTGCACTAACCCCAGAAAAATGTCTGTCACCAAAATGGACCCAAGTTGTACAGTTGGTTTCTATATTCGTGATGCTAAGGAGTTTAAAAAATTTGTCCATGAGGTTAAAGAGGTAATGATGTTCAATGAGCTGTTGTTTTTTTTTATGGGGAATGTCCCAATAGGTTTCAGATAAAGTTCTAGTTGAAGTTAGTCTCTCCTCAAAGTTTTGTTGATTGGTTAGAGTAACTCTTCGTTTATATTAATATTTATTTATTATTTTCAAAACATCAAATGACTTTTCCAGTTTCTTCTACTGCATTCACAGTGTGTGAAATTTTTTTTTTCTTCTTCTATTTCTGTCTTCCTTTCTATTACAGTTCACGTCACCAGCGAAGCAACGGGGCATTTATCCTTTGTTTATCTTTGATGAAGGGAGTCACCAAGATTCCAACAGCCAAGCCTTTACAGGAGGAGACAAAGGCAGGGTACGTGTCACACATTACCATCTTGATGAGAACGGTCAAAGAAGAAGGACATTTTCTCGTGACTCTGAAGACTTTGTTCTGCTTTGAATAGTGTGTCTGTAAAACTACATCAATTTTCATTCTGTGTGCCGTTCAAAAGTGGAGAATTTATATTCTGAATGCACAGAAGGATCACACTTAGCATTATGATATAAATATCATCCATATTTATAATCCAGTTATGATTATTTTCTTTGAAGGGAGGCAAAAATGTTGCTCTCTTCTTTATTGTTTTTTTTTTACTTTTTAAAGGTGCATATTTGCATAAGTGTATCATCATTTTTTTGTCAGGAATGTATAGTAGGTTAATAAATGGCTGAGACTAATTATTTATAAAATTGCAAGTGATTTTACTGTTGGTATGTTTGAAAGAGATAAATGAAAAATTAGCTCTGTAACAAATCGTTCCTGATTTAAATACTTCCATAAATTCTATAACTTATATTCATCTTGAGATGATCTCTTTGCTTAACGCCTAATGTTTAAAACTTCAAAACTTTGCTATTGGCATTTAAACAATGTGATCTAATTGCAATTGAAGCTTGAAAGGTTGATTCTTGTTTATCTCACAATTCTAAATGGTTTACAGACCAATTTCAACTGTGTTTTTTGATCATTTGACTAGAATTACAGCCAGCTACCATCATTTTTGTAACTAAAACATAAACCAGAGGGATGCTTTATGAAACTGATGTTTCAAATATATGTAAATGGTTTGCTAGTGCATGCTCAATTTGTGCAATATTTTCATATGCAACATATTATTTGTTCTGGTGATTGAAAGTATTGAGGATGTGTAAAAAAATTTTTTTTTATTTTTAGAACCTACATATTTTGTATTACAAAATGTAGAAAAAAGCCTTTTGGTTAAATTATAGAATTATTTAAAATCCTACAAAATGTTGTGTGCTTTTTTTTTTATCCTTGAATTTTCTATGTCCTATTGAAAAAATCATTAGCTTTAAGTTTTATTCATGACAGCTAATTGTATTATCTGACATAATACATTGTTTTCATCCTGCTATGTTAGAATATCTTTTTCAAAGAGCTTCAGACTCTCCTTTTAAAAAAATATGCAATATTCAATAGTCCTGATAGATTAGTAACATGGATGGCATGTTTCTTCACATAGATGGATACTTTTTTTTTACTTACAAAAACTATGTCTTTTTTTTAAAAGTAATGTAGATTTGATATTTTGTAAATATGTACTGATCTAGTAAGTGAATTATTTCATGTTTTCTATGTTGATGTCACTGATTGAGATAGTGACAGTGATACCAATTGAAAGATAATGTATCACTTAGATCTCAGTCACAGAGTCTAGGATGATGATTTGTTTTCTATACAATCTGGAGATTTCAGATTATTTAATGTTTCTTTATATTTCAAATATGATTTGCGATATTTCATATGTTAAATAAAACAAGAAGCCACTTTGAAAAAACAACTAGGTTTGTTTGTTTATATAAAGACACATAGTGTTTCTATTCATCATTATTTTGTTAGCATCAAACATTGAAACAAAGCTTATCAGACTTAATACAAACTTGTTTCAATTAGGCTAGGATGGAATAGGGCACATAAGTAATAGTTGATTTTTTTTTTACTAGAGAAGTTTTCAAAATTTGCTTGATAGA